>SKCR01003117.1:0-501548 GCA_019454045.1 Zanthoxylum bungeanum
CGAATTTCGATTATTATATCGAATATAATAATTTTATCGATTAACTCCAAATTAATCGTTCTCTCTCTAAATAAGGCACTTTATCCAAGATAAAGTTTCTCTGCAATTAATCCAAGATTAATTAAGTCCGAATCAAATATCATAGGTGAATCTTCAGGAAGCGACCCAAGAGATCTCCGGATATGTTGGCAGTAAATACGGTCGTCGGATAATCCGAACACGTACGTACCTCGTACTGCGTTTTTACCGATTCACAAGACAAGGTTGGCTTCTAGCAAAGCGCCATGCCTACCCAATTCTCCAGAAATATTCTTATTGGAATATTAGATCTATATCAAGCGTAGTATACCGTAGTATTGCGTACATCGATCCAGTATCGGACGATCACATGTTAGGCCTGGGGCTGGAAATGTGTCTGCCCCGTACGAAACATATATCGGACATCAAGCAACTAGTCTCTTTGAATCGGGCAATCCTGACCTAGTCATATTGTCCCGACGGTTGCAACCTATTTATAGAGTACTAGTTCTGTATCCTGCGCGATCATCAACTCCATATGTCTGAAGTGACACTTCCATCTTGACATCACACCCAGTACACTACGATTCCTGATAAACCCAGAAGAGGTGAACACAGAACCAGTTTAGGTCCCCCAACCACCAAAACCAAAGTTTACCGATCGTCGCAAGTACTAGCGATGCAAGTCTCAGGTTAAGATCATATACACCTACCCTGATGCGGCCTCCCATAGACACGCAGACATACTACCAATGGCATTCCGCGGGGTCTATCCAGAGCGAAGCTGTTTTCCGTACCATCGGTAAAACACAACCTCCTATCGCACTTGCATAAGTATCCAATACTTAAATATATGAGAACTATGCCGTTGTGCCCTCACAACGTGCACAAGCGCAATACTAGTCTATTCCGCATTATCGATGTCCGATCTCGATAATACTCCGACTAGGGATTTAATGATTAAACCTTTATGGATTGATACTGTCTCATATCATCTCAATCCGGTATTAATCATATGGACTTTCGCCATTTATATATCAAAGTAAATAATATTACAAAACGGCAAAAGGCAATTTCATTATCACATAGTTAATTTTGTACAATAATACAATATCATTTACAAACAGTGACGCTATGGGACATAATGTCTAACAATGAGACAGTATCAATCCATAAAGGTTTAATCATTAAATATCCCTAGTCGGAGTATTATCGAGATCGGACATCGATAATGCATAATAGACTAGTATTGCGCTTGTGCACGTTGTGAGGGCACAACGGCATAGTTCTCATATATTTAAGTATTGGATACTTATGCAAGTGCGATAGGAGGTTGTGTTTTACCGATGGTACGGAAAACAGCTTCGCTCTGGATAGACCCCGCGGAATCCCATTGGTAGTATGTCTGCGTGTCTATGGAGGCCGCATCAGGGTAGGTGTATATGGTCTTAACCTGAGACTTACATCGCTAGTACTTGCGACAATCGGTAAACTTTGGTTTTGGTGGTTGGGGACCTTAACCGGTTCTGTGTACACCTCTTCTGGGTTTATCGAGAATCGTAGTGTACTGGATGTGATGTCGAGATGGAAGTATCACTTCAGACATATGGAGGTGATGATCACGCAAGACACAGAACTAGTACTCTATAAAAGGTTGCAACCGTCGGGACAATATGACCAGGTCAGGATTTTCCGATTTAAAGAGACTAGTTGCTTGATGTCCGATATATGTTTCGTACGGGGCAGACACATTTCCAGCCCCAGGCCTAACATGTGATCGTCCGATACTGGATCGATGTACGCAATACTACGGTATACTACGCTTGATATAGATCTGATATTCCTATAAGAATATTTCTGGAGAATTGGGTAGGCATGGCGCTTTGCTAGAAGCCAACCTTGTCTTGTGAATCGGTAAAAACGTAGTACGAGGTACGTACGTTTTCGGATTATCCGACGACCGTATTTACTGCCAACATATCCGGAGATCTCTTGGGTCGCTTCCCGAAGATTCACCAATGACGTATGATTCAAACTCGATTAATCTTGGATTAATTACGGAGAGACTTTATCTTGGATAAAGTACTATAAATAGAGAGAGAACGATTAATTTGGAATTAATCGTAAAATTATTATATTCGATATAATAATCGAAATTCGATTTCGACGCGAAATTAAAATTAGATTTTAATTCGGGCAAACGAGTTAATTTAGAATTAATTCGTTAGCGACGTAAATAATAATTTCGCTAGGCGCAATCATTTATTTAAATTCGATTTAATTAACGTCGCGACGTAAGTTCGGTATTTCGGAAATATCGAACCCGAACGCGTGAGTGCACGTGGGCCCACTTTCATTTGGAAACGTGTGGGGCCCACATGACACATGTCATATTATGCATTATTTAATTGTGATGCATTGCATGGAGATAGTGTACAATGCACTCAATGGTTTTGCATGGAAATTGAGTGTTTGACACTCTAAGCCATTGCATGATTTGTGTCATAAGTTATTATTAATTTAATAATATTATGGCATAAATATAAATTGATTTTGAAATCAAATCCCTCACTCTCCTCTCTTTCCTCTTGACCGAAACTGTGAAGTTTCACAGCCCTCTCCACTTTTCTGTTTTTGTTGCAAAAACTTGAAGAAATTGTGTTTTGTTTGGAACATAAATTCACACACAAGGCTAGCACCTTCAAGGGATCATACAAAGGTGTTATGGGAAACTAATTCTTGAGCTTGGAAGGATCAAAGAAAGCTTGGAGCTTCCCCACTCACCTTGGCCGAAACCTTCACTGCACAAAGGAGAAAATTTTCATTTCATCAACGCATCCGCATTCCGATCTTTGTGAGTATGATTCCGCCATACTTCATCTTTTAATATATATACTCATTGTTGTATTTAAATGCTTAATCTTTCCTTGGGACATATAATAGAAACCAACAGTAAGAGCCTTGCCCTTTCTTTAATTCCTTCGTGTCTGCCATATCCAAATGGTAGTCACTTTGGGATATGTCTATTATCCTTTTCAATATTTTAGGAACCTTAGGCCAAGCCTTGGGGTTTTTTAGAATATCGAAACGATCTGCACCTCGTGCTACATGCCTAATTGCAAACTTTGACTTTATCTCCTCTAGAATAGTCAACTAATTCTCCAAGAATTATAAATTACAATTTTAATACTTCTTAAATCTAAAACTAGATTTATGACAAGTATATTAAATTAAGCATTAAAGTCATCATCACATAAATCTTCCAAAGATTTTATGCTCTACTTATTTTGCTTAATTTTGGGCTAAAGGTATAATAAGTTATTTTATCAAATAAAGTAACCTATTATTTATTCCCAATTTGAAAATTAAATCATTTAAAATATTTTAATCCTAGATTATATTTTAAATATCCAATTTTTCAATTTTATCTTGATTACAATAGTCCAACTATTTAATCAACGATTAGTGGTACTATATATATTATAATGATTATAATAGTCCAACTATATAATCAAATATAATCCAAATTAATTAACCTCAATTACATTGATTACTATAATCTAATTATAAAATCAACTGTAAACTGAAATTAATTAATTCAAATATATATTGATTAATATAATCCAATTATATAATCAAGTATAATACAGTCCAACTGTTTATTAAAACAACAATTTAAATATTAGTCTAACTAACATTTAATCTAATGACGAAATAATTTAAATGAGCGCGCGTATGGCGAGTAATTGAACGAGTATTGCAAATTCAATTCTTGCCTCCCACTATTTTTCGTCGAGACTCTAACCCTCTGTCGAGTACTCGGGAAACCGTGTTTCCTAGTGGGCTAGGATCCCGTTAAATATCACACAATCTTGACTTTGGCCAACAAATTGTATGATAATTAACTAGGTAGATCTCGAAGATCAATTGGATCCCATCCAATTCCTAGATCCAGTAGGCGGATATCCAAATCCTAAACATATGTCTTATATATGCCAATACTTCCAATGTATTACCTAACCTTTTTCCTCTGAATCAACTAGGCCTTGGCTTTGGCACAACAAACCTAGTGATCCCAGTCAAGCGCGGACCCATTGACATGGAAGCTTCGTAATCAATGTCAATGGACAAGAAGTGGTCTTGACTTTGGCCAACAAACCACAACTTGGACACGACACCGATGTGGAACAAAGCCTCGTGATTCAAATACATCTTCGAAGGACAAGGGCTTGACTTTGGCCAACAACCCATGCCAATCTAGGATCTTGAGCAAGAATCACTCAATGGAAGGAAAAGACGCATGATATTTGATGAGGGCTTTTCGTGTGCAAATTGGCTACCAATTTAATTATCTTTGTTAAGGTCTCATCATCATACACCCTTAAACATGCATTCTAAACACATAATAAAGCGCATATGTAAAATAATATTGATATGCGGATGGATATTTTACACCTTGATCCTAGATCAAATCTCTCACTTTCTCTCTCCCGCTAGCACAAATATTTCTTCTACCCGTTACACTACACTTCTAAAGAAACCTCATTTACATTGAGGGGAATAGGTGAGAAGAGAATACAAAGAAATAGGAGATAAGGCTGGACACGCAGGTCCAATTTAATAAATCGAATTTATTACAACAATTTCTAAAATTGCCCCACCCAGCTAATATCCATCCGATATTCATTATTCAAACATCACAACCATGTATTCATACAAGCATGTTATCAATCAATCAATCAATCCAATTAATTAATCTTGATAATTAGTGATCATCCAATGTTCAAACAACGATTTTCACCATGAAAACCCAACTCTTGCTTCCCTTTTTGCTCCACTGCCACGGCAGTTCACTGCCAAGAACAGAAGCAGAAACAGCCCTCCAAGGGCGTGAGAGGAGAGAGCAAAATGAGAGAGAAGAAATGTGATGAATTGATTAGAAAAGTGTAAAATGTTTGGTTTATATATTTTCCAAAATATATTAATGATTTACCAATTAATTTTCCAAAAGTCAAATGGTAAAATTCATTTAATTGATTTCTAAAATCAATTCATTTACCAAACATTCCAACCACTCCACTAACTCACATCTAGTCACATCTTTCATTCAATCAATCAATCACATCACTCAAAGTGACATTTGATTTGACGTTTGATGTGACGAATGATTTGACGCTTGATGTGACTTGCGTTGCCGCACTCGAATTCGAAATACGAATGCGCTCGCAATCACACTCGGGCTCGGTTTCGCTAATTCCAAATTAGCGAGTTTTCCGTTGCGTCGTAATTAAATGATTACGCCTAGCGAATTCACTATTCACGTCGCTAACGAATTAATTCTAAATTAATTCGTTCGCCCGAATTAAAATCTAATTTTAATTCCGCGTCGAAATCCAATTTCGTTTAATATATCGAATATATTAATTTATCGATTAATTCCAAATTAATCGTTATCTCTCTCTAGACGATATTTTATCCTAGATAAAATATCTCCGTAATTAATCCTAGATTAATTTTCTCTCTCTTCTATTATAATCCCAGATTATTCAAGAGTGCGAGTTTTGCGTCATCGGTGGATTATTGGGAAGCGACCCATGAGATCCCCGGACAATTCGGCAGTAAATACGGTCGTCGGAATATCCGAATCACGTACGTACCAAGTACTACGTTCTACTGATTTACGAGACAAGATCGGCTTCTAGCAAAGCACGAAGTCTATCCAATTCTCCGGACATATTCTCTAAGAATATTTAAGATCTATATCAGGCGTAGTATACCAAGTATCGTGTATATCGGCCCAGTATCGGATAGTCACGTGCTAGGGCTGGGGCTGGATAAGTGTCTGCCCCGTCCGAAGCACATATCGGATGTCTGGTAACTAGTCTCTATAATCGGATATACATGACCTTGTCATAATATCCCGATGGCCGGCCAGCACTTAAGATCACTAATACCGTATCCTGCGTGACATCATCTCCACTATGACTGGAGTGATACTTCCATCTTGACATCACACCCAATACTCTACGATTCTCAATATACCCAGTATTGGCGTACACAGAACCGGTTAGAGTCCTAGACGACCTCAACAAAAGTATACTGATTGTCGTAAGCATTAGCGGTGCAAGTCTCAGGTTAAGACCATACACACCTACCCTGATGTCGGACTCCCATAGACACATAGTCATAATACCAATGGGATTCCGAGGGGTCTATCCAGAGCGAAGCTGTTTCCCGTACCATCGGTGAAACACAACCTCCTATCACACTTGCATGAGTATCCAATACCCAAATATATGAGAACTATGACATTGTGCCCTCACAACGCGCACAAGTGCAATACTAGCCTATTCCGCATTATCGATGTCCAGTCTCGATAATACTCCGGCTAGGGATATTTAATGATTAATCCTTCGGGGACTGATACTGTCTCATATCATTCTCAGTCCAGGAACTAATCATAGGGACCTCTCTTCATTTATATATCTAAGGTGATCTAATCACAAATGATGAGAGTGCAATTTCCTTGTCACATAGTTAATTTGTACAACAACACTATGATCTGTACAAATAGTGACGCTATGGGTCATATTATCCAACACTATTTGCTTAACTCCGGGCTTAGGCTTAATATGTTATTTTATCAAATAAAGTAACTTATTATTTTCCAGGACCAGATTGAAATTTATTTCCCAATTTGAAAATTAAACCATTTAAATACATTTTCCCTAGGATTATGTTTTAAATGTCAATCTTTCAATTTTATCTTGATTCTAATAGTCCAACTATTTAATCAACGATTATAGGTACTATTTATTATAATGATTACAATAGTCCAACTATTTAATCAACTATAATTAAATTAGTTTGAATACAGTCCAACTGTTTATTAAAACAACAATTTAAATATTAGTCCAACTAACATTTAATATATTTGACGAATGATATTTGATTTGAGTGCGTATGGAAAGTAATTAAACGAATATTGCAAATTCAATTCTTGCCTCCCACTATTTTTCAGCGAGCCTCTAAACCTCTGTCGAGTACTCGGGAAACCGTGTTTCCTAGTGGGTTAGGATCCCGTTAAATATCACACAATCTTGACTTTGGCCAACAAATTGTATGATAATTAACTAGGTAGATCTCTAAGATCAATTGGATACGATCCAATTCCTAGATCCAGTTGGGGGACATCCAAGTCCGAAACATTTATGTTATATATGCCAATATATCCCATATATTACCTAACATTTTTCCTCTGAATCAACTAAGCCTTGGATTTGGCACAACAAACTTAGTGATCCCAATTAAGCGTGACCCATTGACATGGAAAGCTTCGTAATCAATGTCGATGGACAAGAAGTGGTCTTGACTTTGGCCAACAAACCACAACTTGGACAAGACACCGATATGGAACAAAGCTCTCGTGATTCAAACACATCCTCGACGGACAAAGGTCTTGACTATGGCCTGTTGGATAATATGACCCATAGCGTCACTATTTGTACAGATCACGGTGTTGTTGTACAAATTAACTATGTGACAAAGGAGATTGCACTCTTATCATTTGTGATTAGATCACCTTAGATGTATAAATTATTAGAGGTCCCTATGATTTATTCCTGGACGGAGAATGATATGAGACAGTATCAGTCCACGAAGGATTAATCATTAAATATCCCTAGCCGGAGTATTATCGAGACAGGACATCGATAATGCGGAACAGGCTAGTATTGCACTTGTGCGCGTTGTGAGGGCACAACGGCATAGTTCTCATATATTTAAGTATTGGATACTTATGCAAGTGCGATAGGAGGTTGTGTTTCATCGATGGTACGGGAAACAGCTTCGCTCTGGATAGACCCCTCAGAATCCCATTAGTATTATGACTATGTGTCTATGGGAGTCCGACATCAGGGTAGGTGTATTTGGTCTTAACCTGAGACTTGCACCGCTAATGCTTACGACAATCAATATACTTTAGTTGAGGTCGTCTAGGACTCTAACCGGTTCTGTGTACGCCAACTGCTGGGTATATTGAGAATCGTAGAGTATTGGGTGTGATGTCAAGACGGAAGTATCACTTCAGTCATAGTGGAGATGATGTCACGCAGGATACGGTATTAGTGCTCTTAAGTGTTGTGCAACCATCGGGATATTATGACTAGGTCATGCATATCCGATTATAGAGACTAGTTACCAGACATCCGACATGTGCTTCGGACGGGGCAGACACTTATCCAGCCCAAGCCCTAGCACGTGACTATCCGATACTGGGCCGATATACACAATACTTGGTATACTACGCTTGATACAGATCTTAAATATTCTTAGATGGATATGACCGGAGAATTGGGTAGACTTCGTGCTTTGCTAGAAGCCGATCGTGTCTCGTAAATCGGTAGAACGTAGTACTTGGTACGTACGTGATTCGGATACTCCGACGACCGTATTTACTGCCGAATTATCCGGGGATCTCATGGGTCGCTTCCCAAAGATTCACCGATGACGTATGACTCGCACTTTTATTAATCTGGGATTAATATGATGAGAGAGAAAATTAATCTGGGATTAATTGCAGAGATATTTTATCTAGGATAAAATATCGTTTAAAGAGAGAGAATGATTAATTTGGAATTAATCGAGGAATTAATATATTTGATATATTAAACGAAATTGGATTTTGACGCGGAATTAAAATTAGATTTTAATTCGGGCGAGCGAATTAATTTAGAATTAATTCGTTAGCGACGTGAATAGTGATTTCGCTAGGCGTAATCATTTAATTACGACGCGACGGAAAATTCGTTAATTTAGAATTAGCGAATCCGAGCCCGAGATTATTTGCGAGCGCATTCGTATTTCGAATTCGAGCGCGGCTCGTCAAATCAAGCGTCAAATCGCTAGTCGCATCTAGCGTCACATCAAGCGTCAAATCATGTCACTTTGAGTGATGTGACAATTGATTAGATTGATTGATTGAGTTGACTTGATGTGACTTGAGTGATGTGTGTGGTTGGCAATTAAAGCCAAATGTGTTTGAAATGAAATGAATTTCATTTCCAAGTGTATTAGATACACTTTTGGTATTCACCAAAAACGCATCACACTTTTCCCTCCTCTCTCTCTTCTTCTCCTTCTTCCTCTCTTTCACGCATTTTCTGTTCTGTTTTGGCTGGGCAAAAAAATGAGCAGTAAAGGGAAGCAAGTGCGTTTTTGATGCAAAAACAAGAGTGCTAGCACACTCCGAGATCAATGCGAAGGTGATAGGGAAGTCCCCCCATGAGCCGGGAACGTTTTGATGAAGCTTGGAGCTCGTTTTTTATGTTCAAAATGGCCAAAAACAGCAGCCCATTTCAGCCACTGTCACAGCAGTTCACGCCCAACAGTGAGCAGAATTTCAGTTCGATTTTGTTGCCAAATCGTCTCTCAACCGCTCGATGTAAGTATTCCGCAACTTCGTCGTTGTATTCACTTATGTTTCATGCTTAGATTTGATCTTGGGACCTCTAGAAAATCCCACAATGGTATCAGAGCTTGGGTTAAAAGCATGAAAATGTTAGGGCTAAAATTTGGGCAAATTTGATTTTGAGCATGATTAATGAAATTGTATTGATTAGTATGCTTAAATGTGTTATTATTGAGGATTGATTGGATCAATTTGTTGAAATAATGTTTGGAATTTTTTCCCAAATTTATCACCTTGGCCGAATTTAACAATTAATTTAATGTCTTGGGATTTTTGATTTTTGACAATTGGATGTGTTGGAAATCATTCGGGATGATGATTTAACGACGATTGCGGAATCAATTGGATTGAATTCGATTCGGACGTAAAATCCCCAAATTGCCAAGTATGTTATTTAGCATGAAATTGGGTAAAATGAATTTGAGCATGTAATTATGAAATTGGATGATTAAGTATGCTTGAATATGTTTTAATTGATAATTGATTGGATCAATTTGATGAAATTATGTTTGGAACAAATTTCCCCAAAATGCTTGTGTTGGCCGAATTGATGAAGTGCCCTTATTGTCTTGGTATTTTGTTTTTTGATTCATTGGATGACTTGAAAACAATTGGGGATGTTGATTTAATGTTGATTTGGATTCAATTGGATTGGGTTTAAAGTTGGACATTAAAATCCCCTTTGGCCGAGACTTAAAGAGCATGTAATGGGTTTGATTTTAATCAAAATATGTTGGACATATGATGATGATAATGAACATGATTAATTGTATGAATTGATGTTTTAGAAATGTTAATTTGAGTGATTAATCATGATATACACTTTAGGTAATTAAATTGCGAAATTGGATTTGTGTAATTTAATTAATTGGGCTAATTTTGGAAATTGAGCTTGAATTGTTGTTATTGGGCTTATTGGGCTTTGTTGTACAAAGTTGGGTTAAGGCAAATTGGATTGGATCCAATTGGGCCCAAAACCACTTACATAAAGCCCAAATGCGACATAATGGACCTTTGTAATTTAATTGGGCCTAATGGGCCAAAATTAATTTAAAGGCTTATGGGGTAAATCCCGGATTGGACTTTGGTTGCGGGTTTGACCCGAGTTGACCAAAAGTCCACGCCTTAAGAAATTAATTAAAAGCCCATTGGACTTTAACTAAGTTGACGTTGGACGTTAATCGGGCTTTGAGACCCGTAACAATTAAATTTGGAATTTAATTCGTAAAAGGTTTATTAATAAAGTGTGATATTTAATTTGGAATTAAATAGTGAATTAGAATTAAATACAAATTGAATTGGATTTAATTGTGTAGTTTAATTTAATTCGGGAATTCGTACTTTAAGTACTTATTCGCAAAAACGAGTTTGACTCGAACAAAATCAAATCGTTGTTTCAACATTGGATGATCACATAATTATCAGATTAATTAATTTGATTAGATTGATTGATAGCATGCTTATGTGAGTGAATACATGGTTGTGATGCATGATAATGTTATCGGATGGATATTAGATGGGTGGGGCAATTTAGAAATTGTTGTAATAAATTTGATTTATTAATTGGACCTGCGTGTCCAGCCTTATCACCTCCTATTCTTTGTATTCTCTTCTCACCTATTCCCCTCAATGTAAATGAGGTTTCTTTAGAAGTGTAGTGTAACGGGTAGAAGAAATATTTGTGCTAGCAGGAGAGAGAAAGTGAGAGATTTGATCTAGGATCAATGTATAAAATATCCATCCGCATATCATTATTATTTTATCATATGCGCTTTATTATGTGTTTAGAATGCATGTTTAAGGGTGTATGATGATGAGACCTTAACAAAGATAATAAACTGGTTGCCAATTTGCACGCGAAAAGCCCTCATCAAATATCATGCGTCTTTTCCTTCCATTGAGTGATTCTTGCTCAAGATCCTAGATTGGCATGGGTTGTTGGCCAAAGTCAAGCCCTTGTCCGTCGAAGATGTGTTTGAATCACGAGGCTTTGTTCCATATTGGTGTCATGTCCAAGTTGTGGTTTGTTGGCCAAAGTCAAGACCACTTCTTGTCTATCGACATTGATTACGAAGCTTCCATGGTCAATGGGTCCGCGCTTGACTGGGATCATTAGGTTTGTTGTGCCAAAGCCAAGGCCTAGTTGATTCAGAGGAAATAGGTTAGGGTATATATTGGATATATAGGCATATATATGATATATGTTTAGGACTTGGATGTCCACCTACTGGATCTAGGAATTGGATTAGATCCAATTGATCTTAGAGATCTACCTAGTTAATTATCATACAATTGTGTTGGCCAAAGTCAAGATTGTGTGATATTTAACGGGATCCTAGCCCACTAGGAAACACGGTTTCCCGAGTACTCGGACAGAGGGTTAGAGGCTCGACGAAAAATAGTGGGAGGCAAGAATTGAATTTGCAATACTCGGTCAATTACTCGCCATACGCGCTCATTTAAATTATTTCGTCATTAGATTAAATGTTAGTTGGACTAATATTTAAATTGTTGTTTTATTTAACAGTTGGACTGTATTATAGTTGATTATATATAATTGGATTATATTAATCAATATATTTGAATTAATTAATTTCAGTTTACAGTTGATTTTATAATTAGATTATAGTAATCAATGTAATTGAGGTTAATTAATTTAGATTATATTTGATTATATAGTTGGACTATTATAATCATTATAATAGTACCACAAATCGTTGATTAAATAGTTGGACTATTAGAATCAAGATAGATATGTATTTAAACGACTTTAATTTTCAAATTGGGAATAATTTCAGGATGGTCCTGGAAAAATAATAAGTTATTTTGTTTGATAAAATAAGCCGAAGATCGGAGTTAAGCAATTAAGTGGAACATGATATTTGGAATATTCATGTAATGATAACTTTAGTGCTTAATCCATAATACTTGTCATATAGACTCCTTAATTTCTTTATCAGAACTAAGGATTAGATTCTTAAAGTATGATATTGAAATTGAAGGATATTCAAAGATTAGATCTTAGAAGTACTTTTTAAATTGCACATAAATAATTCTTGGAGAATTAAAGACTATTCTCAAGGAGATAAAGTCAAAATTTGCAATTAGGCAAGTAGTGCAAGGCACACCTTACTTCAATATTCTGGAAACCCGAGGCTTGGTCAAAGGCAACTGGAATATTGAAAATGACAAAGGCAAAATCATTATAGTCTTCTTGGAAGATAAATGACATATCCCAAAATGTCTGAACAATTGTAGCAAACGGAATCGCGAAGCGTGACTGTCATTTGGACAAAGCAGACATGAAGGAATTGAAGACGAGCAAGGCTCTGACTTCAAATATGTTTGTCAAAATTATGTTCATTACTAGTATTAAAATTGGATTTTTAGATACTTAATATGGTACATAATAAATATATATATTGATGCGCAGAATCTGCTATGAGCAGGATTAGAGAACTGTTATAATGTAACTAGTTTGACTAGATACATTATCTCTTTATCAGTGTTTACCCACTGCGGGTGAACCTTTATATTTTAGAACACTAAAGTGTTTTATTATATAAGGATGATATTGAGATAAACACATTAGATGTGAATAACAGAATTTATATTTTGAATATAAATAAATCTCAAATATATATAATGACAAACAAATAGCTCAAAATGATTTGATCAGAAGAAACTAATTATGGCATTGTTGTCTGGGACACAATCGAACAAGACTCGTATATCCACACTTTCGAAGAGTGGGTACTCGGACTGTTTTGATTCCAATCAAATAAAGTCTACGAATCTAGTTTATTGGGCAATGTGCCTAAAACACTATTTACTTGGCAAAAGTGTAAAATGTCATCGATCTATTAGCCCTTGTTCATAATGAAACAAGTGGGCCCATGTCTAGCTAGGCTAGATATGGATATGAATATTTCGTGACCTATACAGATGTGGCATCGCGTAATGGTTATGTGTTTCTTTTGAAGAACACAAATCGGAAACTTTTAGAGTTTCGACACGAAATAGACAAATAGATCGACTATAGTATTATACCGTCACGGTAAGACCGTAATGGAAAATACTTAAGCAATAAGTTTCTTATATACTTGAAAGAGTATAGTATTCTTTCAAATGAGGACTCCTCCCGGAACACGTCAAAGTGACGGTGTGTCCGAATAGAGTAACCGGATTTTGTTGGACATGATTAGGTTAATCATGAGTCGCTCTGAGCTACCATTTCCTTCAACGGAAAGTTTAACAGTGCAATAACTTATTTAGAATAAGGTTCATAATAATCTGTTTGACAGATTACATATTAGATATGAACGGGAAAGAAACCGGGTTTCTCATTCCTGACCATTTGGGACGCTAGGCATATGTTTGGATGATACCAAACTAGAACCCAAATTGGATAAGTGTCAATTGTAGGCTATCCTAGGGATACCATAAGTATTGTATTTATACATCTCACCAGAGAACAATTAGATTATTGCTCACCATGCAGTTTTCCTGAGAGGAATACAGACATGCAGTGGTAAGTGGGAGGATAGTAAAACTCGATGAAAATCGGAGTAATACTATTCAAGGCACCTATTCCATTAATCTTCGAATACACAAGAACCACGTAGATCGGAGAGAGTCAGAAAATAACCTGGGGTATGGGTTTCTGATCTCACCTCATAAAGATGTTAATCTTTTAAGGTATACCAACTGATTACGTATGAGGTAGTGATACAAGGTATCGACTCCCTATTATGACAAAGTGTCATAAGTCCGAAATGGATTCCATGTATATCAACAAGTTTGGATACTAGTTGATGTACCATAAGACATTGTGCCTATTGGTACTTTATAAGTCTTCAAGGAAGACATACATGGAAGGCAACATACCAACTTACTAAGCTAGGCTTGTAAAGAAAAGGTAGAGTTATCAACATTGTGTTGATTCCGACGAAACCTTTTACATGTTGCCATTGTAAATCCATTTGGATAATGCTTGCTAAAGCTGTGTATTTCATTTATGAAATATGACAGGTTAACGGAAAATCGCTTTCCTGAAAAGGAAACCTTTCGGAGGATGTTTATAACATCCTGTCGGTTTTGTCGTACCATAACAAGCAAACAAGGTTTGCAGGTTATTCGATCTATGTTTGGATTGAAGCAAGCATAGATTCTTGGAATTATCGTTTTGATGTAATCATAAAGGAGTATGATTTAATTCAAAACAATATGATTCTTGTGTATATAAAAGGGTTAGTGGGAGTGCACTGACATGAATGTCATGTAAGATAATGATAATATGTCATTTCTTGGAAATGATATTCCCATAAAATAATCGGTGAAAGCTTGGCATTCCTGATAACGACTATAAGTCGTAATAAAGGTATTATACAATAGTATAACTGTACAGTGAGCTGGAAATCTTCCAAGCAAGATACTATTGCCGAATAAACAACAAATGCGGATTATTGCTGCAGCTGAGGCAGCAATAGAAGCCATTTGGATCGATAATAAATCTAATTAGATTAGATATAGTTCTGTTAGCGGCTGAGCTAGGCGTCAGCACAGGCTAAGGAATTAAAGGTCTCATCGACGATCCAGATATATACTTCTATATTCATCTGATTCGTTCGGATCATACATCGTGGCGATGTGGTGATCGTATAAATCGCGTCAGACAATAATCATGGAAATCCGCTGAGGAAAATCTTTTTTCAGCAATTTGAGCGAACCGTACATAGTTCGGGTGTTAGACACTCGAGTGACTGGCTATGTGCCAAGTGGGAGATTGTTGGATAATATGACCCATAGCGTCACTATTTGTACAGATCACGGTGTTGTTGTACAAATTAACTATGTGACAAAGGAGATTGCACTCTTATCATTTGTGATTAGATCACCTTAGATGTATAAATGATTAGAGGTCCCTATGATTTATTCCTGGACGGAGAATGATATGAGACAGTATCAGTCCACGAAGGATTAATCATTAAATATCCCTAGCCGGAGTATTATCGAGACAGGACATCGATAATGCGGAATAGGCTAGTATTGCACTTGTCCGCGTTGTGAGGCCCCAACGGCATAGTTCTCATATATTTAAGTATTGGATACTTATGCAAGTGCGATAGGAGGTTGTGTTTCACCGATGGTACGGGAAACAGGTTCGCTCTGGATAGACCCCTCGGAATCCCATTGGTATTATGACTATGTGTCTATGGGAGTCCGACATCAGGGTAGGTGTATTTGGTCTTAACCTGAGACTTGCACCGCTAATGCTTACGACAATCAATATACTTTAGTTGGAGGTCGTCTAGGACTCTAACCGGTTCTATGTACGCCAACTGCTGGGTATATTGAGAATCGTAGAGTATTGGGTGTGATGTCAAGACGGAAGTATCACTTCAGTCATAGTGGAGATGATGTCACGCAGGATACGGTATTAGTGCTCTTAAGTGTTGCGCAACCATCGGGATATTATGACTAGGTCATGCATATCCGATTATAGAGACTAGTTACCAGACATCCGACATGTGCTTCGGACGGGGCAGACACTTATCCAGCCCCAGCCCTAGCACGTGACTATCCGATACTGGGCCGATATACACAATACTTGGTATACTACGCTTGATACAGATCTTAAATATTCTTAGATAGATATGACCGGAGAATTGGGTAGACTTCGTGCTTTGCTAGAAGCCGATCGTGTCTCGTAAATCGGTAGAACGTAGTACTTGGTACGTACGTGATTCGGAAACTCCGACGACCGTATTTACTGCCGAATTATCCGGGGATCTCATGGGTCGCTTCCCAAAGATTCACCGATGACGTATAACTCGCACTTTTATTAATCTGGGATTAATATGATGAGAGAGAAAATTAATCTGGGATTAATTGCGGAGATATTTTATCTAGGATAAAATATCGTTTAAAGAGAGAGAATGATTAATTTGGAATTAATCGAGGAATTAATATATTTGATATATTAAACGAAATTGGATTTTGATGCGGAATTAAAATTAGATTTTAATTCGGGCGAGAGAATTAATTTAGAATTAATTCGTTAGCGACGTGAATAGTGATTTCGCTAGGCTTAATCATTTAATTACGACGCGACGGAAAATTCGTTAATTTTGAATTAGCGAATCCGAGCCCGAGATTATTTGCGAGCGCATTCGTATTTCGAATTCGAGCGCGGCTCGTCAAATCAAACGTCAAATCGCTAGTCGCATCTAGCGTCACATCAAGCGTCAAATCATGTCACTTTGAGTGATGTGACAATTGATTAGATTGATTGATTGAGTTGACTTGATGTGACTTGAGTGATGTGTGTGGTTGGCAATTAAAGCCAAATGTGTTTGAAATGAAATGAATTTCATTTCCAAGTGTATTAGATACACTTTTGGTATTCACCAAAAACGCATCACACTTTTCCCTCATCTCTCTCTTCTTCTCCTTCTTCCTCTCTTTCACGCATTTTCTGTTCTGTTTTGGCTGGGCAAAAACAGTGAGCAGTAAAGGGAAGCAAATGCGTTTTTGATGCAAAAACAAGAGTGCTAGCACACTCCGAGATCAATGCGAAGGTGATAGGGAAGTCCCCCCATGAGCCGTGAACGTTTTGATGAAGCTTGGAGCTCGTTTTTGATGTTCAAAATGGCCAAAAATAGTAGCCCATTTCAGCCACTGTCACAGCAGTTCACGCCCAACAGTGAGCAGAATTTCAGTTTGTTTTTGTTGCCAAATCGTCTCTCAACCGCTCGATGTAAGTATTCCGCAACTTCGTCGTTGTATTCACTTATGTTTCATGCTTAGATTTGATCTTGGGACCTCTAGAAAATCCAACATGGCCAACAAACCAATGCCAGTCTTGGATCTTGAGTAAGAATCTCTCAGTGGAAGGAAAAACGCTTAATATTGTTTGAGGGTTTTTCGCGTGCAAATTGGCAACCAATTTATTATCTTTGTTAAGGTCTCATCATCATACACCCTTAAACATGCATTCTAAATACATAATAAAGCGCGTATAATAAAATAATAATGATATGCAGATGGATATTTTACACAATGATCTTAGATCAAATCTCTTTGTTTCTCTCTTCCGCTAGCACAAGTATTCCCTTCTACCCGTTACACTACACTTCTAAAGAAACCTCATTTACATTGAGGGGAATAGGTGAGAAGAGCATACAAAGAATAAGGAGGTAATAAGGCTGGACTCGCAGGTCCAATTAATAAATCAAATTTATTACAACAATTTCAAAAATTGCCCCACCCATCTAATATCCATCCGATAAACATTATTCATGCATCGCAACCATGTATTCACACAAGCATGTTATCAATCAATCTAATCAAATTAATTAATCTGATAATTAGTGACCATCCAATGTTCAAATAACGATTTGATTTTGCGCGAGTCAAACTCGTTTTGCGAATAAGTACTCAAAGTACGAATTCTCGAATTAAATTAAACTACAAAATTAAATCCAATTCAATTTGTATTTAATACTAATTCGCTATTTAATTCCAAATTAAAAACTACATTTTATTAATGAACTTTTACGATTTAAATTCCAAATTTAATCGTTACGGGTGTCAAAGCCCGATTAACGTCCAACGTTAATTTAATTAAAGTCTAATGGGCTTTCAAATAATTTCTTTAGGCGTGGACTTTTGGTCAACTCGGGTCAAACCCAATAACCAAAGTCCAATCAAGGAGTAACCCCATAAGCCAAGAAATCAATTTAGGCCCATTAGGCCCAATTAAATAATTAAAGGTCCATTAGTCGCATTTGGGCTTTATGGAAACGGTTTTGGGCCCCAATTGGATCCAACTAATTTAGCCTAAACCTAACTTGGTACAACCAAGCCCAATAAGCCCAATAACAACATTACAAGCCCAATTTCCAAAATTAGCCCAAATAATTAAATTACAAAACCTAATTTCGCAATTTAATTACATTAAGTGTATAGCATAATTAATTATCCTAATTAATCATGCTTATCAACAATAAATCATGTCCAACAAAATTTAACAAAAATCAAACCCATTCATGCTATATTGCTCTCGGCTTTGGAGGGGAATTTTATGTCCAATTCAAATTCAATCCAATTAAATCCAAACTAACATTAAATCCACATTCCCAATTGTTTTCAAGTCATCCAATGAATCAAAAAACAAAATTCCAAGACAATTTAGGGCATGCTCATTCTCGGCCAAGCTAAGAAATTTGGGGAAATTTGTTCAAAACAACATTTCATCAAATTGATCCAATCAATCCTCAATAAAACATGTTTTAAGCATACTCAACCATCCAATTTAATTAAATCATGCTCAAACATATTTTACCCAAATTTTAACACTAAGTCAAATTTCATGATTTTACTCCGCTCTGATACCATTGTAGGAGTTCTACGGTCCCGAGGATCGAATATAAAGCATAAAATAAACATGTGAATACATCGAGGAAGTTGTGAAATACTTACATCGAGCGGTTGAGCGATGCGGTGGACAACAAAAATCGATTTTCTGCCCTCTACAAGTTCACGGAAGTTCACTATCATGCAGTCCTCATTTTCTGCTTTTTGGTCCTCCTCCAAGCTCCAAGCTTTGGTGAAATGATTCCATGCTCATGGGTGGACTTCCCTATCACCTTCGCATGACTTCGTAGTGTGCTAGCACTCTGGATTTTACAACAAAATCATGACTTTGCTTCCCTTCCTTGCTCACGGTTTTGCCCAAAAAACAGAACAAGAAAATGCCCAAATGGGCGTGTGAGAGAGATGAAGAAGAAAGAGAGAGAGTGTTATGTGTGTTGATGGAAAAAGTCTGTATCTAATACACATTTTTAATTTTTGCAAAATCAATTAATTGATTTCCAAAAAACAAAACAAATACCAAACATTTAAAATATATTAAATGTCAATCAAGCTTTCAAAAAGCTTTCCAACCACTTCCATCAAGTCACATCACTCAATCAATCAAGTGACAAGTTGTCACATCACTCAAAGTGACTAATGATTTGACTCTTGATGCGACTAGCGATTTGACGCTTGATTTGACTTGTGTGCTGCACTCAAATTTGAAATGCGAATACGCTCGCAAACAATCCCGGGCTGGGGTTCGCTAATTCCAAATTAACAAATTTTCCGTTGCGACGTAATTAATTAATTATGCCTAGCAAAATCACTATTCAAGTCGCTAACGAATTAATTCTAAATTAACTCATTCGCCCGAATTAAAATCTAATTTTAATTCCGCGTCGAAATCCAATTTCGTATAATATATCGAATATATTATTTTATCGATTAATTCTAAATTAATCGTTTTCTCTCTTTAAATGATATTTTATCCTAGATAAAATATCTCCATAATTAATCCCATATTAATTTTCTCTCTCATCCAATTAATCCAGATTAATTAAAGTGCGAGTCATACATCATCGGTGAATCTTCGGGAAGCGACCCATGAGATCCCCAGAGATGTTGGCAGTAAATTCAGTCGTCGGACTATCCGAACATGTAAGTACCTAGTACTACGTTTGTACCGATTTACAAGACAACGTTGGCTTTTAGCAAAGCGCCATGCCTACCTAATTCTCCAGAAACATGCTTACAGGAATAAGCGATCTATATCAGGCGTAGTATACGTAGTATTGTGTATGTCGATCCAGTATCGGATGTCACGTGCTAGGCCTGGGGCTGGAATTTTGTCTGCCCTGTACGAAGCACATGTCGGATGTCTGGTAACTAGTCTCTATAATCGGATATACATGACCTACTCATAATATCCCGATAGCTGCAGCATATAAGAGCACCAGTCCTGTATCCTACGTGACATCATCTCCACTATGACTGGAGTGATACTTTCGTCTTGACATCACACCCAACACACTACGATTCTCGATATACCCAGAATAGGCGTACGCATAAACCGGTTAAAGCCCTGGATGACCAAAACCAAAGTATATTGATTGTCGCAAGTATTAGCGGTGTAAGTCTCAGGTTAAGACCAAATACACCTACCCTGATTTCGGACTTCCATAGACACATAGTCATACTACCAATGGAATTCCGAGGGGGTCTATCTAGAGCGAAGATTTTTCCCGTACCATCGGTAAAACACAACCTCCTATTACACTTGCATGAGTATCCTATACCCAAATATATGAGAACTATGACGTTGTGCCCTCACAACGCGCACAAGTGTAATACTAGTCTTTTACGCATTTATCGATGTCCAATCTCGATAATATTCTGACTAGGGATATTTAATGATTTGTCCTTCGTGGACTAATACTGTCTCATATCATTCTCAATCCAGGAACAAATCATAAAGACCTCATATCATTTATATATCTTGGTGATCTAATCACAAATGATAAGAGAGCAATCTACTTTGTCACATAGTTAATTTGTACAACAACACCATGATCTGTACAAATAGTGACGCTGTGGGTCATAATTGTCCAACAGACTCGCCAAAAAATAGTGGGAGGCTAGTATTAAATTTGTAATTTTGTTTAAATACTTGCCAATACGCGCTCTTTTATTTTACTTATCGTTTTTACAAATATATTAGTTGGACTAATATTTAATATTTAATATTGCTTTCTTTGAACTGTTAGACTGTACAAGACACTACTCCACTTGTAGTTGGTCATATAGTTGGACTATAGTAACCATTACATTTTTAGTGTACCAAAAATCGTTGATTGGATAGTTGGACTATTGCAATCGAGATGGCTGGAAAGATTAGCGTCAAAGGACATAATCCTGGGTGAAAATATCTTTAACGGTGTAAATTTTCTAGATTAGGAAATGAATCTCAGGATAGTCCTGGGAGTTGAGAAGTTACTCTATTGGATAGAGAATCCTCTAGGGCCCTGAGCCCGGAGTTGAGCAAATAGTAGAGCATGAGCTTAGGAAGACTCATCGTGATGATAACTTTAGTGCTCAATCTGTTATGTTGGCCGCAATGACTCCTTAATTTCATCATCAAAACTAAGGATTAGATCCTTATACCATGATGTTGAAATTAAAGGATCTTCATAGATCTAACCTTAGATCTTGGAAATACGAATTGCAAAAGAAGCTTTTTCTCTCACGTATGTCAGAGGGTACATCTGTCGAGCACTAGCTATCGCAGATGATTGCTGACATCGAACAGCTAGGTTAGCTGGGCATTACCTACGAGGCCGAGACTTCCATAGATTTGATCTTATAGTCTCTGCTCGAATGATGAGGCAGGTTCATCATGAACCAAGAGAAAACTCTTGGAGAGTTAATGGCTATGCTCAAGGAGGCAGAGCCAGAGCTTCCAAAAGGGCAAGAAGTGCAATGCGCATCTTACTTTGACATCCCAGAAGGCCAAGGCTTGGCTGAATGCTTCTATGGTGTAAAGAAAAAGGGCAAAGGCAAAATCGTTATAGTCTTCTGGGAAGACAAAGGAAATATCCCAAGATGTCTGCCTAAACTGTGGCAAACAGGGTCACTGGAAGCGTGAGTGCCGTATGGACAAGGCAGACATGAAGGAAGTGAAGGCGGGCAAGGCTCCGACTTCAGGTATATTTTTTATTGTAATAAACGTGTCCACTACTGGTTTTAAAATTAGATTTTTGATACTGGATATGGTACATACATATGTACTAATGTGCGGCATCTGCTGATTAGCATGAGACTGGCTTCAGATGAGATCGACCTACGAGCTAGAAACGGGACGAGAGTCGTTGTTTTGGCAGTGGGAACCTAAGTTTTGGAACTGCCCTTTGGGCATGTACTTAAATTAGGAAACTGTTATAGTGTACCTAGTTTGACTAGAAACATTATCTTTATATCTAGTTTAACCCGTTGCGGGTAAACCTTTATGTTCCAGAACACTAGGTATTTTGTTTATAAAGATGATATTTAGATATACACATTAGATGTGAATAACATTATTTATATTTTGAATATAAGCGAATCTCAAACATATAACATGACAAACGAAAGCTCAAACTGAGTAAATCTAATGAGACTTGTTCATGTCATTGTTGTCTGGGACATATTAACAAGACTCGTATATCCACTCTTTTGAAGAATGGATACTATGGACAGATTTGATCTTAAATTATATGACGTCTACGAATCTTGTTTATTAGGCAAAGTGCCTAGAACACCTTTTAGCGGTAAAGGTGTACGTGCCACCGAAATGTTAGCCCTCGTTCATGGTGACGTATGTGGGCCCATGTCTAGCTAGGCTAGAGGTGGTTATGAATACTTCATAATCGTTACGAATGTTGCATCACGTTATGGTTATGTGTATCTTTTGACACACAAGTCATAAACTTTTGATATATTCAAAGAGTTTCGACACGAAGTAGAAAAAATAGACTGAAAAAAGTATTAAAATATTACGGTTGGACCATGATGAAGAATACTTTGATAATGAGTTTCTAGATTACTTGAAAGAATATGGTATTCTTTCACAGTGGACTCCTCCCAGAACACCTTAATTGAGTGATGTGTCCGAACGGAGAAACCGAACTTTGTTGGACATGGTAAGGTCAAGTATGAGTCGCTCTGAGCTACCAATTTTCATCTAAGGATACACATTGAACAATGCAATACTTATTTTGAATAAGGTTCCGTCAAAGTCTGTTGGACAGACTCCATATGAAATATGGACATGAAAGAAACCGGGTTTCTCATTCTTGAAGTTTTGGGGATGCTAGGCATGTTAAACGTTTGGATGGTACCAAACTAGAAACCAAATCAGATAAGTGCCTATTTGTAATTGGTTATCCTAGGGAAACCGGTGAATATTACTTATATAACCCACAAGAGAACAAGGTATTTGTTGCTCTCCATGTGGTTTTCCTCGAAAAGGAATTCCTATATGCAATGGTAAGTGGGAGGAAAGTAAAACTCGATGAAAATCAGAGTGATACTATTCATGGCACCAAATTCCTTACGGAACATGAACAGTTCATCAAGGATGAAATTGTTCCACAATCTTCAAATACACAAGAACCACGTAGGTCAGAGAGAGTCAGGAAACAACCTGGGAGGTATGGGTTTCTGATCTCACCTCATGTGGATGTTAATCTTATTGAGGATAATAAACCGACTACGTATGAGGAAGTGAATTCGATCCATTTATGGATTGAAGCAAACATTGTGTTCTTGGACCCAATGTTTTGATGAGATCATATTACAATATGGTTTCATTCAAAATGAAGATAATTATTGTGTATATAAGAAGGTTAGTGGGAGCGCACTGACATTGGATGTCCTATACATTGATGATGTATTGCTTCTTAGAAATGACATTCCCATACTAAAATCGGTGAAAGCTTGGCTTTCATTAAGATTCCCCAATAAAAACTTCGAAGAGGTAACCTTTATTCTAGGAATAAAGATCTACTAGGATAGATCTAAAAGTTGTTGGCACTCTCCGAGAACTCGTACATTGAAAGACATGTACGTGACCTGGTGTCTCATATGCTTTGAGCATGTGGAGTCACAATAGGCCGATCCAGGTGATGGTCACTGGATTGATGTAAATTACATCCTTGAATATCTTAGAAGAACTAATGATGCCTTTTATTATATGGAGATGGAGAACTTGAGATGACTGGGTGTTGGACAATTATGACCCATAGCATCACTATTTGAACAGAACATGGTGTTGTTGTACAAATTAACTATGTAACAAAGGAAATTGCTCTTTTATCATTTGTAATTAGATTACCGGGATATATAAATGATAAAAGTCCATATGATTAGTTCCAGATTGATAAGATATGAGACAGTATCAATCCATGAAGGTTTAATCATTAAAACATCCATAGTCGGAGTATTATTGAGATTGGACATAGATAATGCGGAATAGACTAGTATTGCACTTGTGCGTGTTATGGGAGCATAACGACATAGTTCTCATATATTTGGGTATTAGATACTCATGCAAGTGTAATAGGAGGTTGTGTTTACCGATGGTACGGAAACAGCTTCGCTCTGGATAGACCCCTCGGAATTCCATTGGTAGTATGACTATGTGTCTATGGAAGTCCGAATCAGGGTAGCTGTATTTAGTCTTAACCTGAGACTTGCACCACTAATACTTGCGACAATCAATATACTTTGGTTTTGGTCATCCAGGGCTTTAACAGGATCTGTGTACGCCTCTTCTGGGTATATTGAGAATCGTAGTGTATTGGGTGTGATGTCAAGATGGAAGTATCACTCTAGTCATAGTGGAGATGATGGTCACGTAGGATATGGAACTTGTGCTCTTATATGTCGTAGCTATCGGGATAATATGAAAAGGTCATAGTTATCCGATTATAGAGACTAGTTACCAGAGATCTGATATGTGCTTCATACGGGGCAGACACAATTCCAGCCCTAGGCCTAGCACGTGACATGTGATACTGGATCGCAATACACAATACGACGTATACTACGCCTGATATAGATTACATATTCCTTTAAGAATATTTCTGGAGAATTGGGTAGGCATAATGCTTTGCTAGAAGCCAACCATGTCTTGTAAATCGATAAAAATATAGTACTAGGTACGTACGTATTCGGATAGTCCGATGACCGGATTTACTGCCAACATATCCGGGGATCTCATGGGTCGCTTCCCGAAGATTCACCGATGACGTATGACTCGAACATTATTAATCTGGGATTAATTAATAGAGAGAAAATTAATCTAGGATTAATTACGGAGATATTTTATCTGGGATAAAATATTATTTAAAGAGAGAGAGCGATTAATTTGGAATTAATCGATAAAATAATATATTCGATATATTATATGAAATTGGATTTCAACGCGGAATTAAAATTAGATTTTAATTCGGGAGAACGAGTTAATTTAGAATTAATTCACTAGCGACGTGAATAGTAATTTTGCTAGGCATAATTATTTAATTAAATTTGATTTAATTACGTCGCAACGGAAAAATCGTTAATTCGGAATTAGCGAACCCGAGCCCGGGAGTGTTTGCGGGCCCACTCGCATTTCCAATCGAGTGGGGCCCACAAGTCACATCATGCGTCACATCACTAGTCAACTTTATCACTTTAATGTGATGGAAGTTGTTGGTTGATGGTTGAGTGAAAAACACTCAAATGTGATGGTTTGAATGACTAATACAATTATTTAATTTTTGGTATATCATTTTGAATTTTTTTTTGAAATCAATTCAACCAACACAACTCATCATCTTCTCTCTCACTCTTCCTCCCTCTCACGGCATTGAAGCTTTTTCCCTCTAAGTTTCTTGGCTTGGCCGAGAGATAGAAGAAGCTTAATGGGAAGATTTGTGGAAAAATTTTTCAAGATGCTAGCACATCCAAGGAGTCTCACAAATGTGATAGGGAAACCCATTCATGAGCACGGAATCATCATTCACAAAGCTTGGAGCTTGGAGCACACACATGTAGGGTTGACCGAAACACAATGAGCACAAAATGGACCTTGGCCGAGAGCTTCAAGAAAATTTTTAGCGGCCTCATCCTTTTGGGATATTGAAAATCATGTCTTCCGATTCCCAGATTTTGAAATATGCCCTCTCCTTGAGGAGTTTGCTGCCATTCTTGGCTTGCATTTTTCTCTTACTACCCTTCTAGTGATACCGTGTTTCCAATGTCAATACCCTCGGGAAGCCTCCGAAGCTTTCCTTTGTTATCCTGAAGATGCGGAAAAGATGTTGCCTTGTGCTTCATTCATTAAGTTACAGGTCATTTTACGTGTATCTTCCAGGATGGAGGTAGGATCCCATCCCTAGAGGATTGTAGTCTTATTATGTATCTTGGCCCAATATCTCTTGGTGGGTTGTGATAGTACGAGTGGCGACTATCGTTATATTGGCTGAGACGCTTCATGGTTTAGACAGGATAAAGCACCATCCTGTTAGCCGGTTTCTTGGGAGTCCCCTTGTTTTGCAGGTCCGTTCTATCTTTTGCCTAAGCTGTCCTTTCAGATTTTTTGTTGTTATTCGCATCGTAAAAGCCGATCAAAGTGAGTATTCTACAACTTTACTTTGATGTATTCGCACTTTTCATAGCTTATTTTGATATTGGGATAACCTAGAAAACCCAACAATGGTATCAGAGCCTTGATTAAGCATGAAATTTGATTTAGGGTAAAATTTGGGTAAAATTTATTTGAGCATGTTTTGATGAAATTATTTAATTGAGTATGTTTGAATGATGATAACATAGTGTTATGCATGATCAATTTGATGAAAATTGAATTGGATCAATTTTTCCCCAAATAATAGGCTTGGCCGAAAGTTGTAATGCCCTAAATGTCATGGTAATTGTGTTTTTTGATCATTGGATGAGTTGAAAGACATGAGATAAATTTATTTAAGATTCAATTGGATTGAAATCGGAATTGGACAATAAACCCTAAATTGTCATGACCAATTAGCATGGAAATGAGATGATTTTTTATTCAATAATGTTGGACATGTGTTGATGAAGATTATCATGATTAATTAGTGTAATTGGTATTTTGGAAATGTTAATTAGACTAATTAATTATGGCTAATACACTTGAATTAATTAAATTGTGATATTGGGAATTTTGTAATTTAATTAGTTGGGCTAAATTTGGAATTGGGCTTTTAAAGTTGTAATTGGGCTTAATGGGCTTGGTTGGGCCAAGTTTGGTTTAGGTTAATTGGTTGGATCCAATTGGGGCCAAAACCATATCCATAAAGTCCAAATATGATTAAATGGGCCTTTAATATTTTAATTGTGCCTAATGGGCCTAAAATGATTTTTGGCAAAGGGTGATTCCTTATTGGGCTTTGGCTGCCAAAGTCCATGCCTTATAAATTAATTGAAAGCCCATTGGACTTTAATTAAATTGACATTGGATGTTAATTGGGCTTTGAGACCTGTAAAGATTAGATTTGGAATCTAAGTCACAAAGGCTTATTAATAAAGTGTAATTATTGAATTTGGAATTAAATAAAGAATTAGTATTGAATACAAATTAAATTGGATTTAATGTTGTAGTTTGATATAATTCGAGAATTCGTACTTTGAGTACTTATTCTTAAAACGAGTTTGACTCGCGCAAATCAAATCGTTGTTTGAACATTGGATGCTCATTAATTTCAGATTAATTAATTGGATTAGATTGATTGATAACATGCTTTGTGTGAATACATGGATGTGATGTATGAATAATGTATAACAGATGGATATTAGATGGGTGAGGGCAATTTTGGAAATTGTTGTAATAAATTTAAAATTTATTAAATTGGACCTGCGTGTCCAGCCTATTACCTCTTGATTCTTTGTATTTCTCTTCTCACATATTCCCCTCAATGTAAATGAGGTTTCTTTAGAAGTGTTATGTAATGGGGTAGAAGTAAGATTTGTGCTAGCGGGAGAGAGGAAATGGAGAGATTTGTTCTAGGAACAAGTTGTTTTAAATATCCATCCGCATATCATTATTAATTTATTTTCGCGCCTTATTATGCTTTTAGAATGCATGTTCAAGGGTGTATGATGAGATCTAATCAAAGATAATTAATTGGTTACCAATTACGCGAAATACCCTCAACAAATATTAAGCGTTTTTCCTTCCATTGAATGATTCATTCTCAAGATCCAAGATTGGCACTGGTTTGTTAGCCAAAGCCAAGACCTTTGTCCATCGCAGATGTGTTTGAATCATAAAGGCTTTGTTCCATATCACATGTCTTGTCCAAGTTGTGATTTGTTGGCCAAATTCAAGATCACTTCTTGTCCATCGACATCGATTACAAAGCTTTCCAAGGTCAATGGGTCCCGCTTAACTGGAATCATTAAGTTTGTTGTGCCAAAGCCAATGCTTAATTGATTCAGAGGAAAAAAGGTTAGGAAATATATTGGATATATTGGCATATATAAGATATATGTTTCGGACTTGGATGTCCACCTTCTGGATCTAGGAATTGGATAAGATCCAATTGATCTTAGAGATCTACCTAGTTAAATATCATACAGCTTGTTGGCCAAAGTCAAGGTTGTGTGTTATTTAACGGGATCCTAGCCCACTAGGAAACAAGGTTTACCGAGTACTCAACAGAGGGTTAGAGGCTAACCGAAAAATAGTGGGAGGCAAGTATTAAATTTACAATTTCGCTTAGATACTTGCCAATAAGTGCTCATTTCAATTTTTCGTCATTAATTTAAACAAATAAATATATTAGTTGGACTAATATTTAATTGTTGTTTTAAATAAACATTTGGACTGTATTCAAACTACTTCAAATAATAGTTGATTATATAATTGGATTATAGTAATCAATATATTTGAATTTAACTAATTAAATTATAGTTGATTATATAGTTAGATTATAGTAATCATTATATTCAATAGTACACAAAATCGTTGATTGGATAGTTGGACTATAGCAATCAAGATAATTGAAAGATTAGCGTTTAGAACATAATCCTGGGTGAAAATGTCTTTAAACGGCTTTAATTTTCAAATTGGGAATAAAACCTCAAGATAGTCCTGGGAACTGAGAATTTATTCTATTTGATAGAACAACCTTTTGGGCCTAAGCCCGGAGTTGAGCAAATAGTAGAACATGATCTTTGGAAGATTAATGTGATGATAACTTTAGTGCCCAATCCATTATACTAGATGCAATGAAACTTTAATTTCGTTATCAGAATTAAGGATTAGATCTTTATACCATGATGATGAAATTAAAGATCTTCATAGATTTATTCTTAAATCTTAGAAGTACAAATTGCATAGGAAGCTCTTACGCTCATGTATGTCAGAGGGTACATCTGTCAAGCACTAGGTGTCACAGATGATTGCTGACATCGATCACCTAGGTTAGCTTGGCATTACCTACGTGGCCGAGACTACCAAAGATTTGATCTTATAGTCTCTACCCGAAAGCTGGGGCATGTTCATTATGAACAAAGAATAAACTATTGAGGAGTTGATGGCTATGCTCTAGAAGGCAGAGCCAGAGCTTCTAAAAGGGGCAAAGGCAAGATCATCATAAGTCTTCTGGGAAGACAAATGACATATCCCAAGATGTCTGCCTAAACAGTTGCAAATGGGGTCACTGGAAGTGTGACTGCCATATGGACAAGGCAGACATGAAGGAAGTGAAAGCAGGGCAAGGCTCCGGCTTTAAGCATGTTTTTCATAAACATGTTCACTATTAGTTTCAAAATTGGATTTTTGATACTAGATGTGGTACATAAATATGTAGTGATGTGCAGAATCTGCTGATTAACATGATACTGACTTCAATTGAGATTGATATACGAATCGAAAACGGGATGAGAGTCACTATTTTAATCGTAGAAACGTAAGTTTAGGAACTACCCTACGGGTGTGTACCTAAATTAGGAAACTGTTGGAATGTATATAGTTTGACTAGAAACATTATCTCTATATCAGGGTTTAATCTGTTGCGGATATACCTTTATATTCTAGAACACTAAAGTGTTTTATTTTATAAAGATGATATTGAGATAAACACATTAGATGTGAATAACAATATTTATATTTTGAATATAAATGAATCTCAAAAGTATAACATGACAAACAAATAGCTCAAACTGAATAAATCAGATGAGACTTATTTGTGGCATTGTTGTCTGGGACACATTAAACAAGACTCGTATATCCACACTTTTGAAGAGTGGATACTATGACGAATTTGATTCTATTCAAATGATGTCTACGAATCTAGTTTAATAGGCAAAGTGCCTAACACACATTTTACTTGGTAAAAGTGTAAGTGCCACCGATCTGTTAGCCCTCGTTTATAGTGACGTAAGTGGGCCCATTTCTAGCTAGGCTAGAGGTGGATATGAACACTTCATAACCTTAATGGATGTGGCATCATGTTATGGTTATGTGTTTCTTGTGAAACATGAATCAGAAACTTTTGATGAATTCAAAGAGTTTCAACACGAAGTATAAAAACAGATTGGCTAAAGTATTAAACTGTCACAGTTAGACCATGGTGGAAAATACTTAAGCAATAAGTTTCTCAATTACTTGAAAGACTATAGTATTCTTTCAGTGTGGACTCTTCACGGAACACCTCAATTTGATGGTGTGTCTACACTGAGAAACCGAATTTTGTTGGACATGATAAGGTTAATCATGAGTCGCTCTGAGCTACTATTTTCCTTCTAGGGATACGCATTATACAGTGCAAAACTTCTTTTGAATAAAGTTTCATAAAAATCTATTAGACAGATTTCATATTAGATATGACCATGAAAGAAATCGGGTTTTCTTATTCCTGAAGATTTGGGAATGCTAGGCATATGTTTGGATGATACCAAACTGAAACACAAATCGGATAAGTGCCTAATTTGTAGGTTATCCTAGGGTAACCAAAGTATAGTACTTATACAACTCACAAGAGAACAATGTAATTGTTGCTCGCCATACGGTTTTCCTAAGAGGAATACCTATATGCAGTGGTAAGTGGGAGGAAAGTAAAACTCAATGAAAATCGGAGTAATACTGCTCCAGGCACCGATTCCTTAACGGAACACAAACATTTCATCAAGGATGAAACTGTACCAATAATCTTCGAATACACAAGAACCGCGCAAGTCGGAGAGAGTCAGAAAACAACCTGGGAGGTATGGGTTTCTGATCTCACCTCGTAAAGATGTCAATCTTATTGAGGGACACGAACTGACTACGTATGAGGAAATGATACAAGGTATCGACTCCCTTTTATGGCAAAGTGCCATAATGTCCGAAATGGATTCCATGTAAACCAACCAAGTTTGGACACTGGTTGATGTACTTGAAGGCATTGTGCCTGTTAGTACTATATGAGTCTTCAATGAAGATATACATGGATGGCAACAAACAAACGTACAAAGCTAGGCTTTTAGCAAAAAGGTATCGTTATCAACATTGTGTCGATTACGATGAAACCTTTTATCTGTTGCCATGGTTAAATCCATTTGGATAATGCTTGCTAATGCTGCATGTTTCATTTATGAAATATGGCAGCTGAACGTCAAAATCGCTTTCCTTAAACGGAAACCTTTTGGAGGATGTTTAAAATATCCTGACGGTTTTGTCGCACCAATACAAGTAAACAAGGTTTGCAAGTTAAATCGATCCATGTATGGATTGAAGCAAGCATTTCGTTCTTGGAACTATCATTTTGATGTAATCATAATGGTATATGATTTAATTCAAAACAAAAATGATTCTTGTGTATATAAAGAGGTTAGTGGGAGCGCACTGACAATGATTGTCCTATATAATGATGACATATCATTTCTTGGAAATGACATTCCATAATACAATCGGTGAAAGATTGGCTTTCGTGAAAATTCTCCGTAGAATTCTTGGGAGAAACAACCTTTATTCTAGGAATAAATATCTACTGGGATAGATCTAAAAGTTGTTGGCACTCTCTGAGAACTCGTACATTGAAATAAATGTACTCGACCTGGTGTCTCTTATTCTTTGAGCATATGGAGTCACAATCAGGCCAATCCAAGTGATAGTCACTGGATTGATGTTAAGAACATCTTTAAGTATCTTAGTTGAACTAAGGATGCTTTCTTATACTATGAAGAATGAGAATTTGAAGTGACTGGGTTCACTGTTGCAAGTTTCCTAACCGATAAAAACGATTATAAGTCGTAATATCGGTACTATATAGTTTGAATAAATGGAACAGTGAGCCAGAAATATTCCAAGCAAGATACTGTTGCCAAATAACCAACAAAAGCGGAATATTGCTGCAGCTGAGGCAGCAATAGAAGCACTTTGGATCTAAATAATCCTAATTAGATTAGGAGTAGTTTTGTTAGCAGCTGAGCTATGCTACAACACAGGCTAAAGAATTAATGGTCTCATCAACGATCCAAGTATATACTTCAACTATTCATCTGATTCGTTCGGATCATACATCGTGGAGATGTGATGATCGAATAAATCACATCAGATGATAACTTTTCAAATCCGCATATGAAAGCTTTTTCTCAGCAAAAGTTTGAGTGAACCATACATAGTTCAAGTGTAGGACACTTCAGTGATTGGCTATAGGCCAAGTGGGAGATTATTGGACAACTATGACCCATAACATCACTATTTGTACATAACATGGTGTTGTTGTACAAATTAACTATGTGACAAAGGAAATTGCTATTTTATCATTTGTAATTAGATTACCGGGATATATAAATGATAAAAGTCCATATAATTAGTTCTGAATTGATAAGATATGAGACAATATCAATCCATGAAGGTTTAATCATTAAAACATCCATAGTCGGAGTATTATCGAGATTGGACATCGATAATGCGGAATAGACTAGTATTGCACTTGTGTGTGTTATGGGAGCATAACGACATAGTTCTCATATATTTGGGTATTGGATACCGATGGTACAGAAACAGCTTCACTCTGGATAGACCCCTCGGAATTCCATTGGTAGTATGACTATGTGTCTATGGAAGTCTGAATCAGGGTAGATGTATTTGGTCTTAACCTGAGACTTGCACCGCTAATACTTATGACAGTCAATATACTTTGGTTTTGGTCGTCCAGGGCTTTAACAGGTTCTGTGTAAGCCTCTTCTGGGTATATTGAGAATCGTAGTGTATTGGGTGTGATGTCAAGATGGAAGTATCACTCTAGTCATAGTGGAGATGATGGTCACGTAGGATATGAAACTGGTGCTCTTATATGCTGCAGCTATCGGGATAATATGACAAGGTCATAGTTATCCGATTATATAGACTAGTTACCAGAGATCCGATATATACTTCATACGGGGCAGACACAATTCCAGCCCCAGGCCTAGCACGTGACATCCGATATTGGATCGTAATACACAATATGACGTATACTACGCCTGATATAGATTACATGTTCTGTTAAGAATATTTCTGGAGAATTGGGTAGGCATGGTGCTTTGCTAGAAGCCAACCATGTCTTATAAATCGCTAAAAATGTAGTACTAGGTACGTACGTATTCGGATAGTTCGACGACCGGATTTACTGCCAACATATCCGGGGATCTCATGGGTCGCTACCTGAAGATTCACCGATGACGTATGACTCGAACATTATTAACTTGGGATTAATTAATAGAGAGAGAAAATTAATCTAGGATTAATTAAGGAGATATTTTATCTGGGATAAAATATTATTTAAAGAGAGAGAGAGCGATTAATTTGGAATTAATCGATAAAATAATATAGTTGATATATTATACGAAATTGGATTTCAACGCGGAGTTAAAATTAGATTTTAATTCGGGCGAACGAGTTAATTTAGAATTAATTTGCTAGCGATATGAATAGTAATTTTGCTAGGCATAATTATTTAATTAAATTTGATTTAATTACGTCGCAATGGAAAATTCGTTAATTCAGAATTAGCGAACCCAAGCCCGTGAGTGTTTACGAGCCCACTCGCATTTCGAATCGAGTGGGGCCCACAAGTCACATCATACGTCACATCACTAGTCAACTTTATCACTTTAATGTGATGGAAGTTGTTGGTTGATGGTTGAGTGCAAAACACTCAAATATGATGGTTTGAATGACTAATACAATTATTTAATTTTTGGTATATCATTTAGAATTGTTTTTTGAAATCAATTCAACCAACACAACTCATCATCGTCTCTCTCACTCTTCCTCCCTCCACGGCATTGAAGCTTTTTCCCTCTAAATTTTTTGGCTTGGCTGAGAGATAGAATAAGCTTAAGGGGAAGATTTGTGGCAAATTTTTTCAAGATGCTAGCACATCCAAGGAGTCTCACAAAGGTGATAGGGAAACCCATTCATGAGCATGGAATCATCATTCACAAAGCTTTGAGCTTGGAGCACACACATGGAGGGTTGACCGAAACACAAGGAGCACAAAATGGACCTTGGCCGAGAGCTTCAAGGAAATTTTTGTTGTTTTTCGCATCACAAAAGCTGATCAAAGAGAGTATTCCACAACTTTACTTTGATGTATTCCCATTTTTCATAGCTTAATTTGATCTTGGGATAACCTAGAAAACCCAACACTGGGTTCACTGATGCAAGTTTCCAAACCGATAAAGACAACTGTAAATCACAATAAGGGTACCTATTTGTTTGAACAACGGAACAGTGAGCTGGAAATCTTCGAAGTAAGATACTGTTGCCGATTCAACAACAAAGCTGAATATATTGATGCGGCTGAGGCAGCAAAAGAAGCATTTTGGATTTATAAAATTCCTAATTGGATTAGGAGTAGTTGTGTTTGCAGCTGAGCTGGGCTACAACACAGGCTAATAAAAAACGGTCTCATCAATGATCCAAGTATATACTTCGATGCTTTCATCTGATCCGTGAGATCATACATCGTGGGGATGTCAGGATCGAAAGATCGTTTTAGATGATAACCTTGCATATCCACTGGAGAAAGAGATATCTCAGCATAAGCATGAGCGACCCGTACATAGTTCAGATGTTAGACACTTGAGTGATTGGCTATAGGCCAAGTGGGAGATTGTTGGACAATTATGACCCATAGCATCACTATTTTGTAAAAGACATGGTGTTCTTGTACAAAATTAACTATGTGACAAAGGAAATTGTTGTTTTATCATTTGTAATTTGATTACTTGGAAATGTAGATCCTAAAAGTACATATGATCAGTACCAGATTAATAAGATATGAGACAGTATTAATCCATTAAAGGTTTGATCATTAAATATCACTAGTTGTAGTATTATCGAGACTGGACATCGATAATGCGGAATAGGCTAGTATTGCACTTGTGCGCGTTATGGAAGCTTAACGACATAGTTCTCATATATTTAAGTATTGGATACTTATGCAAGTGTGATCGGAGGTTCTGTTAGCCGTTGGACCAGGAATAGCTTCGCTCTGGATAGACCCCTCGGAATCTCATTGGTAGTATGACTGTGTGTCTATGGGAATCCGCATCAAGGTAGCTGTATTTGGTCTTAACCTGAGACTTGCATCGCTAATACTTGCGACAATCAGTACACTTTGGTTTTGGTCGTCTGGAGCTTTAACAGGTTATGTGTACGCCTCTTCTAGGTATACTGTGAATCGTAGGGTGTTGGGTGTGATGTCAAGATAGAAGTATCGCTTCAGTTATATGGAGATTATGATCACGCAGGGATACATAACTGGTACTCTTAAATGTTACAGCTATCGGGATAGTATGACTAGGTCATGATTATCTAATTACAGAGACTAGTTGCTAGTGATCCGATATATGCTTCGTACGGGCCAGACACAATTCCAGCCCCAGGCCTAGCATGTGACATCTGATACTGGATCGCAATACGCAATACTTCGTATACTACGTCTGATAAAGATTGTATATTCTTCGTTGAATATTTCTGGAGAATTGGGTAGGCACGGTGCATTCTTAGAAGCCAACCATGTATTGTAAATCGTTACGAATGTGATACCAGGTACGCACGTGTGATGAGTGGTATTTATATCACTATTTCCCACTCATTTAAACTTAATATTGTGTATAGTTTCTTGAGTTTTGTGAACGTTTTGATGTGTTTTATTGTTATTTTGCAGATAAATAAAGTTTGGACAGCACTGGAGGCAATTTGGGGCAAAACCGGACAAAAATGCGTCAACAGGGATATTTTCGTCTTTTGCACGTCGCGACGCTGAAACACTGAGCGCCGCGACGCCCAGCGTGAGCCGGATCTGCTAACATGCGCCTGGTCAACGGTCAACAATTTGAGAAGTTTTGACTTTGCTAAAATGCGCCGTGCCACGTGTCACCATCACAGCCGATCTGCTAAAATGCGCCGTGCCACGTGTCATCATCATATGCTGCCGACACTCAGACTTGACACGTGTCGCCTCGTCATCAGCCACATCATCGGTCAACAAGTCAACCTTGCCACGTGTCATGCCACATCATCGTCCACGTCAGCAGGTCAACCGAGTCAACTTGCCACGTCAGCCTCAGCCAATCAGAACTTGACACGTGTCGCAATCCTATTGTGCCGACAGGTGAACAGTCAGCCGCCACGCCACGTCATGCCACGTCATCGCCACATCGTCGCCGCGTCAGCATGACGTCATCAATGACGTCATCACAATAATTGAGAATTAGCCGCCTTGACACGTGTCGCGTAAATAGTCAGCCGCCATGCCACGTGTCGTCTCCTCAGCGTGCCACGTCGACAAATCCAGCGTCGCGACGCTGAGATCCTTGGCGTCGCGACGCTGTAATAGTGAAAAATTTGCCTATAAATTCAGCGCGAAATTTCAGAATTTTGTACACCTCTCTCTCTCTTGATTTCTCTCTCTTGAGAGAGTTTCTCTCTCTAGAATTTTTATTTTTATTTTTTTATTTATTTTTAATTTTGTAAATAATTTTAATTACTTTTTGTAATAATAGTAATTTAATTTTTACTTTTTACTTTTTACAGTTTTTACTATTCACCATGTTGAAGTAACTTTTTCAGCTAAGGTGAAAGGTAATTCTTCTACTATTGCTATTTAGATTAATCTCCCTTAAAAATAATATATTCACTATTTAAAATATTGACTTAATAAGGAATACCGCTATATTGGTCGGTTGGTAATTTAATTTTAATCTGGTTTAAACCTGACTAATCAAGGATACCGCCAGACTGGTCGGTTGGTAAATTTATTTTTGGTTCCGCCTTAATGGCTGGTTGGACTTAATTTGACTTAATCAGGATACCGCCAGAATGGTCGGTTGGTAATATTATCACAAGTTTATATATTATTTTATGGGAGATATCTAAATTAGTAGTAGTAAAAGTAATTCCTTTTACCTTAGCATTTTATTTATTTATTTACTTTTCTTATTTTATTTTATGTATTTTATTTTTATAGTCCTAGTGATGTGTTAGTTAATTAGGGGTTGTGATGACTTTTAATATCACCGGTTTATAAAGATTATTTTATAGTTGGGTAATTTAAAGGTTTATTTATTAAGTCTTAAGCTTAATGCTTCTTGTTGTCTGATCACCAATAAGATTGATATGGTAAATCTAAAATGAACTAGACATAGGGATTTTAGGTTTCAGCCTTAGACTTAATAGCCCACGATCTTCCTTGAGGATAGATAACCCTTTAATAGATTTCCTTACAGGATAGGAATATACCTGTCAGGCGGGGGTAGCCATAATTGGAACTTAACCTTAATGAATCCAGATAATTTGGTTGACATAGACATATGGTTCAATTGGGTTAAACTGGGTATTTGTGTCTGACCATCGACAGAGGCTTACACATAATTTAGTGTTCCAGGTTAATAAATCAATATATTACCAACTTTAAGATAACCACTTCATCTTTAAAATGATATTAAAAAAAATCACAACCCTAGATCTTTGTATCTTTTGTTATTTTCCTTAGTATTTTCTTTTGTCTTTTTATTTATTTATTTATTTTGTAAAACCACTTTCAACAACAATCAAACAATCATTCTCTTCTCCCTATAATTAGATATTTGTAAATAAATAGATTCAATAATTAATAACAACAGTAGGAATTAAGTCCTCGTGGGATCGATATTTTTATACTACTTGAACGATACGTGCGCTTGCGTTATACGTGTGTGTTTACGCCGGTCAAGTTTTTGGCGCCGTTGCCGGGGACTTATATTTCTTGAGATATTAATTTTGAAGCTATCCAATTTACCTGTATCTAATTTTCTTTATTTTTATCTGTAATTTTTATTTCTTTTTCTTTTATTTCAGGTTACTTAAAAATGGAACATTACTGGGAGATTGAAAGATTACGTGCTTTACAAGAAGATACACCCGAAATCTGGGAGCAACAGTCCGGTTTTCTGAGGCCTGTTGTCCAGCCCAAACAATTATCACTGGATGCCAGAATCAAGTAATACTACATTTGCTCAACAGAACTCAATATGGAGATGTGACATATGTAATGGTGACCACCCAAGCGATTATTGCGAATACAACTACCATCCAGGGTGGCAAAACTATCAAGATCCTTCATGGTACGAAGAACCATCACATTTCACAGAATCACATTTTCCATCTTATCCACCATCTTCCTTCGATCCTTATCAACAACCAGAATCATCAGAGGAAGATCAATTGATTCACATGTTCAAGGAACAAGCAGCTCAATTTGATGCACAAATTCAGAGTAACACAGAATCCATACAGAGAATGACAGATCAGATCAGACAATTAACAGAAAACCAGAACTATATACCTCAAGAACCATTCTCAGATGACACTGATGAAGCCTTCGAGTACCAATCATTTCACAATGACATTTCAACAGAGGAGGAGGCTGAGCAGTATCAACAACCAGATGTATCAGTTCAGGAACTTGAACCGGCAAAGTCTCGATTTGATTTTTATTATTCTGACTCTGACGAGGATGAAGCTGAAATGCTTGTACCAACTGCATCAAAAATTGAGGATGGAATTCTGTATCCTCAAAATGAAGATCTTGGAGAATGTTTTGCACAAATGTTTGAAGAAGATCAACTTGAGCCAATCATTTCACCCGAATCAGAGGATGAAGACCTAATGTCTGACTCATCTTTTCATCCTCAGGTGGAGCAAGAAACAGAGCAAATGGAGGAGCAAATGTCTGACCTTAATAAAAATCCAGAGCATTCAGGAAAAACATCGCTGTTTTGGGGAGTACAAATCAAAGATATCACCCAGAAGCTTGACAGAATGGAACTTCAATTCCAAGTCAAGCACCATACGAGACCTCCTGATTTTCTTTCTTTCTTTTCAGGAACCACTGGAATAAAAAAGATTAAAAAGGTGGTACGAGCACTGAATAGAACAAAATTCTTTTTGCCACTTTACCGTTGGAAGAGACCCTTCAAAAGCAACGCTCACGGGATTGTCTTTAATCGGACATCCAAAACGACATTGAAACCGCCTTAACATATGGATTTCATTCACGTCTGGCTGAAGACGAAAAATTTAGCGCTAGCAGGGAGGCAACCCATGCAATTTATTGTAATTTATTTTTCATATTTTGTGTGAACTTTTTAATTTTGTGTGTTAGTTTTGCAGGAAAAATTAAAAACGGAATTTTTCAGGACAAAGTAGGCCAGTACAAGCGGGATTTTCAAAATAAAAATTTGACAAAATCACGAAGATACAAAGTCAATCCAGAAGAGACGGCCGAGTAAAAAGACACTTCTTAAGAGGCGTCCCTATGGATTTATCCGTCGCAAGACATGATTTTGCCAAAAAAAAAAAAAAAAAAAAAAAATCTGAGTCAAAACCCTAACCCTAAAGGACCGAGTGTCGCGACGCTAGGCAATTTTTGGCGTCGCGACGCTGACTCGAAATCAGAGACATAAGCAGGGCGCTGGCAGCATCTCCTTTCACTCTTCATCTTCTTCATCCTCAACCACATACACACACAAGCCGAAACTCACTTCCATAACACCAAATCACCACCAGCCGCACCGCACCTACAACCCCACCACCTCCACCGTGAGCAAGCCGAAACAACCCAGATCTAACCATTTTCTCTCAAATCACCACCAAATAGAGAGCCATTGCCGAGATCTACTAGAAACCAGAAACCCATCTCCACCACCACCTCCAACTGAGATCCACACCGGAGCTACCAACCTCCACCATAGCCGAGAACCATAACCGAATCGAGTGCCATCGTGACCGTGAGCCTCAACAACAACCAAGACACCACCTCGTCGAGACCGAAACTAACGAAGCAAACCAGAGCCGTGACTCAACCGCGAGTCACCGAGCCACCATTATCAACCACACCAGAAGCCATCACCTGCAACCAAACTGAGACAAATCTGCCCAGCCGCAACCATCGCCACTGTCTCGCCTGAACCAAACCACACAAGACCGACCAATACGGATCTCCAACCAAGCCGCGAACCCACCACTGCCAAGCCTTCATCCACCACCGTGAAACATCACCAGAAGTCAGCACCTGCGACTAAACTAAGACAAATCAGCACATTGCCGAACCAAATTGCCACTGTCTTGCCGAATATTAGCCACCACCGTCGCAAACCGGAACCAAGCCATCCTTGCCGAGAACCTCCTTCACCATCACTGCCAACCAAATACACTGCCGAGAGTACCACTGCCAAAATCAGAATTTGAAAATACGGTAATGATTTGATAAAAAATTGATTTGGTAATTGGGTAAATTGAAAAAATTTTGAATTGTGAATTGGTTGACTGGGAATTTTGAATTACGAAGGGTTGGATTGTGGATTAATTTGATTCGTAGATTGTGGGGGCGAAGAGTTGAATTGGGGTGTTTGTGGCATTTGATAGATTTAGGTTGTGTTGGATAATCAAAAATTCAGGGGAGACTCTGTCGGATTTTTCTGAAAAATACCAAAGTTGGGATTTGATTGATGATAATTTTTTAGGGTGAATTTTGGGGAAATTTTGAGTTTTTAGAAGTGATTCTGCCAAAATTTTTAATGAAAAATGGTCAAATAACAATCGTGGTAAGAATCGTAATTTGGACATAAATCTTAATCGGTAATTTTTCCTGTAAAATTTCAGTTCACCAGGTATTATCGTCTACACTCTTCTACTGTTTAAGACATTGGGGACAATGTCTCATTTAGGTTTGGGGGAGGGATTTAGTTGATTAGTACCTTATTTTTAGTTTGTATGTTGTTTTTATTTTTAGTCCAAATTTTTCGAAAAATACAAAAAAATTGAAAAATTTTCAAAAATTACAAAAATATTTTGCATTTTTTGTGTTTTTATTTTGACTAAAAAGGTGAAATTGGTAAAAGATAGCCGAGTAAGGAATTTCCACTCTTGAGACGTATCTCAAACCTTTTTCGAAATAAGTTAATTTTTGTTTATTTCATTTTGAATTATTTAATTTGTGAATTCTCCATAACTCTGACTAAAATGGATCTTCATCTGTTCAGTTGACAGGTATTATGAACTTACATGGAAACATACGGACATGAGCTAAAATTGAAAAGTTTGTAATATTCCGTGCTATAGTTTAATTGGAGGAAGCATCTCTAAATAGTGATGGAGTAATAAAAAAAAAAAAAAAAAAAAAAAAAAACCGCGAGATCCGAGAGTTATTAAGTCTGTGTAGGGTGTTTTAATACCTAGTGCCCTAAAACCAACTGGTTTGGGAGTCATTGGCCCAAAGCTCGTTACATGGATCGAAGATGCTGCAAAAATATATATATATTTGAAGTCTGAGTAATTAAGTTTGTAGGGGTGTCTTAACACCTGGTGCCCTAAAGCCAACTGGTTTGGGAGCCACCGACCCAAAGCTCGCTACATAGACGGAAGGTATTGTATAAAAATAAAAAATAGAAAAAAATCAAAGAAAAAATCAGAAAAATCAGAAAATTATTCCATTGCTACAAAAAGGTGTGAAATCTGATAGAACTTTAGGACAAAAATATTACTATCTTATCAACTGCACTTATTACTGTTGTGGGCAAAAATGAGTTGATTAATATTCTGTTAGCTGTGTATATGGAGAATGGTAAAAATAATCGTAGAATTTACTTATTCGGTAATTTAGAAAGAAACAAAACAACTAGTAACTTGGAGTAGAATTTTCACCTGATTAGTCACTAACTTTCTTTATTCTCTTTTCGCTTGTCTTTTTGCTTTTGTGTGCATTAGTTTTAATACCTTTTTACTTTTGTTAAAATGTTTGTGGGTATCATTGTTGTAAACCCTCACGAGACTCCAACTCGTCCACTAGGGACACCTAGGGGTTTAAAGGCTTGTTGCATATGCTAAATGCAACCGTGATCCTACGAAAATGGCTTAGTTAAATTTTGTTATGTTATTTTATTTTGTATTTTGCTCGAGGACTAGCAAAATGTTAGGTTGGGGGGTGTGTGATGAGTGGTATTTATATCACTATTTCCCACTCATTAAACTTAATATTGTGTATAGTTTCTTGAGTTTTGTGAACGTTTTGATGTGTTTTATTGTTATTTTGCAGATAAATAAAGTTTGGACAGCACTGGAGGCAATTTGGGGCAAAACCGGACAAAAATGCGCGTCAACAGGGATATTTTCGTCTTTTGCGCGTCGCGACACTGAAACACTGAGCGCCGCGATGCCCAGCGTGAGCCGGATCTGCTAACATGCGCCTGGTCAACGGTCAACAATTTGAGAAGTTTTGACTTTGCTAAAATGCGATGTGCCACGTGTCACCATCACAGCCGATCTGCTAAAATGCGCCGTGCCACGTGTCATCATCATATGTTGCCGACACTCAGACTTGACACGTGTCGCCTCGTCATCAGCCACATCATCGGTCAACAAGTCAACCTTGCCATGTGTCATGCCACATCATCGTCCACGTCAGCAGGTCAACCGAGTCAACTTGCCACGTCAGCCTCAGCCAATCAGAACTTGACACGTGTCGCAATTCTATTGTGCCGACAGGTGAACAGTCAGCCGCCACGCCACGTCATGCCACGTCATCGCCACGTCGTCGCCGCGTCAGCATGACGTCATCAATGATGTCATCACAATAATTGAGAATTAGCCGCCTTGACACGTGTCGCGTGAATAGTCAGCCGCCATGCCACGTGTCGTCTCCTCTGCGTGCCACGTCGACAAATCCAGCGTCGCGACGCTGAGATCCTTGGCGTCGCGACGCTGTATAAGTGAAAAATTTGCCTATAAATTCAGCGCGAAATTTCAGAATTTTGTACACCTCTCTCTCTCTTGATTTCTCTCTCTTGAGAGAGTTTCTCTCTCTAGAATTTTTATTTTTATTTTTTTATTTATTTTTATTTTGTAAATAATTTTAATTACTTTTTGTAATAATAGTAATTAATTTTTACTTTTTACTTTTTACAGTTTTTACTATTCACCATGTTGAAGTAACTTTTTCAGCTAAGGTGAAAGGTAATTCTTCTACTATTGCTATTTAGATTAATCTCCCTTAAAAATAATATATTCACTATTTAAAATATTGACTTAATAAGGAATACCGCTATAATGGTCGGTTGGTAATTTAATTTTAATCTGGTTTAAACCTGACTAATCAAGGATACCGCCAGACTGGTCGGTTGGTAAATTTATTTTTGGTTCCGCCTTAATGGCTGGTTGGACTTAATTTGACTTAATCAGGATACCGCCAGAATGGTCGGTGGTAATATTATCACAAGGTTATATATTATTTTATGGGAGATATCTAAATTAGTAGTTAGTAAAAGTAATTCCTTTTACCTTAGCATTTTATTTTTATTTTTATTTTACTTTTCAGTATTTTTATTTTATGTATTTTATTTTTATAGTCCTAGTGATGTGTTAGTTAATTAGGGGTTGTGATGACTTTTAATATCACCGGTTTATAAGAGATTATTTTATAGTTGGGTAATTTAAAGGTTTATTTATTAAGTCTTAAGCTTAATGCTTCTTGTTGTCTGATCACCAATAAGATTGATATGGTAAATCTAAAATGAACTAGACATAGGGATTTTAGGTTTCAGCCTTAGACTTAATAGCCCACGATCTTCCTTGAGGATAGATAACCCTTTAATAGATTTCCTTACAGGATAGGAATATACCTGTCAGGCGGGGGTAGCCATAATTGGAACTTAACCTTAATGAATCCAGATAATTTGGTTGACATAGACATATGGTTCAATTGGGTTAAACTGGGTATTTGTGTCTGACCATCGACAGAGGCTTACACATAATTTAGTGTTCCAGGTTAATAAATCAATATATTACCAACTTTAAGATAACCACTTCATCTTTAAAATGATATTAAAAAAAATCACAACCCTAGATCTTTGTATCTTTTGTTATTTTCCTTAGTATTTTCTTTTGTCTTTTTATTTATTTATTTATTTTGTAAAACCACTTTCAACCAATCAAACAATCATTCTCTTCTCCCTATAATTAGATATTTGTAAATAAATAGATTCAATAATTAATAACAACAGTAGGAATTAAGTCCTCGTGGGATCGATATTTTTATACTACTTGAACGATACGTGCGCTTGCGTTATACGTGTGTGTTTACGCCGGTCAACGTGTTCGGATAGTCCGATAACCGGATTTACTGCCAACATATCCAGGGATCTCTTGGGTCGCTTCCCAAAGATTCACCGATGAGATTTGACTCGAACAAAGAATTAATCTGAGATTAATTATGAGAGAGAAAAATAATATGGGATTAATTACAGCAATAATTAATATGGGATTAATTAACAGAGAGAAAATTAATCAGAGATTAATTGCGTCATGAATTAATCTGGGAATAATTCGTGAAGAATAGAGAATGCGATTAATTTGGAATTAATCGGTAAAATAAATTAAATAGTTAAATTGGATTTTTCTATTTAATTTATTTATTTTGGCTAAAATAATATATTGGATATATTAACTGAAATTGGATTTCAATGCGGAATTAAAATCATATTTTAATTCAAACGAACGAATTAATTTGGAATTAATTCGTAAGTGACTTCTGTAATAATTTTGCAAGGCATTATTATTTAATTAAATTTGATTTAATTACGTCGCGATGGAAAATTCGTTTAATCGGATTAAATGAAACCGGGCCCAAAGTGTGTTTTGTGAACCAACTTGAATTTTGAATTTAAAGTGGTGGGACCCACTAACTTACATCAACTTGTCATAAGTGTGATGGAAGTTGTTAAAAGTATTTATTACAACTTTTACACACAACACACACACTTAAAAAAGTCAACAAATGAATCAAGTCAGAACTATTCATCTTCTCCCAACTTTCTTTCTTGGCCGAAAGTTTGCTCCATTGGAGGACAAAATTTTTCTTTCAAAATTTGATCTTGCTAGAACATAAGAAGTCAAGTGAATGTGATAGGGAAACTCACCCATGAGTTTGTTGAGTTTCTAATATAGGTCCCAAGAATCATGAAATCAAGCACAAAATTCGTATGAACACATAAAAGGAGTAAGGCGGAAACATAACTCACATTGAACGGTTTGAGATGCGAAGAACAAAACCCATTTTCCTCCTTGTTGAAGCTCAGTTTTGTGCTCCTTGAGCTGCTGGACTGCACGTTTTTGTTCTGTTTTGGCTCCTCCAAAATCGGCCATTGAAGACCTCCATTGAAGCTCCAAGCTTCAAGCTCCAAAAATGATTCCAAGCTCATAAATTCGTTTCCCTATCACCATAGTATAACCCAAGGTGTGTGCTAGCACTTCTTCATCTTCTTTGCTTCTCACAAATTCGGTCTAACCAGAAAAATTAGAGAAGAAATCGGCAGTGAGCCGTGAGAGGGAAAAGAGAGAAAAAGAGAGGGAAAATGGTTTCTCCAAGAAACCGTAAATGAGAGAGAGAGTGTGTTAATTGAAAAAGAAAAAATGTATTTAGGTTTTTATATTTTCCAAAAATAAATCAAAACCATTTACCACTTTTTCATTTCTCAATAAAAGCAAAAGTCAAAAGCAAAAAGTGCTTTTCAACCTTTCACCCATCACTTCTCTTTTTACATCAAGTCACTTTACTTTAATAAAGTGACAACTTGTCATGTCACATCACTCAAAGTGACAAGTGATTTGACAATTGACGCGACTAGTGATTTGACGCTTGATGTGACTTGCGTGCCGCACTCGAATTCGAAATGCAAATGCGCTCGCAATCACTCTCGGGCTCGGGTTCGCTAATTCCAAATTAACGAATTTTCCGTTGCGTCGTAATTAAATGATTACGCCTAGCGAAATCACTATTCACATCGCTAACGAATTAATTCTAAATTAATTCGTTCGCCCGAATTAAAATCCAATTTTAATTCCGCGTCGAAATCCAATTTCGTTTAATATATCAAATATATTAATTTTATCGATTAATTCCAAATTAATCGTTATCTCTCTTTAATTAATATTTTATCCCAGATAAAATATCTCCGTGATTAATCCCAGATTAATTTTCTCTCTCTTCTAATTAATCCCAGATTAATTAAGTGCGAGTCATACGTCATCGGTGAATCTTCGGGAAGCGACCCATGAGATCTCCGGATATGTTGGCAGTAAATACGGTCGTCGGACTATCCGAACACGTAAGTACCTCGTACTACGTTTATACCGATTTACAAGACAAGGTTGGCTTCTAGCAAAGCGCCATGCCTACCCAATTCTCCAGAAATATTCTTACAGGAATATATAGATCTGTATCAAGCATAGTATACCGTAGTATTGTGTATATCAGCCCAGTATCGGATAGTCACGTGCTAGGGCTGGGGCTGGATAAGTGTCTGCCCCGTCCGAAGCACATGTCGGATGTCTGGTAACTAGTCTCTATAATCGGATATACATGACCTTGTCATAATATCCCGATGGCCGGCCAGCACTTAAGAGCACTAATACCGTATCCTGCGTGACATCATCTCCACTATGACTGGAGTGATACTTCCGTCTTGACATCACACCCAATACACTAGGACTCTCTGATAAACCCAGAAGTGGTGTACGCAGAACCGGTTAAAGCCCTGTACCACCAAGACCAAAGTCTATCGATTATCGTAAGTATTAGCGATGCAAGTCTCAGGTTAAGACTATACACACCTACCTTGATTTCGGCCTCCCATAGACACATAGTCATAATACCAATGGGATTCCGAGGGGTCTATCCAGAGCGAAGCTGTTTCCCGTACCATCGGTGAAACACGACCTCCTATCGCACTTGCATAAGTATCCAATACTTAAATATATGAGAACTATGCTGTTGTGCCCTCACAACGCGCATAAGTGCAATACTAGCCTATTCCGCATTATCGATGTCCTGTCTCAATAATACTACGACTAGGGATATTTAATTATTTATCCTACGTGGACTGATACTGTCTCATATCATTCTCCGTCCAGGAAAAAATCATAGGGACCTCTCATCATTTATATATCTAAGGTGATCTAATCACAAATGATAAGAGTGCAATCTCCTTTGTCACATAGTTAATTTGTACAACAACACCATGATCTGTACAAATAGTGACGTTATGGGTCATATTATCCAACAATCTCCCACTTGGCACATAGCCAGTCACTCAAGAGTCCTACACCCGAACTATGTACGGTTGGCTCAAACTGCTGAGAAATGCTTTCTTCAGCGGATTTACATGATTATCATCTTGATGCGATTTATTCGATCATTAGTTTAAAGGACAACCACTGTCAGTGCGCTCCCACTAACCTCCTTATATACACAAGAATTATTTTCGTTTTGAATTAAATCGTACACCATTATGATTATATCAAAACGATAATTCCAAGAACCTAATGCTTGCTTCAATCCAATCATGGATCGAATAACCTGCATTATCCAAATGGATTTACCGTGGCAACAGGTAAAAGGTTGAATCGTAATCAACATAATGTTGATAACGATACTTTTCCGTTAAAAGCCTAGCTTTATACGCTGGTATGTTTCCATCCATGTATGTCTTCCTAGAAGACTTTTAAGTACCATTAGGCACAATGCCTTGTGGTACATCAACTAGTATCCAAACTGGTTGAGATACATGGAATCCATTTCGGATTATATGGCACTTTGCCATAATTAGGGAGTTGATACCTTATATCACTTCCTCATGCGTAGTCAGTTGGTATTCCTCAATAAGATTCACATCTTTATGAGGTTAGATCAGAAACCCATACCCCAGGTTGTTTTCTGACTCTGTCCGACCTGCGCGGTTCTTGTGTATTCGAAGATTAATGGTAATAGTCTCATCCTGGATGAACTATTCATGTTCCATTAAGATTCAGTGCCTTGAACAGTATTACTCCGATTTCCATCGAGTAATACTATCCTCCCACTTACCACTGCATATCGGTATTCCTCTCAGGAAAACCGTATGGTGAGTAACAATCTAATTGTTCTCTTGTGAGATGTATAAGTACAATACTTAAGGTATCCCTAGGATAACCTACATTTGGCACCTATCCTATTTGGGTTTTAATTTGGTATCATCCAAACATATGCCTATCATACCCAAATTATCAGGAATGAGAAAGCCGGTTTCTTTCCTGTTAATATCTAATATGATATCTGTCAAACAGATTATTATGGAACCTTATTCAAAATAAGTTCTTGCACTGTTTAAAGCTTATCCGTTGAAGGAAATGGTAGCTCAGAGCGACTCGTGATTAACCTTATTATGTCTAACAAAATTCGGTTAATCCGTTCGGACACACCGTCAAACTGACGTATTCCGGGAGGAGTCCTTATTTGAAAGAATACTATACTCTTTCATAAAAACTAGGAACTTATTGCTTAAGTATTTTCCATTACAGTCTTACCATGACGGTTTAATACTTTAGCCGATCTATTTGTCTATTTCGTGTCGAAACTCTAAAAGTTTCCGATTTGTGTTTCAAAAGAAACACATAACCATACGCGATGCCACATCCGTACAGGTCACGAAATATTCATATCCATATCTAGCCTAGTTAGACATGGGCCCACTTGCTTCACTATGATGTAGGGCTAACAGATCGGTGGCATTTACACTTTTACCAAGTAAATAGTGTTTTAGGCACTTTGCCCAAATAGACTAGATTCGTAGACTTTATTTGAATAGAATCAAATCAGTCCTAGTACCCGCTCTTCAAAAGTGCAGATATACGATTCTTGTTTAGTAGTGTCCCTGACAACTATGCCACAATTAAGTTTCTTAACTGATCAAATCAGTTTGAGCTATTTATTTGTCATGTTATATATTTGAGATATTATTTATATTCAAAATATAAATCCTGTTATACACATCTAATGTGTTTATCTCAATATCATCTTTATATAATGAAACACTTTAGTGTTCTAGAATATAAAGGTACACCCGCAGCGGGTTATACGCGATATAGAGATAATGTTTCTAGTCAAACTAGATACATTATAACAGTTTCCTAATTTACGTACTAACCCGAAGGTAGTTCCTAAATTCAGGTATCTACGGTTAAAACAGCGACTTTCGTCCTGTTTCCAATTCGCAGATAAATCTCTATTGAAGTCAGTATCCTGTTCAAAACAGATTCTGAACATCAATATATTTTATGTACCACACTAAGTATTTAAAATCCAATTTCAATACTAGTTGTGAACATAATTATGACAATCATATTTGAAGTCAGAGCCTTGCTCGTCTTCTATTCCTTCTTAGGATATGTCATTTATCTTCCCAGAAGATTATAATGATTTTGCCTTTGCCTGTTTCAACATTCCAGAAGCCTTTGGCCAAGCCTCGTGTTTCTGGAATATCGAATTAAGGTGCGCCTTGCGCTACAAGCTATATATATTATTTTATCAAATAAAATAACCTATTAATTTCCAGGACCATCCTGAAACTTTATTCCCAATTTGAAAATTAAACCATTTAAACACATTTTCCCCAGGATTATGTTTTAAATGTCAATCTTTCAATTATATCTTGATTCTAATAGTCAAACTATTTAATCAACGATTTATGGTATTATTTATTATAATGATTATAATAGTCCAACTATATAATCAAATATAATTTATATTAATTAACCTCAATTACATTGATTACTATAATCCAATTATAAAATCAACTGTAAATCAAAATTAATTAATTCAAATATATTGATTAATATAATCCAATTATATATAATCAAATATAATACAGTCCAACTGCTTATTAAAACAACAATTTAAATATTAGTCCAACTAACATTTAATCTAACGACGAAATAATTTGAATGAGCGCGTATGGCGAGTAATTGAAAGAGTATTGCAAATTCAATTCTTGCCTCCCAGTATTTTTCGGCGAGCCTCTAACCCTCTGTCGAGTACTCGGGAAACCGTGTTTCCTAGTGGGCTAGGATCCCGTTAAATATCACACAATCTTGACTTTGGCCAACAAATTGTATGATAATTAACTAGGTAGATCTCGAAGATCAATTGGATCTCATTCAATTCCTAGATCCAGTAGGCGGATATCCAAATCCTAAACATATATCTTATATATGCCAATACATACAATGTATTACCTAACCTTTTTCCTCTGAATCAACTAAGCCTTGGCTTTGGCACAACAAACCTAGTGATCCCAGTCAAGCGTGACCCATTGACCATGGAAAGCTTCGTAATCAATGTCGATGGACAAGAAGTGGTCTTGACTTTGGCAACAAACCACAACTTGGACAAGACACCGATATGGAACAAAGCCTTCGTGATTCAAACACATCTTCGACGGACAAAGGGCTTGACTTTGGCCAACAACCCAATGCCAATCTCGGATCTTGAGTAAGAATCACTCAATGGAAGGAAAAGCACTTGATATTAAGCGAGGGTTTTTCGCGTGCAATTGGCTACCAATTTATTATCTTTATTAAGGTCCATCATCATACACCCTTAAACATGCATTCTAAACACATAATAAAGTGCATATGAAATAAATATAATGATATGCGGATGGATACTTTACATTGATCCTAGATCAAATCTCTCATTTTCTCTCTCCAAAGCTAGCACATGTATTTACTTCTACCCGTTACACTACACTTCTAAAGAAACCTCATTTACATTGAGGGGAATAGGTGAGAAGAGAATACAAAGAGTATAGAGGTGAAAAGGCTGGACACGCAGGTCCAATTAATAAATCAAATTTATTACAATTTCCAAAATTGTCCCACCCGACTAATATCCATCCGATATACATTATTCATGCATCGCAACCATGTATTCACACAAGCATGTTATCAATCAATCTAATCCAATTAATTAATCTGATAATTAGTGATCATCCAATGTTCAAACAACGATTTGATTTTTGCGTGAGTCAAACTCGTTTTGCGAATAAGTACTCAAAGTACGAATTCTTGAATTAAATTAAACTACATAATTAAATCCAATTTAATACGCATTTAATTCTAATTCACTATTTAATTCCAAATTAAATATTACACTTTTATTAACGAACCTTTACGACTTAAATTCCAAATTTAATCGCAACGGGTCTCAAAGCCCGATTAACATCTAATGTTATTTAATTAAAGTCCAATGGGATTTTAATTAATTTCTATAAGGCGTGGACTTTTGGTCAACTCGGGTCAAACCGAACAACCAAAATCCAATCCGGGAGTTACCCCATAAGCCCAGAAATCAATTTTGGCCCATAGGCCTAATTAAATAATTAAGGTCCATTAAGTCATAATTGGACTTTATGGATGCGGTTTTAGGCCCAATTGGATCCAACCAAATTGGCCTAAACTCAACTTTGTACAACAAAGCCCAAAAGCCCAATCACAACCTTAAAGGCCCAATTTCCAAAAATAAGCCCAATTAATTAACTTATAAAATTCTAAATTCCATAATTAATTAACCTAAGTGTAATACACAATTAACCACCCAATTAATATTTCTAAAACATCAATTAGCATACTTAATCATGCACTTTAGCATTAAATAGTGTCCAACACAATCTATTAAAATCAAACCCATTTTACATGCTTTTGTTCTCGGCAATTAGGGGTTTTTCCAATCCGATTCGGTTTCAATCCAATTGAATCCACAATCACCATTTCCCAAATCAATTCAATTCATCCAATGATTTAAAATCAAAAAACACAATGAATTTCAAATTCAATTGAATTCGGCCAAGCCACTTTAATTGGGAAAAATGTTCCAAATCAAAATTCAATCAAATTGAACTTCAAAACAACATTACCCAATTGTTTTAAGTCATCCAATGATCAAACAAAAAAATCACCAAGAAATTTAGGGTTCTTTAATTTCGGCCAACATAAGCAATTTGGGGAAATTTGTTCCAAACACAATTTCAACAAATTGATCCAATCAATCTTAAATTAAACATACTTTAAGCTTCTCATTCATCCAATTTCACAAAATATGCTCAAAATCAAGTTTACCCAAATTTGTCACTTTATGCCAACATAAAAAATTGGGGAAATTTGTTCCAAACATAATTTCTTCAAATTGATCCAATCAATCATTAATTCAACAACATTTAAGCATACTTAATCAATCAATTTAATCAAATCATGCTTCAATTGATTTTACCCAATTTGTCATACCCAAAATTTAGGGAAAATTGAATCCAATCCAATTGCATGAAATTGATCATACACAACTTCAATTCAACCTCATTCAAGCATACTTCATCAAACAATTCAACCAAATCATGCCTAAATCGAGTTTACCCAATTTTAACCCTAACTTTTTCATGCTTGATAATAGCTCAAGATACCATTGTTGAGTTTCTAATATAGGTCCCAAGAATCATGAAAATCAAGCACAAAATTCGTATGAACACATCAAAGGAGTAAGGCGGGCGGAACATAACTCACATTGAACGGTTTGAGATGCGAAGAACAAAACCCATTTTCCTCCTTGTTGAAGCTCGGTTTTGTGCTCCATGAGCTGCTGGACTGCACGTTTTTGTTCTGTTTTGGCTCCTCCAAAATCGGCCATTGAAGACCTCCATTGAAGCTCCAAGCTTCAAGCTCCAAAAATGATTCCAAGCTCATAAATTTGTTTCCCTATCACCATAGTATAACCCAAGGTGTGTGCTAGCACTTCTTCATCTTCTTTGCTTCTCACAAATTCGGTCTAACCAGAAAAATTAGAGAAGAAATCGGCAGTGAGCCGTGAGAGGGAGAAGAGAGAAAAAGAGAGGGAAAATGGTTTCTCCAAGAAACCGTAAATGAGAGAGAGAGTGTGTTAATTGAAAAAGAAAAAATGTATTTAGGTTTTTATATTTTCCAAAAATAAATCAAAACCATTTACCACTTTTTCATTTTTCAATAAAAGCAAAAGTCAAAAGCAAAAAGCAAAAAGTTCTTCTCAACCTTTCACCCATCACTTCTCTTTTTACATCAAGTCACTTTACTTTAATAAAGTGACAACTTGAGATGTCACATCACTCAAAGTGACAAGTGATTTGACAATTGACGTGACTAGTGATTTGACGCTTGATGTGACTTGCGTGCCGCACTCGAATTCGAAATGCAAATGCGCTCGCAATCACTCTCGGGCTCAGGTTCGCTAATTCCAAATTAACGAATTTTCCGTTGCGTCGTAATTAAATGATTACGCCTAGCGAAATCACTATTCACATCGCTAACGAATTAATTCTAAATTAATTCGTTCGCCCGAATTAAAATCCAATTTTAATTCCGCGTCGAAATCCAATTTCGTTTAATATATCAAATATATTAATTTTATCGATTAATTCCAAATTAATCGTTCTCTCTCTTTAATTAATATTTTATCCCAGATAAAATATCTCCGTGATTAATCCCAGATTAATTTTCTCTCTCTTCTAATTAATCCCAGATTAATTAAGTGCGAGTCATACGTCATCGGTGAATCTTCGGGAAGCGACCCATGAGATCTCCAGATATGTTGGCAGTAAATACGGTCGTCGGACTATCCGAACACGTAAGTACCTCGTACTACGTTTATACCGTTTTACAAGACAAGGTTGGCTTCTAGCAAAGCGCCATGCCTACCCAATTCTCCAGAAATATTCTTACAGGAATATATAGATCTGTATCAAGCGTAGTATACCGTAGTATTGTGTATATCAGCCTAGTATCGGATAGTCACGTGCTAGGGCTGGGGCTGGATAAGTGTCTGCGCCGTCCGAGCACATGTCGGATGTCTGGTAACTAGTCTCTATAATCGGATATACATGACCTTGTCATAATATCCCGATGGCCGGCCAGCACTTAAGAGCACTAATACCGTATCCTGCGTGACATCATCTCCACTATGACTGGAGTGATACTTCCGTCTTGACATCACACCCAATACACTACGACTCTCTGATAAACCCAGAAGTGGTGTACGCAGAACCGGTTAAAGCCCTGTACCACCAAGACCAAAGTCTATCGATTATCGTAAGTATTAGCGATGCAAGTCTCAGGTTAAGACTATACACACCTACCTTGATTTCGGCCTCCCATAGACACATAGTCATAATACCAATGGGATTCCGAGGGGTCTATCCAGAGCGAAGCTGTTTCCCGTACCATCGGTGAAACACGACCTCCTATCGCACTTGCATAAGTATCCAATACTTAAATATATGAGAACTATGTCGTTGTGCCCTCACAACGCGCACAAGTGCAATACTAGCCTATTCCGCATTATCGATGTCATGTCTCGATAATACTACGACTAGGGATATTTAATGATTTATCCTACGTGGACTGATACTGTCTCATATCATTCTCCGTCCAGGAACAAATCATAGGGACCTCTCATCATTTATATATCTAAGGTGATCTAATCACAAATGATAAGAGTGGAATCTCCTTTGTCACATAGTTAATTTGTACAACAACACCATGATCTTTACAAATAGTGACGCTATGGGTCATATTATCCAACAGTGTTTGTAATAACAAAGAAGGCTTGGAGCTTCTTCTACATCCATGAATTTTTGTAATCCTAAATCCGACCAATGTAAGTATTCTGTAACTTTCTTTAGTAAATTCACACACATATCAACGCTTAGAGATCCTTGTCATATCAACGCTTGTTTATGTTTCGTCCAATTGAGCTATGCTGGATGCTCGATATGATTTTACGATAATGGATTTTGAAACTGATTTTATTTACAGTAAAAGAGTTTTTTCGGATGTATTTTCGAAGTGGTATTTGAAAGAGATTGTTTAACATTTTCCATTTTGAATAATGACAGAGGTTGACAGATTTCAGTCTATCAACATCATAAAAGCATGTAAGATTATTTGTCACTTCTGGCTGTGACAATGGATGTATTGGTCGATATAAAAGATTATGTTTGTTATAAGAATAAGTATATAAGTTTATGGTTGGACATGGATCTTATAGGTATAATGATGGTTATGTGTGCTATGCGGTCAGCAAGCCATACAAAGTTGTATGTGCAATGGGATATGTATGAATGTAAATTTTAATTTCGATGTCACTTACAAATATGATATAGAATGACATAGTGTGAAATAAATAAGTTTCATTTTGTATTGTGGATGAAATAGATAGTATGAAATTCGTGTTAAGTTTCCGTTTTGATATTGTATTGGATTACGTGTAAATAGTATTTACTATATTCTTCGTTTCGGATGCCGTATAGAATCTGTGTTCGAATTTCTTTTTCGGTTGATGTTCGAGAGTGAAATAGTTTGAGTGTTTCTATGAATGTGTATGAATTGAGATGATAATTTTGATGTGTTATTGGTATAAAATGTATGAACCGATGAGTTTTGTTTTGAAATAGCATAGTTGTATTAATGTGTGAAATACGTAACTTTTGAAAAGGTGTAAAATGAGGCGGCTACCGAATACGGATAATATGGTAATTTACGTACGATCGGTTCCGGATGATTGGATGTAAGGATGGAGAAATTTCGAGGATGAAATTTTTATAAGAAATGGAGGATGTAATATCCCGGGTTTTTCAGAATAGTATGGGAAAGTTTTCGAATTAAAGTGAAAGATTTGGAAAGGGATAGTATTAAAAAATTAGACTTCATGTGTTCGAAAATAGGTGGGAATTTTTTTAAGTGAAGTTTTGTTGCATTGGAAAACGCGTGGTTTCGAGAACCGGTTACGCGATTCCTATTTTTATCGTTCTACACGTAAAAGATTCTTGTTTCGGCTATAAAACTTTCAACCAAATTCCGATTGAGCTGTTTTTTGAATCATCAGACTCGTTTTTCTGAGACAAACAACTTTCGCATTGAACACTTTTTGAAATATGCATCAGAAGGGCTTCCAATATGTGAATTTTCTAGAAAGTTCCATGACATTGGCCTAATAGTAATTTTTGGGGTCCAGAATGTAAATTTCAGAAACTTCACTATAAATACCAATTGTTTTTAGAAATTGCCAAAATGGAAAAGCCATTACACATCCCCCACACACCCCTCACATCCCCAAACGTGTTTGGGCTCCCATGGTCGCGTAGGCGACTTTTCGGAAACCACGGGTCGGAGCGACCAGTCAGGCGGTGCATCTGCCACCCCACCACCATGTGGTGGCCGGCAGCAGCCCCTAGATCACCGACACCGGTGAGAATGAATAGGAATAAACGTGGAAATGGGTTAGTCGATCCCGGCTCCTAGCTTCGTTTCACGACCCGAGCCACCCGCCAAATCGAAGCTCTCGGAGAGTACTACAAGTTGGAAGTGACAAATTTTCCATTATGTATACGGTTGCATGTGAATCAAGAGAAGAAGATTTAGATGAATAGTTATCCATGATGAACAGTAACTTCGATCGGAATTTTGTCGATTCCATCGCGTTTATGGGATAGTTTGGAGTCTGTATTTGGCCTCAAAATCTCGGTAAGACCTCCCGGTATAAATCCATAAATTTCAAGTTTATAGTTAAATGTTCGGATGTATCCCGTAGCTTCGTACAATAGAGTTTTGATATAAATTGAATTTGAGTATTGGTATATTGAATATGTGTATTTGGTAGAATCCGAGTGAAAACGGAACGAATTAGATCGATCTGATAGATTATGCAAGTTTTTAGTAAAAGTGGATTTTCCGTGTATTAATATGTTTTTGATCGTAATGATGGATATGAGTCATATGTGATGAAAAGATAGTGTTTAGATAAATCCGGGTAGGTTCATAGGGTTCGAGACTATTCCATAGCGTTTTTGGAAGATTTTCAAAAAATACATAAACCGCGAATTTAGGTAAACTAGTGGCTTGGAATAGTTTGTGATGGTGTTTTAAGGTTATTGAAACTAAAAGTATTGAAAACAGACTTGATTTGGTTGTTCCTGAAAGTTTCGGGATTTTGAGGTAGTTTAGTTGAGAACTCCGTAAATCGCGATTCTGATAGCATTTCGCCATTTGTTTTGACAGATGTGACTAAAACCTGGAGTGCTTGCAAAGCCAGGTAAGTAACTCACGCGATGAGAGATTAATGTGTAGTTAAGTGAAACGACCATCGTAGGTATGGCTTTTGTTATTATCATGATATGAAGTTAGAGGTTTAATGATATTAATGTATGTATGCACGTATTAGGTGCAAAAAAGTTCAGATCCGAGTTGTTGTTCGGGGGCTGTTCTAGGGCTGAAAATTTATTAAAAACAGAAGCAAAACATCATACCAATGGATTGTCTATTCAGCTAAGAGATGGAGAGAGTAAAAAAAATTATAGGTCGATCCTGGTGCCTAAGGTGTTTCCGTAAAGCGAGGGAAAGCGTTTCCAATAACTGTTTTTTGGGATCTCATTTGATAATTGCTTGAATAACTTTTAAAATATTTTGAAAAGTTGTGAAGAAAAAAGATTTGTTATAAATTGGGAAAATGTCATTTCATGACCGATTTCGAAATTATTTTGGGTCATGTTGTTTCATTAAAAAGTATTGAGGTTGACGAGGCAAAAATAGAGGTAATCTCTAAATTACCACCATAAAAACAGTCAGGGAAATCCGTTCATTTTTAGGACATGTAAGATTTTATTGAAGGTTTAATAAAAAATTTAGTATCATATCCAGAACATTATGTAACATCCTATTAAAAGATGCAACATTTGAATGGATAGAAGATTGTCAAAAATCATTTGAAAATATTATTAGTCTTTTAACTTGTGCTTCTATCCAGAACGTTGTTTATTCTAATCATATTGTAGTTAGATATTTGATGTCTAAATAGGATGCAAAGCCAAACTTACTAAGGTGGATTTTGTTGCTTCAAGAATTCAATCTCACAATCAAAGACGATAAAAAACCAGAGAATGTAGTTGTATATCATTTATTGAGACTAAAAAATGAGTCATTAATTGACACAACTCCTATCAATGACTTTTTTCCTGATTATTTTTTATTTTCTATAAATACAATACATTGGTATGCTAATATTGCCAATTTCATACAACATGAATATTCCCCCAGATTGGAGCCATCAAGATAAGAAAAACAATTGACCAAAGTCAAAAGAGTGTATTGGGACGATCAATATCTGTTAAAGTATTTCCCTTATCAGATTTTTCTGATGATCCATATCATAGAATGAAATAAGTATTGTTATTCAGTTTTTTCATTTAAAAGCATGTGGAGGTCACTTTTCATCTAAAAAAATTATTTTAAAAATCTTGTAGTGTGAATTTTATTGGCCCGCCTTATTTAAAGATACATATACTTTCTGCAAAACTTGTGAAAATTGTAAAAAAAATAGGATCCATTCTAAAAAAAGTATATGATGCCTTTAAATCTCATTCTTGTCCTCGAAATCCTTGATTGTTGTGGAATAGATTTCATGGGTCCATTTCCACTGTCATTTGGATTTTTATATATATTTTAGTTGTAGTCGATTAGGTCTCAAAATGGGTTGAGGTGTTTCCTTATCGAAACAACGATAAAAAAATTATGACTAAATTTTTAAAAGAAAATATTTTAAGTCGATTTGGAATCCCTCAGGCCATTATAAGTGATGGAGGAAAACACTTTTGTAATAATTTTTTTGAATCTTTAATGAAAAAGTATGGAATTATATATAAAGTTTCTATTTCTTATCACCCTCAAACAAATGATCAAGTTGAGCTAACAAATAGGGAAATCAAACAAATTTTAGAAAAAAAAAATGGTCAAACCAAATCAAAAAAGATTGGTCTTTTCAACTGACTGATGCATTTTGAGTATACCAAACAGCTTTCAAAACATCTTTGTCATTTGCCTGTAGAACTTGAGCATAAGGCATATTGGGCTATTAAAGCGTTCAATTCAAACCTCAAAAATGCCAGTCATGAATGTAAACTGTAATAAAATAAATTTGAAGAGTTAAGGAATGATTCATATGAGAATGCGAAAATTCTTAAAGCTAAAACTTAGGGCTTTCATGATAGTCGAATTTCATATCCAAATATTTAAAATTTGTCAAAAAGTTTTACTTTATAATTCCCGTCTTCATTTATTTCTTTGAAAATTGAAATTCAAATGGAATGACCCATTTATTATGAAGCACTTTTACCTATATAGAGCTATTGACATTGGGAATACCAGAGATGGTGATGTTTTGAAAGTAAATAAACAACGTTTGAAACCATTTTTGGAGTGTTCAAATTTTCAAGAATCTAATTTCCTTTCAAACCCATTGTACTGTGATTAATGTATTATAAGTTGTTATTTTCTTTTATTTTCTTTTCCATTTGTCTAATTGTTAAATTTGTTCTCGTGTTTTGCAGCATTTTTCTTTTTGTCAGAGTCTTGCACTGTTGGACAATTATGACCCATAGCATCACTATTTTGTAAAGGACATGGTGTTCTTATACAAAATTAACTATGTAACAAAGGAAATTGCTCTTTTATCATTTGTAATTGGATTACTTGGATATATAAATGATAAAAATCCATATGATTAGTATCAGATTAATAAGATATGAGACAATATTAATCCACGAAAGGTTTAATCATTAAATATCCCTAGTCGTAGTATTATCGATACTGGACATCGATAATACGGAATAGGCTAGTACTACACTTGTGCGCGTTATGGAATCTTAATGACATAATTCTCATATATTTAAGTATAAGATACTTATGCAAGTGTAATAGGAGGTTCTATTTACCGATGGTACGGGAATAGCTTCGCTCTAGATAGACCCCTCAGAATCCCATTGGTAGTATGACTATGTGTCTATGAGAATCCGAATCAGGGTAGGTGTATTTGGTCTTAACCTGAGACTTGCATCGCTAATACTTGCGACAATCAATAAACTTTGGTTTTGGTCGTCCGTGGCTTTAACAGGTTCTGTGTATGCCTCTTCTGGGTATACTGAGAATCGTAGTGTATTGGGTGTGATGTCAAGATGAAAGTATCACTTCAGTCATATGGAGATGATGATCACGCATGGATACGGAACTGGTACTCTTAAGTACTCCAGTCATCGGGATAATATGACTAGGTCATGATTATTTGATTATAGAGACTACTTGCCAGTGATTCGATATATGCTTCGTACTGGGCAGACACAATTTCAGCCCCAGACATTACATGTGACATCCGATACTAGATCGTAATACGCAATACATTGTATACTACGCCTGATAAAGATTATATATTCCTTAAAAGAATATTTCTGGAGAATTGGGTAGGCACGATGCTTTGCTAGAAGCCAATCATGTCTTGTAAATCGAAAAGAACGTGGTACCGGGTACGCACGTGTTAGGATAGTTCGATGACAATATTTACTGCCCACATATCCAGGGATCTATTGGGTCCCTTCCTGAAGATTCACCGATGAGATTTTGACTCAAACAGAATTAATCTGGGATTAATTATGAGAGAGAAAATTAATCTGGGATTAATTACGGTAAGAATTAATCTAGGATTAATTATCAGAGAAAGAATTATTATGGGATTAATTGCGTCACGAATTTATCTGGGAATAAATTCATCGAGAGGAAAGAACGCGATTAATTTGGAATTAATCGGTAAAATAAATTAAATAGTTAAATTAGATTTCTCTATTTAATTTATTTAATTGGGCTCAAATAATATATTTGATATATTAATTGAAATTGGATTTCAATGCGGAATTAAAATTGGATTTTAATTCGTGCGAACAAATTAATTTGGAATTAATTTGCGAGCGACTTTCGTAATAATTTTGTGATGAATTATTATTTAATTAAATTGGATTTAATTACGTCGCAACGGAAAATTCATTTAATCGGATTAAATGAACCCGAGCCCGAAGTGTGTTGTGCAAGCCCACTTGAATTTTGAATTTAAAGTGGGGCCCACTTTACTTACATCATTAGTCACCTTTGGTGATAGAAATGGTTGATGGGTTTTTTTGGAAACTTGTAACACACACTTTGCTTTTTGGAAAAGCATTTACCAATTTTAGAATTTGTTTTTGGTAATTGATTTTAGAAATCAAAATGAAAACAAAAACAGAACTCTCTCTTTCTCTCCCTACCTCCATTGCCGAACATGAAGCTCCCTGGAGGATAAAATTTTCTTTCATTTTTCTTGTTCTTGCTAGCACACAAGGAGTCAAAATGAGGTGATATGGAAACTCACCAATGAGTTTGGAACACAAAGAAAGCTTGGATCTTCTTCCACATCCAACAAAGTTTTGAAACTCATCCAATCAAAGTAAGTAATTTCCGCAACTCCTCTTTGATTTATTCACACACGAATCACTCTTAGAGATCTTTGGCATGTTATAGGAACACTAACAATTGGTATCAGAGCATCCTAAGTTTGATTTGAAAATTCTAGGGTTTATGGACTTTAATTTGGGTTTTTTTGGCTTGGAGCTTGATGTACCTAAATTGATTGTTTGGTTGAGTTTGGATGATGATGAATTCAATTTGTGCTTCTTTGATTTTGAGAAAAATTAATTGGATCAAAAATCCCCAAATTCCCTCACTTGGCCGAATTCCCCATAGTAATAGTTCATGGTGATTTTTTGAAAAATTAGCAATTGGATGTGTTGTTGGCATGAAATGTATGTTAATAGTTGATTTAATTCGATTGAAATCAAATTGCATGATATTTTACTTGCCAATGCCGTGAGCCTAGCATGTTAGAATGGATTGATTGTGCTTTAATTTGTGTTGGACATAAATTAAAATGTTAGGCATGATTAATTGGATTAAATTGATATTTTGGAAACATTAGGTTAATTAATTAATTATGCTAACTGCACTTTAATTGAATTAATATGTAATTTGGAATGATATGTTAATTTAATTTGTTGTAATTGGGCTTAATGGGCTTGGTTGGGCCAAGTTTGGTTTAGGACAATTGGGTTGGATCCAATTGGGCCTAAAACCATTTCCATAAAGTCCAAATATGACATTGGGCCTTTAAACAATTTAATTGGGGCTAATGGGCCTAAATTGATTTTTGGCAAAAAGGGTGATTCCTTAATTGGGCCTTGGCATTTGGGTTTGATCCATATTGGCCAAAGCTCATGCCTTAAGAATTAATTAAAAGCCCAATGGACTTTAATTAAATTGACATTGGATGTTAATTGGGCCTTTGAGACCCATTAAGATTGGATTTAGAATCTAAGTCTAAAATGCACTATTAATAAGTGTAATTATTTAATTTGGAATTAAATATGAATTATTATTGGATACAATTTAAATTGGATTTAAAATTGTAGTTCGATATAATTCAAGAATACGTATTTTGAGTATTTATTCTTAAACGAGTTGGACTCGCGCAATTCAAATCGTTGTTTGAACATTGGATGGTCATTAATTCAAAGATTAATTAATTTGATTAGATTGATTGAATAACATGCTTCGTGTGAATACTTGGATGTATTGTATGAATAATATATATCAGATGGATATTAGAAGGGTGAGGGCAATTTTGGAAATTGTTGTAATAAATTTAGAATTTATTAAATTGGACCTGTGTGTCCAGCCTATTGTCTCTTTTCTCATTGTATTTCTCTTCTCACCAATTCCCCTCAATGTAAATGAGGTTTCTTTAGAAGTATTATGTATTTGGGTAGAGGTAAGAATAGTGCTAGCGGGAGAGAGGAAATTGAGAGATTTGTTCTAGGAACAAAGTTTGTTATATATCCATCCGCATAACATTATTAATTTATTTCGCGCATTATTATGTTTTTAGAATGCATACTTAAGGGTGTATGATGAGACCTAATCAAAGATAATAAATCGGTTGCCAATTTACGCGAAAAACCTTCATTCAATATTAAACGTTTTTCCTTCCATTGAGTGGTTATCTCTCAAGATCCAAGATTGGCATTGGTTTGTTGGCCAAATTCAAGAACTTTGTCCATCGCGGATGTGTTTGAACCACGTAAGCTTTTTTACATATCGCGTGTCTTAGGCAGTTGTGACTTGTTGGCCAAAGTAAAGGTCACTTCTTGTTCATCGACCTCGATTACGAAGCTTTCCCACTGTCAATGGGTCGCGCTTAACTAGAATCATTAAGCTTGTTGAGCCAAAGCCAAGGCTTAGTTGATTTAGAGGAAAAAAGGTTATGAAATATATTGGATATATTTACATATATTGGATATATGTTTCGGACTTGGAGGTCCACCTACTGGATCTAAGAATTGGATGAGATCCAATTGATCTTAGAGATCTACCTAGTTAAGTTTCATACAGCTTGTTGGCCAAAGTCAAGGTTGTGTGTTATTTAATGGGATTCTAGCCCACTAGGAAACTAGGTTTCCCGAGTACTCCACAGAGGGTTAGAGGCTCGCCGAAAAATAGTGGGAGGCAAGTATTAAATTTGCAATTTCGTTTAAATACTTGCCAACACGCGCTCTTTTATTTTTATTTATCATTATTATAAAAATATATTAGTTGGACTAATATTTAATATTGCTTTCGTTGAACAGTTAGACTGTACAACACAATACTTCATTTGTAGTTGGTTATACAGTTGGACTATAGTAATCATTACATTTGAATATAACCGATCATTTATAGTTGATTATACATTTGGACTATAGTAATCATTACATTTGATTGTACCCAAAATCATTGATTGGATAGTTGGACTATATCAATCAATATAACTAGAAAGATTAGCGTCAAGGGACTTGATCCTAGGTGAAAATGTCTTTAACGGCATAATTTTCCAGATTGGAAATGAATCACAGAATAGTCCTGAGAGCCGATAAGTTACTATATTTGATAGAGCGACCTCTTGGGCCTGAGCCCGGAGTTGAGCAAATAGTAGAACATGAGCTTTAGAAGACTCATCGTGATGATAACTTTAGTGCTCAATCCATCATGCTTGCCGCAATGACTCCTTAATTTCGTCGTGAGAACTAAGGATTAGATCATTATACCATGATGTTGAAATTGAAGAATCTTCACAGATCTAACCTTAGATCTTATAAGTATAAATTGCAAAAGAAGCTATTTCGCTCGCGTATGTCAGAGGGTACATCTGTCGAGCACTAGGTATTGCAGATGATTACTGACATCGAATAGCTAGGTTAGCTGGGCATTACCTACGAGGTTGAGACTTCCATAGATTTGATCTTATAGTCTCTACCCGATGTCAGCAATCATCTGACATCGGGTAAAATCGTCATAATCTTCTGGGAAGACAAATGATATATCCCAAGATGTCTGCCTAAATTATGGCAAACAGGGTCACTGGAAGCGTGACTGCCGTATGAACAAGGCAGACATAAAGGAAGTGAAGACGGGCAAGGCTCCGACTTCAGGTATGTTTGTCGTAAATATATCCACTGCTAGTTTTAAAATTGGATTTTGACATTGGATGTGGTACATACATATGTACTGATGTGTGGGATCTACTGATAAGTAGGAGACTGGCTTCAGGTGAGATCGACTTGCGAGTTAGAAACGGGATGAGAGTCACTGTTTTGGCTGTGGGAACCTAAGTTTTGGAACTGTCCTTTGGGCATGTACTTAAATTAGGAAATTGTTATAATGTACCTAGTTTGATTAGAAACATTATCTCTATATCTAGTTTAACCCATTGTGGGTATACCTTTCTGTTCCAGAACACTAGGTGTTTTGTTTATAAATATGGTATTGTGATATACACATTAGATGTGAATAACAGTACTTATATTTTGAATATAAACAAATCTCAAACATATAACATGACAAACAAATGACTCAAACTGAATTAATCAGATGAGACTTATTTGTGGCATTGTTGTTTGGGACACATTAAACAATACTCGTATATCCACACTTTCGAAGAGTGGATACTTGGACAGATTTGATCTTAATTTAAATAACGTCTACGAATCTTGTTTATTAAGCAAAGTTCTTAAAACGCCTTTTAACGGTAAATAAGTACATGCCACCGAGCTGTTAGCCCTCGTTCATGGTGACGTAAGTGGGCCCATGTCTAGCCAGGCTAGAGGTGGATTTGAATACTTCGTAACCTTTATGGATGTTGCATCGCGTTATGGTTATGTGTGTCTTATGAAACACAAGTTGGAAACATTTGATAAATTCAAAGAGTTTTGACACGAAGTAGAAAAATAGACCGTCAAAAGTATTAAGATATTACGGTTGGACCATAGTGGAAAATACTTGAGCAATAAGTTTCTCGATTACTTGAAAGAGTATGGTAATCTTTCACAATGAAATCCTCCAGGAACACCTCAAATGAGTGGTGTGTGCGAACGGATAAACCGAACCTTGTTGGACATAGTAAGGTCAAAGATGAGTCGCTCTGAGCTACCAATTTCCTTCACGGGATACGCATTGAATAGTGCAATACTTTTTTTGAATAAGGTTCCCTTAAAGTCTGTTGGACAGACTCCATATGAAATATGGACAGGAAAGAAATCAGATTTCCAATTCCTGAAGATTTGGGAATGTTGGGCATATGTTTGGATGATACCAAACTACAACCTAAATGGGATAAGTGCCCATTATGTAAATGGTTATCCTAAGGAAACCAATTCCACAACTCACAAGAGAACAAAGATATTTGTTGCTCTCCATGCGGTTTTCCTAAGAGGAATACCTAAATGCAGTGATAAGTGGGAAGAAAGTAAAACTCGATGAAAATAACAGTAATATTGTTCCTGGCACCGATCCTTAATGGAACACGAACAGTTCATCAGGGATGATCTGTTCCACAATAATATAATACATAAGAACAGCGTAAGTTGGAGAGAGTCAGAAAACAACCTTAGAGGTGTGGGTTTCTGATCTCACCTAATAAAGATATTAATCTTATTGAGGATAATGAGCCGGCTACGTATGAGGTAGCGATACAAGGTATCGACTCCGCTATATGGCAAAGTGCCATGATGTCCGAAATGGATTCCATGTATACCAACCAAGTTTGGACACTGGTTGATGTACCAGAAGGCATTGTGCCTATTGGTAATAGATGGGTCTTCATGGTGAAGACAAACATGGATGGCAACATACAAACATACAAAGCTAGGCTTGTAGTGAAAAGGGTATCGTCATCAATATAGTGTCGATTACGAAAAAACCTTTTACCCGTTGCCATGGTTAAATCCATTCGGATAATGCTTGCAAGTGCTGCATATTTCGTTTACGATGAAATATGGAAGCTGAACGTCAAAACCGATTTCCTTAACGGAAACCTTTTGGAGGATGTTTACAACATCCTAACGATTTTATAGTGCCGAAACAAGAAAATCACAAATGATGAGAGTGCAATTTCCTTGTTACATAGTTAATTTGTACAACAACACCATGATCTGTACAAATAGTGACGCTATGGGTCATATTATCCAACAATCTCCCCCTTGGCACATAGCCAGTCACTCAAGTGTCCCACACCCGAACTATGAACGGTTCGCTCAAATTGCTGAGGAAAGGTTTTCGTCAGCGGATTTGTTTAATTATCGTCTGACGCGATTTACACGATCATCACATCGCCATGATGTATGATCCGAACGAATCAGATGATATAGAAGTATATATCTGGATCGTCGATGAGACCTTTAATTCCTTAGCATGTGCTGACGCCTAGCTTAGCTGCTAACAGAACTATATATAATCTAATTAGATTTATTTTCGATCCAAATGGCTTCTATTGCTGCCTCAGCTGCAGCAATAATCCGCATTTGTTGTTTATTCGGCAACAGTTATCTTGCTCGGAATATTTCCAGCTTACTGTCCCGTTATTCAAACTTTATAGTACCGCAGTATTTAGCGGTTTGGAAACTTGCAGCAGTGATCCTAGTCACTTCAAGTTCTCCTACTCCATAATTTAAGACAGCATCTTTAGTTCTCTAAGATACTAATAGATGTCCTTAACTTCAATCCAATGACTATCACTTGGATTGTTCTGATTGTGACTCCATATGCTCAAAGCGTATGAAACAGCATATCAAGTACATTTTAAATGTACAATTTCCCAGAGAGTGTTAACAACTCCAAATCTATCCTTGTAGATCTTTATTCCTTGAATAAAGGTTGTTACTCCCCAGAATTCTACGGAGAATTTCTATGAAAGAATATCTATGAAAGCCAAGCTTTCACCAATTGCTTTATGGGAATTTCATTGTCAGTGCCCTCCCACTAACCTCCTTATATACACAAGAATTATTTCATTTTGAGTCAAATCATAAACCATTATGATTATTTCAAAACGTCAGTTCCAAGAACCTTATGCTCCTTTCAATCCAAACATGGATCGAATAACCCGCAAACCTTGTTTGTCGGTTATACAAAATCGTCAGGATGTTGTAAGCATCCTCCAAAAGGTTTCCTTTTCAGGAAAGCGATTTTGATCTATAACTGACACATTTCATAAATGAAATACGCAGTTATCAACAAGCATCTTCAAAATGGATTTACCATGGCAACAGGTAAAAGGTTGAACCGTTATTAACACAATGTTGATAACGATACCTTTCCGTCAAAAGCCCGGCTTTGTACGTTGGTATGTTGCCTTCCATGTATGTCTTCCCTGAAGACGTTTAATGTACCATAGGCACAATGCCTTGTGGTACAACAACTAGTATCCAAAATAGTTGTTAAACATGGAATCCATTCCGGACTCATGGCACTTTTCCATAATAGGGAGTCGATACCTTGTATCACTTCCTCAAAACGTAGTCGGTTGGTATACCTTCATAAGATTGACATCTTTATGAGGTTAGATCAGAAACCCATACCCTAGGTTGTTTTCTGACTCTATCTGATCTACGAGTGTCTTGTGTGTTTGAAGATTAATGGTATAGATTCATCATAGATGAACTATTTGTGTTCCATTAAGGACTTCGTGCCTTGAACAGTATTACTCCGATTTTCATCGAGTATCAATATCCTCCCACTGACCACTGCATATCGGTATTCCTCTCAGGAAACACCGCATGGTGAGCAACAATCACATTGTTCTCATGTGAGATTTATAAGTACTATACTTATGGTTTCCCTTAGGATAACCTATATTGGCACTTATCCAATTTGGGTCCTTAGTTTGGTATCATCCAAACGTTATGCCTGGCATACCCAAATTATCAGGAATGAGAAACCTCGTTTCTTCCTTGTTCATATCCTATATGACATCTGTCAAACAGATTTATATGGAACCTTATTCTAAATAAGTTATTGCACTGTTAAAACTTATCCGTTGAAGGAAATGGTAGCTCAGAGCGACTCATGATTAGCCTTATCATGTCTAACATGATTCGGTTAATCCGTTCGGACACACCGTCACTTTGACGTGTTCCGGGAGGAGACCTCATTTGAAAGAATACTATACTCTTTCAAGTATATAAGAAACTTATTGCTTAAGTATTTTCCATTACGGTCTTACTGTGACGGTATAATACTATAGCCGATCTGTTTGTCTATTTCATGTCGAAACTCTAAAAGTTTCTGATTTGTGTTCTTCAAAAGAAACACATAACCATAACGTGATGCCACATCCGTTAAGGTCACGAAATATTCATGTTCACATCTAGCCTAGCTAGATATGGCCCCACTTACTTCACCATGAATAGGGCTAACAGATCAGTGGCACTTACACTATTACCAAGTAAACAGTGTTTTAGGTACTTTACCTAACAAACTAGATTCGTAGACTTTATTTGAATAGTCAAATCAGTCCTGGTACCCACTCTTCAAAAGTGTGGATATACGAGTCTTGTATAATTGTGTCCCAGATAACAATGCCACAAATAAGTCTCTATTGATCAAATCAATTTGAGCTATTTATTTGTCATTTTATATGTTTGAGATTTCATTTATATTCAAAATATAAATTCTGTTATTTACATCTAATGTATTTATCTCAGTATCATCTTTATATAATAAAACACTTAGTGTTCTATAATATAAAGGTTTTATCCGCAACGGATTAAACACTGATATAGAGATAATGTCTCTAGTCAAACTAGTTACATTATAACAGTTCCTAATTTAAGTACATACCCAAATGGTAGTTCCTAAACTTAGGTATCTACGGTCGAAACAGCGACTTTCGTCCCGTTTCCGATTCGAAGAGCAATCTCAGCTTGAAGTCAGTATCCTGCTCAAAGCAGATTCTGAACATCAATACATACATTTTATGTACCACACTAAGTATTTAAAATCTAATTTCAATACTAGCTGTGAACATAACTAAGACAAACATTTTTAAAGTAAAAGTCTTGCCCTTTCTTAAATTCCTTCGTGTCTGCCATATCCAAATGGTAGTCACTTTGGGATATGTCAATTATCCTTTTCAATATTTCAGAAACCTTAGGCCAAGCCTTGGGTTTTTAGAATATCGAAACGATGTGCACCTCGTGCTACATGCCCAATTGCAAACTTTGACTTTATCTCCTCTAGAATAGTCAATTAATTCTCCAAGAATTATAAATTGCAATTTTAATACTTCTTAAATCTAAAATTAGATTTATGACAAGTATATTAAATTAAGCACTAAAGTCATCATCACATAAAATCTTCCAAAGATTTTATGCTTTACTTATTTTGCTTAATTTTGGGCTTAAGGTATAATAAGTTATTTTATCAAATAAAGTAACCTATTATTTATTCCCAATTTGAAAATTAAATTATTTAAAATATTTTAATCACAGATTATATTTTAAATATCCAACTTTTCAATTTTATCTTGATTACAATAGTCCAACTATTTAATCAACGATTAGTGGTACTATATATATTATAATGATTATAATAGTCCAACTATATAATCAAATATAATCCAAATTAATTAACCTCAATTACATTGATTACTATAATCCAATTATAAAATCAACTGTAAACTGAAATTAATTAATTCAAATATATTGATTAATATAATCCAATTATATATAATCAAGTATAATACAGTCCAACTGTTTATTAAAACAACAATTTAAATATTAGTCCAACTAACATTTAATATAACGACGAAATAATTTAAATGAGCGCGTATGGCGAGTAATTGAACGAGTATTGCAAATTCAATTATTGCCTCCCACTATTTTTCGGCGAGCCTCTAACCCTCTGTCAAGTACTCGGGAAACCGTGTTTCCTAGTGGGCTAGGATCTCGTTAAATATCACACAATCTTGACTTTGGCCAACAAATTGTATGATAATTAACTAGGTAGATCTCTAAGATCAACTGGATCCAATCCAATTCCTAGATCCAGTAGGTGGACATCCAAGTCCCAAACATATATCTTATATATGCCTATACATCGAATGTATACCCTAACCTTTTTCCTCTGAATCAACTAGGCCTTGGCTTTGGCACAACAAACCTAGTGATCCCAGTCAAGCGTGGACCCATTGACATGGAAGCTTCGTAATCAATGTCAATGGACAAGAAGTGGTCTTGACTTTGGCCAACAAACCACAACTTGGACACGACACCGATATGGAACAAAGCCTCGTGATTAAAACACATCTTCGACGGACAAGGGCTTGACTTTGGCCAACAACCCCTGCCAATCTCGGATCTTGAGTAAGAATCACTCAATGGAAGGAAAATAAACGCTTGATATTTAACGAGGGTTTTTCGCGTTCAAATTGGCTACCAATTTTAATTATCTTTGTTCAGGTCTCATCATCATACACCCTTAAACATGCATTCTAAACACATAATAAAGCGCATATGTAAAATAATAATGATATGCGGATGGATATTTTACACATTGATCCTAGATCAAATCTCTCACTTTCTCTCTCCCGCTAGCACAAATATTTCTTCTACCCGTTACACTACACTTCTAAAGAAACCTCATTTACATTGAGGGGAATAGGTGAGAAGAGAATACAAATAATAGGAGATAAGGCTGGACTCGCAGGTCCAATTAATAAATCAAATTTATTACAAAAATTTCTAAAATTGCCCCACCCGACTAATATCCATCCGATATACATTATTCAAACATCACAACCATGTATTCATACAAGCATGTTATCAATTAATCTAATCAAATTAATTAATCTGAAAATTAGTGATCATCCAATGTTCAAACAAAGATTTGATTTTGTTCGAGTCAAACTCGTATTGCGAACACGTACTCAAAGTACGATTTCTCAAATAAAATTAAATTACATGATTAAATCCAATTTAATACGTATTTAATTCTAATTCATTATTTAATTCCAAATTAAATATTACACTTTATAAAATAAACCTTTACGACTTAAATTCCAAATTTAATCGTTTCGGGTCTCAAAGCCCGATTAATATCCAATATTAATTTAATTAAGTCTAATGGGCTTTTAATTAATTTCTTGAGGCGTGGACTTTTGGTCAACTCGGGTCAAACCCGCAACCAAAGTCCAATCCGGGAGTTACCCCATAAGCCCATAAATTAATTTAGGCCCATTAGGCCCAATTAAACGTTAAAGGTTCATTAGTCGCATTTCGGCCTTTTGGAAGCGGTTTTGGGCCTAATTGGATCCAACCAAGTTTGGCCTAAACCAACTTTGTACGACAAAGTCCAACAAACCCAATAACAACTTTAAAAGCCCAAATCCAATTTTAATGCCCAATAATTTAATTTCAAAAATTCCAAATTTTCCAATTAAATTACCTAACGTGTATAGCATTATTAATTACCCAAATCAAAGTTTCCAAAACACTAAATTTGTCCAATTAATCATGCTTAACATCAATTAATCATGTCCAACATAATTTGGTCAAAATCAAACCCAATTTCATGCTTCAAGTGTCTCGGCCAAAGGGGAAAAATATGCCCAAATCAAATTCAATCCAATTGAACCCAATCAAACATAAATTCAACATCCCTAAATGATTTCCAAGTCATCCAATGAACAAAAAAATCAAAATCCAAGACAATATTAGGGTTCATATTTTCGGCCATCACAAGCAAATTGGGGAAAATTGTTCCAAACACTTTTTCATCAAATTGATCTAATCAATCATCAATTAAACAACATTTAAGCATTCTAAATCATCCAATTTCATTAAACATGCTCAAAATCAAGTTTACCCAAATTAAAGTTTTGGCCAACAATAAGCAAATTGGGGAAAATCAATCCAATTAATTTTTCTTCAAATTGATTACATATAACTATAAGTTATTCATATACAAGCATTCTTAAACAAACAATTTGTCAAAATCATGCTTAAATCAAAAAGCCCCAAATTTTGCTCAAGAACCCTAAAAACGTTTTATGAACAAATGGCTCTGATACCATTGCAGAGTTTCAATCAAGTCCCAAGGATCATAAATCATGCATAAACGAGTTGAATACAACCAAATGAGGTGCGGAAAAGACTCACATGGATCGATTGGATGCGGCGAAGATGGAGTGCGAACTGCTCTCCCTTGCTCGGCAGTGAGCTGCGCATGTGGGGCTGCACGGCGTGGGGCTGCTTCCTCCTCCAAGAATCGGCCATGGGAGACACCATTGAAGCTCCAAGCTTCAAGCTTCCAAGCTCGGCAGTGAGTGTGCTAGCACATAGATCTTCCAAAAAGATCTTTGCTTCTCCATTTTGCTCGGCAGAAAACCAGAAAAACAGAGAGAAAAACGGTCCAAGACCGAGAGAGAAGATGAAGAAGTTTTTGGCTCCAAAAGCCTAATACCGTAAATGAGAGAGAGAGAATGAATTAGAAAATAAAAAAATTGTAAAAGTTTTATATAATTTCCAAAAATATTTAATAAATCATTTACTTTTTCTATTTCAAAAGGCAAAGCATTAAATGCTTGTCTATCACCTTAAATCAATTCACATCAATCACTCAAATGTCACATCACTCAAAGTGACATGTGATTTGACGCTTGATGTGACTTGCGATTTTGACGCTTGATTTGACTTGCGTGCCGCATTCGAATTCGAAATGCGAATGCGCTCGCAAACAATCCCGGGCTCGGGTTTGCTAATTCCAAATTAACGAATTTTCCGTTGTGTCGTAATTAAATGATTACGCCTAGCGAATTCACTATTCACGTCGCTAACGAATTAATTCTAAATTAATTCGTTCGCCCGAATTAAAATCCAATTTCAATTCCGCATCGAAATCTAATTTCGTTATAATATATCGAATATATTAATTTATCGATTAATCCCAAATTAATCGTTCTCTCTCTTTAACGATATTTTATCCGAGATAAAATATCTCTGTAATTAATCCCAGATTAATTTTTCTCTCTCATCGAATTAATCCCAGATTAATTAAAGTGCGAGTCATACGTCATCGGTGAATCTTCAGGAAGCGACCCATGAGATCTCCGTATATGTTGGCAAAAAATACGGTCGTCGGACTATCCGAACACGTAAGTATCACGTACTACGTTTATACCGATTTACAAGACAAGGTTGGCTTCTAGCAAAGCGCCATGCCTACCCAATTCTCCAGAAATATTCTTACAGGAATATATAGATCTGTATCAAGCGTAGTATACCGTAGTATTGTGTATATCGGCCCAATATCGGATAGTCACGTGCTAGGGCTGGGGCTGGATAAGTGTCTGCCCCGTCCGAAGCATATGTCGGATGTCTGGTAACTAGTCTCTATAATCGGATATGCATGACCTAGTCATAACATCCCGATGGTTGCGCAACACTTAAGAGCACTAATACCGTATCCTGCGTGACATCATCTCCACTATGACTGAAGTGATACTTCCGTCTTGACATCACACCCAATACACTACGACTCTCTGATAAACCCAAAAGTGGTGTACGCAGAACCGATTAAAGCCCTGTACCACCAAGACCAAAGTCTATCGATTATCGTAAGTATTAGCGATGTAAGTCTCAGGTTAAGACTATACACACCTACCTTGATTTCGGCCTCCCATAGACACATAGTCATAATACCAATGGGATTCCGAAGGGTCTATCCAGAGCGAAGCTGTTTCCCGTACCATCGGTGAAACACAACCTCATATCGCACTTGCATAAGTATCCAATACTTATATATATGAGAACTATGATGTTGTGCCCTCACAACGCGCACAAGTGCAATACTAGCTTATTCCGCATTATCGATGTCCTATCTCGATAATACTCCGGCTAGGGATATTTAATGATTAATCCTTCGTGGACTGATACTGTCTCATATCATTCTCAATCCAGGAACTAATCATAGGGACCTCTCTTCATTTATATATCTATGGTGATCTAATCACAAATGATGAGAGTGTAATTTCCTTGTTACATAGTTAATTTGTACAACAACACCATGATCTGTAAAAATAGTGACGCTATGGGTCATATTATCCAACAATCGAGACTGGACATCGATAATGCAGAATAGGCTAGTATTGCACTTGTGCGCGTTGTGAGGGCACAACGGCATAGTTCTCATATATTTGGGTATTGGATACTCATGAAAGTGTAATAGGAGGTTGTGTTTCACCGATGGTACGAGAAATAGCTTCGCTCTGGATAGACCCCCTCGGAATCCCATTGGTAGTATGACTATGTGTCTATGGGTCCGACATCAGGGTAGGTGTAATTTGGTCTTAACCTGAGACTTGCACCGCTAATGCTTGCGACAATCAATATACTTTTGTTGAGGTCGTCCAGGGCTGTAACAGGTTCTGTGTACGCCGATACTGAGTATATTGAGAATCGTAGAGTATTGGGTGTGATGTCAAGACGGAAGTATCACTCCAGTCATAGTGGAGATGATGTCACGTAGGATACGGTATTAGTGCTCTTAAGTGCTGCGCGGCCATCGGGGTATTATGACTAGGTCATGTATATCCAATTATAGAGACTAATTACCAGACATCCGATACTGGATCGAAATACGCAATACTACTGTATACTACGCCTGATACAGATCTATATATTCCTGTAAGAATATTTCCGGAGAATTGGGTAGGCATGGCGCTTTGCTAGAGGCCAACCTTGTCTTGTGAATCGGTGTAAACGTGGTACGAGGCACTTACGTGTTCGGATAGTCCGACGACTCGATTTACTGGCAACATATCCGGGGATCTCATAGGTCGCTTCCCAAAGATTCACCGATGACGTATGACTCGCACTCATAATTAATCTGGGATTAATTTGATGAGAGAGAAAATTAATCTGGGATTAATTACGGAGATATTTTATCTGGGATAAAATATCGTCTAAAGAGAGAAAACGATTGATTTAGAATTAATCGGGTAAATTAATATATTTGATATATCAATCGTAATTGGATTTCGACGTGGAATTGAAATTGGATTTTAATTCGGGGGAACGAATTAATTTAGAATTAATTCGTTAGCGACGTGAATAGTGAATTCGCTAGGCGTAATCATTTAATTACGACGCAACGGAAAATTCGCTAATTAGGAATTAGCGAACCCGAGCCCGAGAGTGATTGCAGCGCATTCGTATTTCGAATTCGAGTGCGGCACGTAAGTCACATCAAGCGTCAAATCATTCGTCACATCAAGCGTCAAATCAAATGTCACTTTGAGTGATGTGACAACTTGTCACTTGATTGAATGAAAGATGTGACTTGATGTAGTTGGTAGTGGTTGGAAAAAGGCTTTTAAAAGTTGTGGTAATATATTATTACATATATTACTTTGACTTTTGAAAAGTATATATCATATATTTAATTTTAGAAATCATATATAAGATATACAAAACCATTTTAACAACTAACACACAACTTCTTCTCTTCTAATTCTCTCTCACCATTCACGCCCAAGGGGCTGTGAAAATGCTCACTGGTTTGCTTCAAAACCGTGAGCTTAGGGAGGCAATGGGTGTTGATTTTGTGGCAAAATCAAGTAGAGCTAGCACTCCGAGAGACATGCGAAGGTGATAGGGAAACTTACCCACGAGCCGGGAATCAAACGACGAAGATTTGAAGCTCAAATGATGGAGCAAAATCTGAAAACTTGAACCAGTGGACTGCTCACTGCCAAGTCCGAATTTCAAAGGGAAAAATGATTTTGTTCGTCGTTTCGTCGCACAACCGATCAATGTAAGTATTCCGCAACTTCTTTGATATGTATTTCACACTTTATCATGCTTGTTTGATGATCTTGGGACCTAGATAATTACCATCAATGGCATCAAGAGCCTAGGTTCAAGCATGAAATTTTTAGTGCTAAAATTTGGGTAAACTTGTTTTGAGCATGATTTGAATGAATTGAATGTTTGAGTATGCTTATAACATGTTTAATTAAGGATTGATTGGATCAATTTAACTAAATAATGATTGGATCAATTTTCCCCAATTGATGGAGCTTGGCCGAATGGTATAAGGCATTTGGAGATTTGGAATTTTTTTATTTTTGATTCATTGGATGAGTTAGAATCATGTAGGATGATGTTAATTTGAAATTAATTGGATTGAATTTTGAATTGAACAAAATCCCTAATTTGCTTATGTTGGCCGAATTCAATAATGCCCTTTAATGTCTTGGATTTTTTATTTTGATAATTGGATGTATTGGAAATCATTCGGGAAGTTAATTAGATGTCGATTGTGGAATTAATTGGATTAAATTCAAATCGGACAAAAATTACTCCCTTGGCCGAGACTTTAAGCATGATTAATGGGTTTGATTTTTCATTAATGTGTTGGACATGTAATAATGAAGTAAAGCATGATTAATTGGACTAATTTGATGTTTAGGAAATATTGATTTAGGTGATTAATCATGATATACACTTTAGGTAATTAAATTGGAAATTTGGAATTTAATAATTTAATTATTTGGGCCTTTAAATTGGATTTGGGCTTATTATGTTGTAAATGGGCTTATTGGGCTTTGTTGTACAAAGTTGGATTTAGGCAAAATTGGATTGGATCCAATTGGGCCCAAAACCACTTCCGTTAAGCCCAAATGCGACTTAATGAACCTTTAAAGTTTAATTGGCCTAATGGGCCAAGATTGATTTATGGGCTTATGGGGTAAATCCCGGATTGGATTTTGGTTATTCGGTTTGACCCGAGTTGACCAAAAGTCCACGCCTTAAGAAATCAATTAAAAGCCCATTGGACTTTAATTGAATTGACGTTGGACGTTAATCGGTCTTTGAGACGCGTTACGATTAAATTTGGAATTTAAGTCGTAAAAGGTTTATAATAAAGTGTAATATTTAATTTGGAATTAAATAGTGATTTAGTATTAAATACATATTAAATTGGATTTAATGTTGTAGTTTAATTTAATTCGAGAATTCGTACTTTGAGTACTTATTCGCAAAACGAGTTTGACTCGCGCAAAATCAAATCGTTGTTTGAACATTGGATGATCACTAATTATCAGATTAATTAATTTGATTAGATTGATTGATAACATGCTTGTGTGAATACATGGTTGTGATGAATGAATAATGTATATCGGATGGATATTAGTTGGGTGGGGGCAATTTTGGAAATTGTTGTAATAAATTCGATTTATTAAATTGGACCTGCGTGTCCAGCCTTATCACCTCTATTCTCTTTGTATTCTCTTCTCACCTATTCCCCTCGATGTAAATGAGGTTTCTTTAGAAGTGTAGTGTAACGGGTAGAAGTAATACAAGTGCTAGTTTGAGAGAGAAAGGGAGAGATTTGATCTATGATCAATGTGTTGAAGTATCCATCCGCATATCATTATTATTTTATTTTCATATGCGCTTTATTATGTATTTAGAATGCATGTTTAAGGGTGTATGATGATGAGACCTTAACAAAGATAATAAATTGGTAGCCAATTTGCACGCGAAAAACCCTCATCAAATATCATGCGTCTTTTCCTTCCATTGAGTGATTCTTACTCAAGATCCTAGATTGGCATGGGTTCTTGGCCAAAGTCAAGCCCTTGTCCGTCGAAGATGTGTTTGAATCATGAGGCTTTGTTCCATATTGTGTCTTGTCCAAGTTGTGGTTTGTTGGCCAAAGTCAAGACCACTTCTTGTCCAACGACATTGATTACGAAGCTTCCATGGTCAATGGGTCCACGCTTGACTGGGATCATTAGGTTTGTTGTGCCAAAGCCAAGGCCTAGTTGATTCAGAGGAAAAAGGTTAGGTAATACATTGGATGTATTGGCATATATAAGATATATGTTTCGGACTTGGAAGTCCCCCTACCGGATCTAGGAATTGGATCGGATCCAATCGATCTTAGAGATCTACCTACTTAATTATCATACAATTTGTTGGCCAAAGTCAAGATTGTGTGATATTTAACGGGATCCTAGCCCACTAGGAAACGCGGTTTCCTGAGTACTCGACAGAGGGTTAGAGACTCGCCGAAAAATAGTGGGAGGCAAGAATTGAATTTGCAATATTCGTTCAATTACTTGCCATATGCGCTCAGACAAATAACACTCGTCAAATAAATTAAAAGTATTAGTTGGACTAATATTTAATGTTGTTTTAACTTAAGCAGTTGGACTGTATTATATTTGATTATATAATTGGATTATAGTAATCAATATATTTGAATTAATTGATTTCAATTTACAGTTGATTTTATAATTGGATTATAGTAATCAATGTAATTGAGGTTAATTAATTTAAATTATATTTGATTGTATAGTTGGACTATTAGAATCAAGATTAAATTGAAAGATTGGACATTTAAATATAATCTTGGATTAAAATATTTAAATGGTTTAATTTTCAAATTGGGAATTAAATTTCAGGATGGTCCTGGAAATAAATAATAAGTTACTTTAGTTGATAAAATAACCTATTATGCCTAAGCCCGAGAATTAAGCAATAGTAGAGCATGATCTTTGGAAGTTTCATGTAATGATAACTCAAAGTGCTTAATCCGTTATACTTGACATAAATCTATGTTTAGATTTAAGAAGTATTAAAATTGAAATAAATAACTCTTGGAGAGTTAATGACAAATCTCAAGGAGATAAAGTCGAACTTTGCAATTAGGTAAGTAGCGCAAGACGCACTTTACTACAATATTCTAGAAACCCAAGGCTTGGCCAAAGGCTTTTGAAATATTGGAAAGGGTAAAGGAAAATTCATTATTATCTTCTGGGAAGATAAATGACATATCCTAAAGTGACTGCCGTTTGGTAATGGCAGACACGAAGGAATTAAAGAAAGGGCAAGGCTCTGACTTTAAAAATGATTGTCAAAGTTATGTTCACTACTAGTATTGAAATTAGATTTTAAATACTTAGTGTGGTACATAAAATATATGTATTGATGTTCAGAATCTGCTTTGAGCAGGATACTGACTTCAAGCTGAGATTGCTCTGCGAATCGGAAACGGGACGAAAGTCACTGTTTCGACCGTAGATACCTAAGTTTAGGAACTACCCTTCGGGTGTGTACTTAAATTAGGAACTGTTATAACGTAACTAGTTTGACTTGAGACATTATCTCTATATCAGTGTTTAATCTATTGTGGATAAACCTTTATATTCTAGAACACTAAGTGTTTCATTATATAAAGATGATACTGAGATAAACACATTAGATGTGAATAACAGAATTTATATTTTGAATATAATTAAAATCTCAAAACATATAAAATGACAAATAAATAGCTCAAATTGATTTGATCAAGTAGAGACTTATTTGTGGCATTGTTGTCTAGGACAGAATTAAATAAGAGTAGTATATCCACACTTTTGAAGAGTGGGTACTAGGACTGATTTGACTATTCAAATAAAGTCTACGAATCTAGTTTATTAGGTAAAGTACCTAAAACACTATTTACTTGGTAATAGTGAAAGTGCCACCGATCTGTTAGCCCTATTCATAGTGATGTAAGTGGGCCTGTGTCTAGCTAGGCTAGATGTGGATATGAATATTTCGTGACCTTAACAGATGTGGCAACACGTTATGGTTATGTGTTTCTTTTGAAGAACACAAATCGGAAACTTTTAGAGTTTCGACACGAAATAGACAGACAGATCGCCTATAGTATTATACCGTCACGGTAAGACCGTAATGGAAAATACATAAGCAATAAGTTTCACATATACTTGAAAGAGTATAATATTCTTTCAAATGAGGACTCATCCCGAGACACGTCAGTTTGACGGTGTATCCGTACGGAGAAACCGAATTTTGTTGGACATGATAAGGTTTATCACGAGTCGCTCTGAGCTACCATTTCCTTCAACGGATATGTATTAACAGTGCAAAACATATTTAGAATAAGGTTCCATAAAAAAATCTGTTTGACAGAATTCATATTGGATATGAACGGGAAAGAAACAGGGTTTCACACTCTTGAAGATTTGGGAATGCAAGGCATACGTTTGGATGATACCAAACCAGAACCCAAATTGGATAAGTGCTAAAGTATTGGTTATCCTAGGGGAAACCATAAGTATAGTACTTATAAATCTCACGAGAGAACAATGTTATTGTTGCTCACCATGCGGTTTTCCTAAGAGGAATACCGATATGCAGTGGTAAGTGGGAGGATGGTATAACTCGATGAAAATCGGAGTAATACTGTTCAAGGCACGAAGTCCTTAGTGGAACATAAATAGTTCATCAAGGATGAAACTATACCATTAATCTTCGAATACACAAGAACCACAAGATCGGAGAGAATCAGAAAACAACCTGGGGTATGGGTTTCTGATCTCACCTCATAAAGATGTCAATCTTGTTGAGGTATACCATCCGACTACGTTTTGAGGAAGTGATACAAGGTATCGACTCCCTTTATGGCAAGGTGCCATGAGTCCGAAATGGATTCCATGTATACCAACTATGTTTGGACACTGGTTGATGTACCGCAAGACATTGTGCCTATTGGTACTGTAAAGGTCTTCAAGGAAGACATACATGGATGGAAACATACCAACGTACAAAGCTAGGCTTGTAACGGAAAGGTATCGTTATCAACATTGTGTTGATTACGGTTCAACCTTTTACCTGTTGCCACGGTAAATCCATTTGGATAATGCTTGCTGAAACTGTACATTTATGAAATGTGTTAGTTAAAGATCAAAATCGCTTTCCTGAAAAGGAAACCTTTTGGAGGATGTTAATAACATCTTGACGATTTTGTCGTACCTAAACCAGCAAACAAGGTTTGCGGGTTTTTCGATCCATGTTTGGATTGAAGCAAGCATTAGGTTCTTGGAATTATTGTTTTGATGTAATCATAATGATGTATGAATTAATTCAAAACGAAATGATTCTTTTGTATATAAGAGGGTTAGTGGGAGCGCACAGACAGTGGCTTTCCTGTATAAAATAATGATAATATATAGTCATTTCTTGGAAATGATATTCCCGTATAAAACAATCGGTGAAAGCTTGGCTTTCAAGATTATTCTCCGTAGAATTCTGGGGAGTAACAACCTTTATTCAAGGAATAAAGATCTACTGGGATAGATTTGGATTTGTTAACACTCTCTGGGAAATTGTACATTTAAAATGTACTTGATATGGTATCTCATACGCTTCGAGCATATGGAGTCACAGTCAGGTCAATCCAAGTGATAGTCACTGGATTGAAGTTAAGAACATCTGTTAGTATCTCAGAGAACTAAAGATGTTGTCTTAAGCTATGGAGAATGAGAACTTGAAGTGACTGGGATCACTGCTGCAAGTTTCCAAACAATTAAATACTATGGTACTATAAAGTTTGAATAATGGAACAGTGAGCTGGAAATCTTCCGAGCAAGATTCTGTTACCAAATAAACAACAAATGCGGTTTATTGCTGCAGCTGAGGCAGCAATAGAAGCCATTTGGGTTGATAATAAATCTAATTAGATTAGATATGGTTCTGTTAGCAGCTGAGCTGGGCGTCAGCACAGGCTAAAGAATTAATGGTCTCATCGACGACCCAGATATATACTTCTATATTCATCTGATTCGTTCGGATCATACATCGTGGCGATGTGATGATCGTATAAATCGCGTCAGGCGATAATCATGGAAATCCGCTGACAAAAACCTTTTCTCAACAATTTGAGCGAACTGTACATAGTTCGGGTGTACGACACTTGAGTGACTAGCTATGTGCCAAGTGGAAGATTGTTGGATAATATGACCCATAGCGTCACTATTTGTACAGATCATAGTGTTGTTGTACAAATTAACTATGTGACAAGGAAATTGCACTCTCATCATTTGTGATTAGATCACCATAGATGTATAAATGAAGAGAGGTCCATATGATTAGTTCCTGGATTGAGAATGATATGAGACAATATCAGTCCGTGAAGGATTAATCATTAAATATCCCTAGTCGTTGTATTATCGAGACTGGACATCGATAATGCAGAATAGGCTAGTATTGCACTTGTGCGCGTTGTGAGGGCACAACGGTATAGTTCTCATATATTTGGGTATTGGATACTCATGCAAGTGTAATAGGAGGTTGTGTTTCACCGATGGTACGGGAAATAGCTTCGCTCTGGATAGACCCCCTCGGAATCCCATTGGTAGTATGACTATGTGTCTATGGGAGTCCGACATCAGGGTAGGTGTAATTTGGTCTTAACCTGAGACTTGCACCGCTAATGCTTGCGACAATCAATATACTTTTGTTGAGGTCGTCCAGGGCTGTAACAGGTTCTGTGTACGCCGATACTGAGTATATTGAGAATCGTAGAGTATTGGGTGTGATGTCAAGACGGAAGTATCACTCCAGTCATAGTGGAGATGATGTCACGTAGGATACGGTATTAGTGCTCTTAAGTGCTGCGCGGCCATCGGGGTATTATGACTAGGTCATGTATATCCGATTATAGAGACTAATTACCAGACATCCGACATGTGCTTCATACGGGGCAGACACAACTCCAGCCCCAGGCCTAGCACGTGACCATCCGATACTGGATCGAAATACGCAATACTACTGTATACTACGCCTGATACAGATCTATATATTCCTGTAAGAATATTTCCGGAGAATTGGGTAGGCATGGCGCTTTGCTAGAGGGCAACCTTGTCTTGTGAATCGGTGTAAACGTGGTACGAGGTACTTACGTGTTCGGATAGTCCGACGACTCGATTTACTGGCAACATATCCGGGGATCTCATGGGTCGCTTCCCAAAGATTCACCGATGATGTATGACTCGCACTCATAATTAATCTGGGATTAATTTGATGAGAGAGAAAATTAATCTGGGATTAATTACGGAGATATTTTATCTGGGATAAAATATCGTCTAAAGAGAGAAAACGATTGATTTAGAATTAATCGGGTAAATTTAATATATTTGATATATCAATCGTAATTGGATTTCGACGTGGAATTGAAATTGGATTTTAATTCGGGGGAACGAATTAATTTAGAATTAATTCGTTAGCGACGTGAATAATGAATTCGCTAATTAGGAATTAGCGAACCCGAGCCCGAGAGTGATTGCGAGCGCATTCGTATTTCGAATTCAAGTGCGGCACGTAAGTCACATCAAGCGTCAAATCATTCGTCACATCAAGCATCAAATCAAATGTCACTTTGAGTGATGTGACAACTTGTCACTTGATTAAATGAAAGATGTGACTTGATGTAGTTGGTAGTGGTTGGAAAAAGGCTTTTAAAAGTTGATGGTAATATATTATTACATATATTACTTTGACTTTTGAAAAGTGTATATCATATATTTAATTTTAGAAATCATATATAAGATATACAAAACCATTTTAACAACTAACACACAACTTCTTCTCTTCTAATTCTCTCTCACCATTCACGCCCAAGGGGCTGTGAAAATGCTCACTGGTTTGCTTCAAAACCGTGAGCTTAGGGAGGCAATGGGTGTTGATTTTGTGGCAAAATCAAGTAGAGCTAGCACTCCGAGAGACATGCGAAGGTGATAGGGAAACTTACCCACGAGCCGGGAATCAAACGATGAAGATTTGAAGCTCAAATGATGGAGCAAAATCTGAAAACTTGAACCAGTGGACTGCTCACTGCCAAGTCCGAATTTCAAAGGGAAAAATGATTTTGTTCGTCGTTTCGTCGCACAACCGATCAATGTAAGTATTCCGCAACTTCTTTGATATGTATTTCACACTTTATCATGCTTGTTTGATGATCTTGGGACCTAGATAATTACCATCATACTGTTCATGGCATCGAATCTTAATGGAACATAAATAGTTCATCAAGGATGAAACTATTACCAATAATCTTCGAATACACAAGAACCACGTTTGTCGGAGAGAGTCAGAAAACAACCTAGGGTATGGGTTTCTGATCTCACCTCATAAAGATGTCTATCTTATTGAGGTATACCAACTGACTACGTAAGAGGAAGTGATACAAGGTATCGACTCCCTATTATGACAAAGTGTCATAAGTCCGAATTGGATTCCATGTATATCAACTATGTTTGGATACTAGTTGATGTACCCCAAGGCATTGTGCCTATTGGTACTGTATGAGTCTTCAAGGAAGACATACATGGAGGGCAATATACCAACGTATATAGCTAGGCTTTTAGCGGAAAGGTATCGTTATCAACATTGTGTTGATTACGATTCAACCTTTTACCTGTTGCCACGGTAAATCCATTGGGATAATGCTTGCTAAAGCTGCATGTTTCATTTATGAAATATGTCAGCTTTATGGCAAAATCGCTTTCCTGAAAAGGAAACCTTTTGGAGGATGTTTGTAACATCCTGAAGGTTTTGTCGTACCAAAACTAGCAAACAAGGTTTGCAGGTTATTCGATCCATGTTTGGATTGAAGCAAGCATAGGTTTTTGGAATTATCATTTTGATGTAATCATAATAGTTTATGATTTAATTCAAAAACGAAATGATTGTTGTGTATATAAGAGGGTTAGTGGGAGCGCACTAACAGTGGCTGTCCTATAAATAATGATGATAATATGTCATTTCTTGGAAAAGATATTCCCATAAAATATCTATCGGCGAAAGCTTGACTTTCAAAAACTCTCCGTGGAATCGTACATTGAAAAATGTACGCGACCTGGTGTCTCATACGCTTTGAGCATATGGATTCACAATCGGGCCAATCCGAGTGATAGTCACTGGATTGAAGTTAAGAACATACTTAGTGTCTTAGAGATCTAAGGATGCTTTCTTAATCTATGGAGATGGAGAACTTGAAGTGACTGGGATCACTACTGCAAGTTTCCAAACAGATAAAGACGACTACAAGTCACAAACGGTATCACATAGTTTGAATAACGGTACAGTGAGCTGGAAATCTTCCAAGCAAGATATTGTTACTGAATAAACAACAAATGCGGGTTATTGCTGCAGCTGATGTGGCAATAGAAGCCTTTTGGGTAGATAATAAATCTAATTAGATTAGATATAGTTCTGTTAGCAGCTGAGCTAGGAGTCAGCACAGGCTAAAGAATTAATGGTCTCATCAACAGTCCAGATACATACTTCGACTATTCATCTGATTCGTTCGGATCATACATCGTGGCGATGTGATGATCGTATAAATCGCATCAGACGATAATCATGCAAATCTGCTGACGAAAGTCTTTCATCAGCAATTTGAGCCAACCGTACATAGTTCGGGTGTAAGACACTCGAGTGACTGGCTATAGGCCAAGTGGGAGATTGTTGGACAATTATGACCCATAGCGTCACTATTTGTACAGATCACGGTGTTGTTGTACAAATTAACTATGTGACAAAGGAGATTGCACTCTTATCATTTGTGATTAGATCACCTAGATATATAAATGATAGGAGGTCCTTGTGATTTGTTCCTGGATTGAGAATGATATGAGACAGTATCAATCCACGAAGGATAAATCATTAAATATCCCTAGTCAGAGCATTATCGAGATTGGACATCGATGAATGCGTAAAAGACTAGTATTACACTTGTGTGCGTTGTGAGGACAGAACGTCATAGTTCTCATATATTTGGGTATATGATACTCATGCAAGTGTAATAGGAGGTTTTGTTTTACCGATGGTACGGGAAACAGCTTCGCTCTGGATAAGACCCCTCAGAATTCCATTGGTAGTATGACTATGTGTCTATGGAAATCCGAAATCAGAGTAAGTGTATTTGGTCTTAACTTGAGACTTGCACCGCTAATGCTTACGACAATCAATATACTTTGGTTGAGGTCTTTCAGGGCTTTAACCGGTTCTGTGTACGCCAATACTAGGTATATTGAGAATCGTAGTGTGTTGGGTGTGATGTCAAGAGGGAAGTGTCACTCCAGTCATATGGAGTTGATGATCGCGTAGGGATACAGAACTGGCTCTCTATATAAGGTTGCAACCGTCGGGATAATATGACTTGGTCATGATTATCCGATATTAAAGAGAATAGTTGCTTATAATCCGATATATGCTTCGTACGGGGCAGACATTGTACCAGCCCCAGGCCTCGCATGTGATCATCCGATACTGGACATAAATACGCAATACTACGTATACTACGCCTGATATAGATCCTTTATTCCTGTAAGGATATTTCCGGAGAATTGGGTAGGCATGGCGCTTTGCTAGAGGCCAACCTTGTCTTGTAAATCGGTAAAACTTAATACGAGGTACTTACGTGATTGGATAGTCCGACGACTGAATTTGCTGCCAACATATCCGGGGATCTCATGGGTCGTTTCCCAAAGATTCACTGATGACGTATGACTCGCACTTTTAATTAATCTGGTATTAATTAGATGAGAGAGTGTTGGACAAAATGACCCATAGCGTCACTATTTGCACAGATCATTGTGTTGTTGTAGCAAATTAACTATGTGACAAAGGAGATTGTACTCTCATCATTTGTGATTAGATCACCTTACATGTATAAATGAAGAGAGGTCCCTATGATTAATTCCTGGACTGAGAATGATATGAGACAGTATCAGTCCCCGAAGGTTTAATCATTAAATATCCCTAGCCGGAGTATTATCGAGACTGGACATCGATAATGCGAAATAGGCTAGTATTGCACTTGTGTGCGTTGTGAGGGCACAACGGCATAGTTCTCATATATATAAGTATTGGATACTTATGCAAGTGCGATAGGAGGTCGTGTTTCACCGATGGTACGGGAAACAGCTTCGCTCTGGATAGACCCCTCGGAATCCCATTGGTATTATGACTATGTGTCTATGGGAGGCCGAAATCAAGGTAGGTGTGTATAGTCTTAACCTGAGACTTACATCGCTAATACTTGCGATAATCGGTAGACTTTGGTCTTGGTGGTACAGGGCTTTAACCGGTTCTGCGTACACCACTTCTGGGTTTATCAGAGAGTCGTAGTGTATTGGGTGTGATGTCAAGATGGAAGTATCACTCCAGTCATAGTGGAGATGATGTCACGCATGATACGGTATTAGTGCTCTTAAGTGCTGGCCGGCCATCGGGATATTATGACAAAGTCATGTATATCCGATTATAGAGACTAGTTACCAGACATCCGACATGTGCTTCGAGGTAGATCCGTGTCTAGCATCATTGATCGAACCATATCTAATAATGTCTGATTTCTGCTTTCGGAGACCCCATTATGCTGTGGAGCTCCCGGAGGAGTCCACTGGGAAACAATGCCATTTTCTCTCAAGTAATCTTGAAATTCGCCGCTTAAGTATTCACCACCTCGGTCAGACCTTAGTGACTTAATACTTTTATTAAGCTGGTTTTCTATTTCAGCCTTGTAGTCTTTGAATTTCTCAAAGGCTTCAGATTTGTACCGCATAAGGTACACATACCAATATCGTGAATGATCATCGATAAATTTAATGAAGTATGAGAATCCACTTCTAGCGGTGACTGACATTTACATCAGAGTGTATGAGTTCTAATGTCTCCGCTCCACGCTGTCTTTTACCTTTGAAGGGTAATTTGGTCATTTTACCAAGTAAACAAGACTCACAAGTTCCATAAGGTTTATATTTGAAGGGTTTGAAATACTCATCCTTATGTAGCTTAGTTAATCTTGTTTCATTGATATGACCTAAGCGATTGTGCCATAAAAGTGATTCATTAAGATTATTCGAGTTAACGTTGTATATATTAGAGGTTGAATATTCTTTGTTAGTTTGTAAGACATAGATACCATTATTTAAAATACCATCTCCATATTTTATTTCATTGAAATAAATAGAACATTCATTACAACTTATTAGGCATGAAAAGCTTTTATTACATAAAGAAGAAATTGAAATGATGTTCTTTACTAGAGAAGGTACATAAACACAATCTTCTAAGTCTAAAACTAAACCATTCGAAAAAACTAATGAATAAGTCCCCACGCACAATGCAGCCAGTTTTGCTCCATTACCCATGCGTAAGTCAACCTCCCCGTGATGGAGTCTCCTACTGTTTCTCAGGCCCTGCACATTGTTACATAAGTGAGTCCCACAACCGGTGTCAAACACCCAAGTAAAAGGTTCAGAGTTTTTAGAATATAGTTCAATCATATACAACATACCTGAAGCATTGGGCTTCTTGACCTCTTGAGCTTCCCTAGGTTCCTTGGCTTTCAAGGATCTGCAGTCTTTCTTCCAATGACCCTTCTTTCCACAAAAGAAACATTTCCCCTTTCCATTTTTCTTCTCTACCTTACCATTGGGCTTTAGTTGATCTGGAGCCTTGGCCTTGGCCTTATTTTTCTTTGGGCCTCGTGGCTTCTGGTCCGTACCCGTAAGCATGACATAGGTTTTAAGCTTCGGTTTCAAGTCCTTCTCTGCTTGTTTTATCAGATTGTGCAATTCTGCTAAAGTAGCTTCTTTATTAGACAGATGAAACTGCATAATAAAGTTAGGGAAGTCTTTTGGTAAGGACTGAAGAATTAGATAGTGACCTATCTCATGATCCATGATGAACCCGAGGTTGGCCAATTTTTCAATGTGGCCAATCATCTTAAGCACATGTCCACTGACAGATCCTTCCTTATACCTTGTTTGGAATAAGGCACATGACACTTGGAATCTCACAGTATGAACGGAAGTTGCATACAACTCCTTCAAGTGAAAGATGATGGTTTGAGCATCCATATCTTCGTGAGCTTTCTAAAGTTCATCCGACATACATCCAAGTATTATGCAAACTGCTTGCTCATCATCATCGACGTGTTTCTTTCAAGCATCAAATGTATTTTGGTAAGCATCTTCTACGGGTTCAGGGGAAAATGGTTTTTCAAGAACATAGAAAATCTTTTCTTGTCGTAAGACAATTTTAAGGTTTCTAAACCAGTCATTGTAGTTGTCCCCTTTGAGCTTATGCTCTTCAAGGATGGAACGAAGTGATACTCTGTTTGCCATTTGAATGTTTGTGAAATATTTTAACCCACCTGTTAAGAGAGAATGTTAAAATTAGGAATATGTTTTCATTAATGTTTCATAATAACATGGGCTTTTAATATTATGAAGTTGCTCCCACTCAATTGTTTTAAAATTTTAAGCAAATCGCATCAACCCCAATATGATGGATTTCTTGTGGGCAAGGATCCCATTATCATCATTTCATAACTCCGACTAGGGCCGGTCATTATAAAATACAATAATTAGGTAGGTTTCCATCCAATTTATTATATAAATCACAATTCCTTGATCATTGGGTTGGGCAATCAAACATGCCATAGCTTATGCTAGTCCCTGTGGACACCCAATCTTTGCCACTAAGTTATAAGACCACGTCTAAGGGTCGCTACGTCTTATGACTCAGAAAAGTCAAACAATTGTCAATAGTACGATTTAGGGACAAATTGGTATTGGTCAGTTTGGTAAAGCCTAGTCCTGCCAATACGGTTTAAGCCCTTTGGGTCTATACTTTACAATGGGAGGCAAATTTTTGGACTTAAATTATTATTGAGGATTTTAGCAAGTTTAAATGAATAACTGTCAAATGGATTCCTCCATTGAAAATTCCCAGAGGGAGGGTGGAGCGAACTTTCTTAAATTACCTTACCACTTAGGCTCTTATTGCCTTGGTGACAGGAATAAACAATAGATCCTCCAAATTAGTCCAACACTTTAAATATGCTTTAAGGTAAGCTTTGAGTAAATGATTATCTAGACGTCTTCACATCTATTCCTTTTGGCTATAAAAAGGTAGTGAGTGAAGGAAGACGCCAAATCATTATCTAACTCTAGTAATACCTTTGGTTAAATTAACTTTAGTTTGGAAAGTTTTATTAACCCATTGGTCCCAACCCACTTGTATCTTTTATAATGTCTTTTATTATAAACAAGTGATTTATATTTATTAGCCTTAAAGATAATAAATCTCTAAGTTCATCGCATAATAATTACTTAGCTAAGGGATAAGCAATACACTCTCTATTTCTTAGAAAGTCTCTAGATGCTTGCAGCCTAAAATAATCATGCCAATTCTAATCATACATAGAATCATCAAGCATATTAGTTTTAATATGTTGGAAATATTTTAGGCATTAAATAGCTTTGATTAATATTTAATTATGATATTGCATTTTATTTTATTCAAATAAATTTACTATTCACATTTTTCTGCAGATGCGTTAATTTTAAATACAATTTCGCAATTCAAATCTTAACCAAATCATGCAACACTTGTTCATAAAATTAAGTTCATGGTGTTAGATTTCCAATGAGCTTTTAAACACCCAATTTCGAGTTCAAATGAGTGAGAACTAATCAAAACAAAAACGGCACGTTGATACCACTATTGGGAAGCGGCCGCGAGTGTGGAGCGGAAAATCAAAATTATTATGTTGCTACTATCTCTATGCCCAAGATGTTGGGTTTTCTAGGTCAAACCAAGATCAATTAAGCATATAAACGTGTGAATACATCAAAGTAAAGTAGCGGAAATACTCACTTTGATCGGCTTTGCGATGCGAAGACAACAAAAATTTCTGCTCCAAGCTTTTCCTTTTTTGGTATGATTCGGCCAAGCCTTTGCAATTGGTCTTCAAGCTCCAATCTTTGTGAATGATTCCATGTTCAAGAGTTGGTTTCCCTATCACCTTTTTAAGACTCCTTGTGTGCTAGCACTTGTGAAAATTTGCAACAAATCTTCCAATTTTCCCTCTTGAAATTCGGCCAAGCCTAGAAAATTTTGAGAGGAAAAAATCTGCACTTTGGGCGTGAGATATGGAAGAGAGAGAGAAGAAAAATTGTGTTATTTGATTTCAAAAACCAAATTAAATGATATACCAAATATTTAGTATAAGTCATTCAATTCTTACACATCTTTGGTGTGTTGGACAAGTTATCACCAACCCACCAAAACCCATCAACATAAAGTAACAAGGTGATGTGAGTTGTGATGTGACTTGTGGGCCCCACTTGATTCAGAGTCCGAGTGGGCCCGCAACATATCCCGGACTCGGGTTCGCTAATTCCGAATTAACGAACTTTCCTTTGCGACATAATTAAATCAAATTTAATTAAATAATTATGCCTAGCAAAATTACTATTCACGTCGCTAGCGAATTAATTCTAAATTAACTCGTTTGCCCGAATTAAAATCTAATTTTAATTCCGAGTCGAAATATAATTTCGTTTAATATATCGAATATATTATTTTATCGATTAATTCCAAATTAATCGTTCTCTCTCTTTAAATAATATTTTATCCCAGATAGCTGCAGCATACAAGAGTACCAGTTCCTTATCCTACGTGACCATCATCTCCATATGAATGAAGTGATACTTCCATCTTGACATCACACCCAATACACTACGATTCTCAATATACCTAGAAGAGGCGTACACAGAACCTGTTAAAACCCTAGACGACCAAAACCAAAGTATATTGATTGTCGCAAGTATTAGCGATGCAAGTCTGAGGTTAAGACCAAATACATCTACCCTTATTCGGACTGCCATAGACACATAGTCATACTACCAATGGAATTCTGAGGGGTCTATCCAGAGCGAAGCTGTTTCCGTACCATCGGTAAACACAACCTCCTATCACACTTGCATAAGTATCCAATACTTAAATATATGAGAATTATGCCGTTATGCTCCCACAACGCGCATAAATGCAATACTAGTCTATTCCGCATTATCGATGTCCAATCTCTATAATACTACGACTAGGGATATTTTAATGATTAAACCTTAGTGGATTAATATTGTCTCATATCTTATTAATCCGGAATTAATCATATGGACTTTTATCATTTATATATCCCGGTAATCCAATTACAAATGATAAAAGAGCAATTTCCTTTGTCACATAGTTAATTTGTACAACAACACCATGTTATGTACAAATAGTGATGCTATAGGTCATAATTGTCCAACAATCTCCCACTTGTCCTATAGCCAATCACTCATGTGTCCTACACTTGAACTATATACGGGTGGCTCAAACTTCTGCTGAGAAACAGCTTTCGTCAGCGGATTTGTAATGTTATCATCTGATGCGATTTATTCGATCATCACATCGCCACGATGTATGATCCGACGAATCAGATGAAATAGTTGAAGTATATACTTGGATCGTTGATGAGACCATTAATTCTTTAGCTTGTGTTATATCCTAGCTCAGCTGCTAACAGAACACCACCTAATCTTATTATGATTATTATATATCCAAATCGCTTCTATTGCTGCCTCAGCTGCAGCAATATTCCGCTTTTGTTGTTTATTCGGCAACAGTATCTTGCTTGGAAGATTTCCAGCTCACTGTTCCGTTATTCAAACTATATAGTACCCTTATTACGACTTACAGTCGTTATTGTCGGTTTGGAAACTTACAGCAATGAACCCAGTCACTTCAAGTTCTCATTCTCCATATATAAGAAAGCATCCTTAGTTCATCTAAGATACTTAAGGATGTTCTTAACTTCAATCCAGTGACTATCACTTGGATTGTCCTGATTGTGACTCCATATGCTCAAAGCATATAAGACACCAGGTCGCGTACATATCTTTCAATGTACGAGTTCTCGGAGAGTGCCAACAGCATTTAGATCTATCCTAGTAGATCCTTATTCCTAGAATAAAGGTTGTCTCTCCCAAGTAGTCTACGGAGAATTTTCATGAAAGCCAAGCTTTCACCGATTGTATTATGGGAATGTCATTTCCAAGAAATGACATGTCATCATTATATAGGACAATCACTGTCAGTGTGCTCCCACTAACCCCTCCTTATATACACAAGAATCATTTTCGTTTGAATTAAATCATATACCATTTTGATTACATCAAAACGCTGGTTCCAGGAACGCAATGCTTGCTTCAATCCATTAATGGATCGAATTATCTTGCAAACCTTGTTTGCAATTTTTGGTGCGACAAAACCGTCAGGATGTTGATAAACATCCTCCAAAAGGTTTCCGTTTAAGGAAAGAGATTTTGTCGTTCAGCTGCCATGTTTCATAAATGAAATATGCAGCATTAGCAAGCATTATCCAAATGGATTTTTAACCATGGCAATGAGTTAAAAGGTTCCGTCATAATCGACACAATGTTGATAACGATACCTTTTCACTACAAGCCTAGCTTTGTGCGTTGGTATGTTGCCATCCATGTATGTCTTCCTTAAAGACTCAAATAGTACCAATAGGCACAATGCATTTCGGTACATCAACCAGTGTCCAAACTTGGTTGATATACATGGAATCAATTTCGGACATAATGGCACTTTGCCATAATAGGGAGTCGATACCTTGTATCACTTCCTCATACGTAGTCAGTTTATCTTCCTCAATAAGATTGACATCTACTTGAGGTGAGATCAGAAACCCATACCTCCCAGGTTTTTTTCTGACTCTCTCCGACTTATGCGGTTCTTGTGTATTTGATGATTGTGGTACAATTTCATCCCTGATGAACTGTTTGTGTTCCATTAAGGAATCGGTGCCTGGAATAGTATTACTCTGATTTTCATCGAGTTTTACTTTCCTCCAACTTACCACTGCATATAGGTATTCCTCTTAGGAAAACCGCATGGAGAGCAACAATTACATTATTCTCTTGTGAGTTGTATAAGTGTTATACTTTGGTTACATTAGGATAACCTACAAATTGGCACTTATCCAATTTGGGTTATAGTTTGGTATCATCCAAACATATGCCTAGCATTCCCAAATCTTCAGGAATGAGAAAACCTTGTTTCTTTCCTGTTTATATCTAATATGAAGTCTGTCAAACATATTTTTATGGAACCTTAATCAAAATAAGTCTTGCACTGATTAATGCGTATCCCTAGAAATGAAGAAGGTATGATTTGGAAGTAATGATATGAATATTTTCAAAATTGATTGGCAAGCTATCATGAGTGATTATGGAAGATCTTATCAGAAATGGAAAAAGACTTGGAAAGTAGCTTAATATGCCGTGAATATAAGAGTTCACAACAGCCAAAAGCTATTGAGGCTAGGTTTAATGACGTTAAGAGCACTAGTGATGTGAGTAACATGGTGAGTGGAAATGCTTATGAGACCGTGGGCATTGATGGAGTAAACACTTATGAGGCAGTGTACTTTGAGGTTGAAAAACATAGTGAAGCTGAGAATGTGTGTGAGGTCTTTGTAAGTAAGGTTGAGATAGTGACCATTTTGATAATGAAGCCGTGAGAGCGAGTGAAAATAAAGTGGATTTGTTAGTGAAGGTTTTACCTAACACTACTCTTTATGTTTTTTCATCTCAGGTGCACGCGGTCAAGTATGATTCGTTTATATTCAAATATCATCATCCAGTTGATTTTATAATAACTATCTATGATCCGGGTTCGTATTCGAGGATGAATCCATTTCAAGAGCGGGAGATTGATATGATCTAGATTATCCTCCATAGAGTCCTCAATGACAGAATTAAATTGGGCTTATTATGGCTAATCTGCATTCAATCTTTCAGTTCAAGACAATCTTCAAGCCCAAAGAACCATATTGAAATGAATGAGAATAACGCAAGCCCATCATAGAAATAGTTTGGACGAATTAAACCGAATCAATTCCAACAACACAAATTCGGCCAAAGACAAGTCTTAATGGGCTTTAGACACATAAATTGGGCTTTATTACAAGTTGCCTACGAAATTTGGAGTTTTTTGTACAAAGGGGACAACTTGAAACATTTTGGGAAAAATTATCACCTTTCTTGACTTGTTAGACACCTTTGTTGGATTTTTATGATTTTGTTGTTTTTCCTTTACAGGAGCACGTAGAGCACTTTCTTCGGGCATTTCGCTAGTTGAATACTTTAAATAACCCTTCATTTTACAATAGGTAACTACCCTTTTTATATTAGGATCCTACAGCCGATACTTAACAAGCCATGGGACGTTTTCATCATGGACGGAACAATAACCGTTACCATAATATATCAACTCACATTGACAATCGACAGGAAAGACAAAATAGGCTTGTAATGAGTCGATGCCATCTAATCGCCGATCATAAATATTTACCCTAACCAAACCGGATGCATTAGGGGCACACAAAGGCGAATATTTGATCATTATCTTATCAACTTTAATACTTTTGTTACCAAATTTCAATCTCATAGGTGAAAATAAATTGGGCAGTGCAAGTTCTATAGAACTATATTCACTAGAATATACCCCATCCACAACACCAGTTTTGATATCTTCCACATCCATTGACCTACCAACACACATTAATATAATCATATAACCTATGTGAAAGAAATGGACACTATTAAACTGTCCCACAATATTTGAAAAATATAAATATACATTAAACAGTTTTAAAATACATCTGACATCTCAAAGTATATCTGCATGTTTTACCACTAACACTGGCTGACACTAAGTATAGAGCACCCTTTTGTATACTACCAACGTTTCCTATTAATGTATCCTTGTAATCAGTCCACACATCTACTGGCACGTAACGATCAATAGTCTCTAAACCATGTCTACATTGTTCTGCCCCACCAGCTCCACTCAGTTTATATTTTAGTTTCCTCAATAATTTAAAAAAATCGGACGAATCCGGATCAATAACCCAAGTCTCTGGGTTCCCTTCACCAACCCCAATAAAAATCCTATCTGCCAGTGGTACTGTCTCTGATGGCGCATTATCACTCACTATAAAAAATAAAACGTGCTGAACGATAGGATCTTCTTTAGCATCCGGACCTAGTTGCACATTACCTATCAGCTTTATACCTTTCACAACAATCTTATCTGACTGACGGTCAGATTTTTTATTGCCCAAAGCAATACCATTAAGCAATCTAGACACCCCATTATTATTAAAAACTATGTCCCTAAATTCTTCATCATAGACCTGTAACTTCCTAGTGGGTACTTTATTCCTTTTAATATATCGAGGAATATTTTGAACAAAACGCCTACGCGCATATGTAAATCACGCAGGTCGATACCAGTTCCCCTTCCGATAACTACGTCTATAACCACTCATTCCCTGAGTCGTCTTTTTCCGGTATACCATTGGCGTTCGATTGAAGCTCTAACTGCCTCCTACCACTCTTAATATATAACTCTACAAACCTAACAAGAAAAGCCCTCAAATTTCTTTTACCTCGACTAACCCTTTTGTTCAACCTTCTTAACCAAATTCTCAACTCCCTCTCTTCCGCACACAATTGAACAAACTTTACCAGAACTAACTGACCACGACCTTCTTGTTGGACAATTTGACCCATAGCGTCACTATTTGTACAGATCACAGTGTTGTTGTACAAATTAACTATGTGACAAAGGAGATTGCACTCTTATCATTTGTGATTAGATCACCTAGATATATAAATGATAGGAGGTCATTGTGATTTGTTCCTGGATTGAGAATGATATGAGACAGTATCAATCCACGAAGGATAAATCATTAAATATCCCTAGTCAGAGCATTATCGAGATTGGACATCGATGAATGCATAAAAGACTAGTATTACACTTGTGCGCGTTGTGAGGACACAACAGCATAGTTCTCATATATTTGGGTATATGATACTCATGCAAGTGTAATAGGAGGTTGTGTTTTACCGATGGTACGAGAAACAGCTTCGCTCTGGATAAGATCTCCTCGGAATTCCATTGGTAGTATGACTATGTATCTATGGAAATCCGAAATCAGGGTAGGTGTATTTGGTCTTAACCTAAGACTTGCACCGCTAATGCTTACGACAATCAATATACTTTGGTTGAGGTTGTCCAGGGCTTTAACCGGTTTTGTGTACGCCAATACTGGGTATATTGAGAATCGTAGTGTGTTGGGTGTGATGTCAAGACGGAAGTGTCACTCCAGTCATATGGAGTGATGATCGCGTAGGGATACAGAACTGGCTCTCTATATAAGGTTGCAACCAACTGAATAATATGACTTGGTCATGATTATCCGTTATTAAAGAGACTAGTTGCTCGTAATCCGATATATGCTTCGTACGGGGCAGACACTGTACCAGCCCCAGGCCTCGCATGTGATCATCCGATACTGGATAGAAATACGCAATACTACGTATACTACCCCTGATATAGATCCTTTATTCCTGTAAGGATATTTCTGGAGAATTGGGTAGGCATGGCGCTTTGCTAAAGGCCAACCGTGTCTTGTAAATCGGTAAAATGTAGTACGAGGTACTTACGTGTTCGGATAGTCCGACGACCGAATTTGCTTCCAACATATTCGGGGATCTCATGGGTCACTTCCCAAAGATTCACCGATGACGTATGACTCGCACTTTAATTAATCTGTGATTAATTAGATGAGAGAGAAAATTAATCTGGGATTAATAGCGGAGATATTTTATCTGGGATATAATATCATTTAAAGAGAGATAACAGTTAATTTGGAATTAATCGAGAAATTAATATATTTGATATATTAAACGAAATTGGATTTCGACGCGAAATTAAAATTAGATTTTAACTCGGGCGAGCGAATTAATTTAGAATTAATTCGTAAGCGATGTGAATAGTGATTTCGCTAGGCATAATCATTTAATTACGACGCAACGGAAAATTCGTTAATTTGGAATTAGCGAACCGAGCCTGAGATTATTTGCGAGCGCATTCGTGTTTCAAATTCGAGTGCGGCACCAAGTCAAATCAAGCGTCAAATCTCTAGTCGCATCTAGCGTCACATCAAGCGTCAAATCATGTCACTTTGAGTGATATGACAAGTGACTGATTGATTGATGTGATTGAGTGATGTGGTGGTTGTTGGGTTTAAAAGTTTGACTTAGCCAAAATTTTGGTATATGATTTAATTAAAATCAAATACAAAATAAGAGAACACTTTTTACTCTTCTCTCTCTCCATTCTCCTTCTCTCTCACGCACTTGGGGCTGATCATTTTCTTCTTCTACAAAGGCAGTGAACTGTCGTGGATTTGAAGAAATAAAGGGAAGCAAGTGTGATTTTGTGGCAAAATCGAGAGTGCTAGCACACTCCGGGATCAATGCGAAGGTGATAGGGAAGTCCACCCATGAGCCGGGAATCACCACGACGAAGCTTGGAGCTTGGAAGTTGATTCAAAATGGCCAAACCAGTGAGCTTGGACTGCACACTGCCGAACCAGTGAGGGGCATAAAGATTTCGTTTTTGTTGCCTCAATCGTCGCTCAACCGCTCGATGTAAGTATTCCGCGACTTCTCAAATGTATTCACTTATGTTTCATGATTGATTTGTGATCCTTGGGACCCTTAGAATTGTCAACAATGGTATCAAGAGCTTGGTTAAAAGCATGAAATTGATTTAGGGCTTAAAAATGGGAAAACTTGATTTTGAGCATGATTAATGAAATTGGATTGATTAGTATGCTTAAATGTGTTTGAATTAAGGATTGATTTGATCAATTTAAAGAAATCTTGTTTGGAACAAATTTCCCCAATTTTTTTTAGCTTGGCTGAAAATAATGCCCAATGTGTTTTGGTGATTTTTGTTTTATGATTCATTGGATGAGTTGGAATCAATCAGGAATGTGATTTAATGTCGATTTTGGATTTAATCGGATTGAAAATGAATCGGACATAATTTTCCCTTCCATTGCCGAGAACAATAAGCATGATTTGGGTTTGATTTTTTGTTAATTTGTGTTGGACACTAATTGATGTAAATATGCATGATTAATTAGCCTAATTTGTGTTTTGGAAATAATGATTTGGGTGATTAATTATGTTAATGCACTTTGATTAATTAAATTATAAAATTGGATTTTAGTAATTTAGTTAATTGGGCTAATTTTGGAAATTGGGCTTTAAATGTTGTAAATGGGCTTATTGGGCTTTGTTGTACAAATTTGGGTTAAGGCAAATTGGATTGGATCCAATTGGGCCTAAAACCGATTCCATAAAGCCCAAATGCGACTTAATGGACCTTTAAAGTTTAATTGGGCCTAAAGGGCCAAGATTGATTTCTAGGCTTATGGGGTAACTCCCGGATTGGATTTTGGTTATTCGGTTTGACCCGAGTTGACCAAAAGTCCACGCCTCAAGAAATTAATTAAAAGCCCATTGGACTTTAATTAAATTGACGTTGGACGTTAATCAGGCTTTGAGACCCGTTGCGATTAAATTTGGAATTTAAGTCGTAAAGGTTCGCAAATAAAGTGTGATATTTAATTTGGAATTAAATAGCGAATTAGAATTAAATACAAATTGAATTGGATTTAATGTGTAGTTTAATTTAATTCGAGAATTCATACTTTAAGTACTTATTCGCAAAAACGAGTTTGACTCGAGCAAAATCAAATCGTTGTTTGAACATTGGATGATCACTAATTATCAAATTAATAATTTGATTAGATTGATTGATAACATGCTTGTGTGAATACGTGGTTGCGATGCATGAATAATGTATATCGGATGGATATTAGATGGGTGAGGCAATTTTAGAAATTGTTGTAATAAATTTGATTTATTAAATTGGACCAGCATGTCCAGCCTTATCACCTCCTTATTCTTTGTATTGTCTTCTCACCTATTCCCCTCAATGTAAATGAGGTTTCTTTAGAAGTGTACTGTAACGGGTAGTAGAAGAAATATTAGTGCCAGCGGGAGGAGAGGAGGGAGAGAGAAAGAGAGAGATTTGATCTAGGATCAATGTGTAAAGTATCCATCTGCATATCATTATTATTTTACATATGCGCTTTATTATGTGTTTAGAATGCATGTTTAGGGTGTATGATGATGAGACTTTAACAAAGATAATAAATTGGTTGCCAATTTGCACTCGAAAAACCCTCGCAAAATATTAAGCATCTTTCCTTCCATTGAGTGATTCTCACTCAAGATCTAAGACGACATTGGTTTGTTGGCCAAAGTAAAGGCCTTTGTCTGTCGAAGATGTGTTTGAATCACGAGAGCTTTGTTACATGTCAGTGTCTTGGCCAAGTTGTGGTTTGTTGGCCAAAGTCAAGACCACTTCTTGTCCATCGACATTGATTACGAAGCTTTCCATGGTCAATGGGTCGCGCTTAACTGGGATCACTAAGTTTGTTGTGCCAAAGCCAAGGCTTAGTTGATTCAGAGGAAAAAGGTTAGGTAATACATTGGATGTATTGGCATATATAAGATATATGTTTCGGACTTGGATGTCCCCCTACCGGATCGAGAATTGGATTGGATCATTCGATCTTAGAGATCTACCTAGTTAATTATCACACAATTGTTGGCCAAAGTCAAGATTATGTGATATTTAATGGGATCCTAGCCCACTAGGAAACGCGGTTTCCCGAGTACTCGACAGAGGGTTAGAGGCTCGCCAAAAAATAGTGGGAGGCAAGAATTGAATTTGCAATATTCGTTTATTTACTTGCCATACGCGCTCAAACAATATTCATTCGTCGTTATAAATTAAATGTTAGTTGGACTAATATTTAAATGTTGTTTTAATAAATAGTTGGATTATATTCAAACTATTCATTTATAGTTGATTTTATAATTGGATTATAGTAATCAATATGAATTGTTTTAATCTATTAAATATAGTTGATTAAATAGTTGGACTATTGTAATCATTATAATAAATAGTACCTAAATCGTTGATTAAATAGTGGGACTATTAGAATCACGGTATATAAATTGAAAGATTAACGTTTAATACATAATCCTAGGGAAAATGTATTTAAATGGTTTAATTTTAAAATTGGGAATAATTTCAGGATGGTCCTGGAAAAATAATATAAGTTACTTTATTTGATAAAAAAACGTATTAGGCCTAAGCCCAGAGTTAAGCAAATAGTAGAGCATGATCTTTGGAAGATCATGTAATGATAATTAAGTGCTTAATCCATTAAGCTTGTTGCAGTAGACTCCTTAATTTCTGAATCAGAACTAAGGATTAGATCCTTAAAGTATGAGAAAGAAATTGAAGGATCTTCATAAATCTATACTTAGATTTTAGAAGTACTAAATGCAATAAATAACTCTTGGAGAGTTAATGACTATTCTAAGGAGATAAAGTCAGACTTTGCAATTAGGCAAGTAGCGCTAGTCGCACCTTACTTCGATATCTAGAAGGCCGAGGTTAGGCCAAAGGCTTCTGGAGTGTTGAAAAAGGCAAAGGCAAAATCATTATAATCTTCTGGGAAGATAAATGACATATCCCAAAAGTCTGCCTAAATTGTGGCAAACGGGATCGCGGAAGCGTGACTACTACCGTTTGGACAAAGTAGACAAGAAGGAATTGAAGACCAGCAAGGCTTTGACTTCAAATATGTTTGTCATAATATATTCACTACTAGTATTAAAATTAGATTTTAGATACTTAGTGTGATATATATATATTGATGTTCAGAATCTGCTTTGAGCAGGATACTGACTTCAATTGAGATTAATCTGCGAATTGAAGAGGGGATCGAAAGTCGTGTTTTAACCGTAGATACCTAAATTTAGGAACTACCTTCGGGTGTGTACCTAAATTTGGAAATTGTTATAATGTAACTAGTTTGACTAGAAACATTATCTCTATATCAGTGTTTAACCCGCTGCGGGTGAACCTTTATATTCTAGAACAAAAAGTGTTTTATTATATAAAGATGATATTGAGATAAACACATTAGATGTGAATAACAAAATTATATTTTGAATATAAATAAATCTCAAACATATAAAAATGAGAAACAAATAGCTCAAATGATTTGATCAGATGAAAACTATTGTGGCATTGTTGTCTGGGACACAATCAAACAAGACTTGTATATCCACACTTTCGAAGAGTGGGTACTAGGACTGATTTGATTCTATTCAAATAAAGTCTATGAATCTAGTATATTGGGCATTGTGCCTATAACACTATTACTTGGTAAAAGTGCAAATGCGACTTATCTGTTAGCCATAGTTCATAGTGAAGCAAGTGGGCCCATGTCTAGCTAGGCTAGATGTGGATATGAATATTTCGTGACCTATACGGATGTGGCATCGTGTAATGGTTGTGTGTTTCTTTTGAAACACAAATCAGAAACTTTAAGTTTCGACACGAAATAGACAAACAGATCGGCTATAGTATTATACCGTCACGGTAAGACCATAATGGAAAATACTTAAGCAATAAGTTTCTTAAATACTTGAAATAGTATAGTATTCTTTCAAATGATGACTCTTCCCGGAACACGTCATCGTGACTGTGTGTCCGAACGGATAACATAATTTTGTTAGACATGATAAGGTTAATCATGAGTCGCTCTGAGCTGCCATTTCCTTCAACGGATAAGCTTTAAACAGTGCAAGAACTTATTTTGAATAAGGTTCCATTAAAATATGTTTGACATATATCATATAAGATATGAATGGGAAAGAAACTGGATTTCTCATTCCTGAATATTTGGGTATGCTAAGCATATGTTTGGATGATACCAAACAAAAACCCAAATTGGATAAGTGCCAAATGTAGGTTATCCTAGGGATACCATAAGTATTGTACTTATACATCTCACCAGAGAACAATTAGATTGTTTCTCGCAATGTGGTTTTCCTAAGAGGAATATCGATATGCAGTGGTAAGTGGGAGGATAGTATAACTCGATTAAAATCGGAGTAATACTGTTCATGGCACCGAATCTTAATGGAACATAAATAGTTCATCAAGGATGAAACTATTACCAATAATCTTTGAATACACAAGAACCGCGTATGCCGGAGAGAGTCAGAAAACAACCTAGGGTATGGGTTTCTGATCTCACCTCATAAAGATGTCTATCTTATTGAGGTATACCAACTGACTACGTAAGAGGAAGTGATACAAGGTGTCATAAGTCCGAATTGGATTCCATGTATATCAACTATGTTTCGATACTAGTTGATGTACCGCAAGGCATTGTGCCCATTGGTACTGTATGAGTCTTCAAGGAAGACATACATGGAGGGCAACATACCAACGTATAAAGCTAGGCTTTTAGCGGAAAGGTATCGTTATCAACATTATGTTGATTGCGATTCAACCTTTTACCTGTTGCCACAGTAAATCCATTTGGATAATGCTTGCTAAAGCTGCATGTTTCATTTATGAAATATGTCAGCTTTATGGCAAAATCGCTTTCCTGAAAAGGAAACCTTTTGGAGGATGTTTGTAACATCCTGACGGTTTTGTCGTACCAAAACTAGCAAACAAGGTTTGCAGGTTATTCGATCCATGTTTGGATTGAAGTAAGCATAGGTTCTTGGAATTATCATTTTGATGTAATCATAATAGTTTATGATTTAATTCAAAAACGAAATGATTCTTATGTATATAAGAGGGTTAGTCGGAGCACACTGACAGTGGATGTCCTATAAATAATGATGATAATATGTCATTTCTTGGAAATGATATTCCCATAAAATATCTATCGGCGAAAGCTTGACATTCGAAAACTCTCCGTGGAATCGTACATTGAAAAATGTACACGACCTGATGTCTCATACGCTTTGAGCATATGGATTCACAATCGGGTCATTCCGAGTGATAGTCACTGGATTGAAGTTAAGAACATACTTAGTGTCTTAGAGAACTAATGATGTTTTCTTAATCTATGGAGATAGAGAACTTGAAGTGACTGGGATCACTACTGCAAGTTTCCAAACCGATAAAGACGACTATAAGTCGCAAACGGCACTACACAGTTTGAATAACGGTACAGTGAGCGGGAAATCTTCCAAGCAATATACTGTTACTGAATAAACAACAAATGCAGGTTATTGCTGCAGCTGAAGTGGCAATAGAAGCCTTCTAGGTCGATAATAAATCTAATTAGATTAGATATAGTTCTGTTAGTAGCTGAGCTAGGAGTCAGCACAGGCTAAAGAATTAATGGTCTCGTCAACGATGCAAATACATACTTCGACTATTCATCTAATTCGTTCGGATCATACATAGTGGCGATGTGATGATCGTATAAATCGCATCAGACGATAATCATGCAAATCCGCCGATGAAAGTCTTTCATCAGCAATTTGAGCCAACCGTACATAGTTCGGGTGTAAGACACTCGAGTGACTAGCTATAGGCCAAGTGGGAGATTGTTGGACAATTATGACCCATAGCGTCACTATTTGTACAGATCACGGTGTTGTTGTACAAATTAACTGTATGACAAAGGAGATTGCACTCTTATCATTTGTGATTAGATCACCTAGATATATAAATGATAAGAGGTCCTTGTGATTTGTTCCTGGATTGAGAATTATATGAGACAGTATCAATCCACGAAGGATAAATCATTAAATATCCCTAGTCAGAGCATTATCGAGATTGGACATCGATGAATGCGTAAAAGACTAGTATTACACTTGTGTGCATTGTGAGGACAGAACGGCATAGTTCTCATATATTTGGGTATATGATACTCATGCAAGAGTAATAGGAGGTTGTGTTTTACCGATGGTACGGGAAACAGCTTCGCTCTGGATAAGACCCCCTCGGAATTCCATTGGTATTATGACTATGTGTCTATGGAAATCCGAAATCAGGGTAGGTGTATTTGGTCTTAACCTGAGACTTGCATCGCTAATGCTTACGACAATCAATATACTTTGGTTGAGGTCGTCCAGGGCTTTAACCGGTTCTGTGTACGCCAATACTAGGTATATTGAGAATCAAAGTGTGTTGGGTGTGATGTCATGACAGAAGTGTCACTCCAGTCATATGGAGTTGATGATCACGTAGGGATACAGAACTGGCTCTCTATATAAGGTTGCAACCGTCGGGATAATATGACTTGGTCATGATTATCCGATATTAAAGAGACTAGTTGCTCGTAATCCAATATATGCTTTGTACGGGGCAGACACTGTACCCGCACCAGGCCTCGCATGTGATCATCCGATACTGGACAGAAATATGCAATACTACGTATACTACGCCTGATATAGATCCTTTATTCCTGTAAGGATATTTCCGGAGAATTGGGTAGGCATGGCGCTTTGCTAGAGGCCAACCTTGTCTTGTAAATCGGTAAAACGTAGTACGAGGTACTTACGTGTTCGGATAGTCCGATGACTGAATTTGCTGCCAACATATCCGGGGATCTCATGGGTCGCTTCCCAAAGATTCACCGATGACGTATGACTCGCACTTTTAATTAATTTGGGATTAATTAGATGAGAGAGAAAATTAATATGGGATTAATAGCGGAGATATTTTATCTGGGATAAAATATCATTTAAAGAGAGATAACGGTTAATTTGGAATTAATCGAGAAATTAATATATTTGATATATTAAACGAAATTGGATTTCGACCCGGAATTAAAATTAGATTTTAATTCGGGTGAGCGAATTAATTTAGAATTAATTCGTAAGCGATGTGAATAGTGATTTCGCTAGGCGTAATCATTTAATTACGACGCAACAGAAAATTCATTAATTTGGAATTAGCGAACCGAGCCCGAGATTATTTGCGATCGCATTCGCGTTTCGAATTCGAGTGCGGCACGCAAGTCAAATCAAGCGTCAAATCGCTAGTCGCATCTAACGTCACATCAAGCGTCAAATCATGTCACTTTGAGTGATTGACAGGTGATTGATTGATTGATGTGTTTGAGTGATGTGGTGGTTGTTGGCATTAAAAGTTTGACTTTTATTTGCCAAAATTTTGGTATATTATTTAATTTAAATCAAATACAAAATAAGACAACACTTTTTACTCTTCTCTCTCTCCATTCTCCTTCTCTCTCACGCCCCTGGGGCTGCTCATTTTCTTATTTTGCAAAGGCAGTGAACGGCCGTGGATTTGAAGAAATAAAGGGAAGCAAGTGTGATTTTGTGGCAAAATCGAGAGTGCTAACACACTCCGGGATCAATGCAATGGTGATAGGGAAGTCCACCCATGAGCCGGGAATCACCACGACGAAGCTTGGAACTTGGAAGTTGATTCAAAATGGCCAAACCAGTGAGCTTGGACTGCACACTGCCGAACCAGTGAGGGGCAGAAAGATTTCATTTTTGTTGCCTCAATCATCGCTCAACCGCTCGATGTAAGTATTCTGTGACTTCTCGAATGTATTCACTTATGTTTCATGCTTGATTTATGATCCTTGGGACCCTTAGAATTGTCAACACTTCCCACTCTCTGATTTGCCACGTCAAAAAGCGATCTATACACATTTGAACGAATTGCCCGTAATTCGTGGGATAATCTTCTAGAGAGTACAACATTGTAGACTACCCCTATCAATAAAAACGGCAAATAAAAAGAAGAGAGAATATAAAGATACTGACTTTTCCTTTCTTCTGCAATACCCTCCAATTCAAATAACATGTCGATCTGACAACCCCCATCACATCCAAAGCTTTATATAGAAATAATGCATGCCTTGTTGCCCAAGTACTTCCACAATAATCTACCACGTGTTCTACTTTATTTCAAATCAAATTATTTTCCCGCCAAAACCAATTATTACCACTGAGATTCAATCTAGGCTGTAAAATGACTATTAAGGGCATTGTCTTTAAGTAGCCATTAGTTAGCTATTAAGGATATGTTGGTCATTTCACGTCCATTAGGGTTTCTTTTATTGTACTATATATTGTAACATTTCTTCATTAATAAAATTAATCACCTATTTTCGAAATTAGCTTCATCATGAAAGCTTGGCTTTGTCCAAAATTGCTTGAGGGTGTTGGGTTTCTACTATAGTCCCAAGATCATTCAAGCAATGAAAATAATGTGAATACAATAAAGAAGTATGGCGGAATCATACTTACAATGAATGGATTTTGCGATGCGAAGAACACAAAACTTCTCCTCCTCTATGGAAGCTCTCGGCAAGGCCTCACTTTTGTGCTCCATGGATGATCTTCAAGCTCCAAGCTTTGTCAATGGATTCCATGCTCATGAATGGGTTTCCATATCACCTTTCTATGACCTCTTTAGTGTGCTAGCACCTTGAAAAATTTGCCACAAATCCTTCATTTGCTTGTTGTAGTTCTCGGCCAAGCCAAGAACTTGAGAGGAAAATTGCCCTTGGCCGAATGAGGGAGGGAGAGAGATAAGAGTTGTTTTGATTTTTGTTTTCTAAAAACAAATTATGCCAAAAAGTGTTTTCCAAAATTTGGTATATGCCTTTCAAAAAGTCAAATAAATTTTGGAGCTAAAATGGCAATTAATGCCCTCAACAACCACTATCATGAATAGTGACAAGTTGCCATTCACCAAAAGGTGACTTGACATCCAACACTAGATTGACATGCGATGTGACTTACGGCCGCACTTGATTCTAAATCGGAGTGCCCTAGCAAACACATCCCGGGCTCGGGTTCGCTAATTCCGAATTAACGAATTTTCCGTTGCGACATAATTAAATCAAATTTAATTAAATAATTATGCCTAGCAAAATTACTATTCACGTCGCTAGCGAATTAATTCTAAATTAACTCGTTCGCCCAAATTAAAATCCAATTTTAATTCCTCGTCGAAATCTAATTTCGTTTAATATATCGAATATATTATTTTATCGATTAATTCCAAATTAATCGTTCTCTCTCTATAATTAATATTTTATCCCAGATAAAATATCTCTGTAATTAATCCTAGATTAATTTTCTCTCTTTACTAATTAATCCCAGATTAATTATGTTCGAGTCATACGTCATCGGTGAATCTTCGGGAAGCGACCCATGAGATCCCCGGATATGTTGGCAATAAATTCGATCGTCGGACTATTCGAACACGTACGTACCTAGTACTATGTTTTTACCGATTTACAAGACATGGCTGGCTTCTAGCAAAGCACCGTGCCTACCCAATTCCCTATAAATATTCTTAAAGGAATATGTAAACTATATTAGGCGTAGTATACATAGTATTGCGTATTGCGATCCAGTATCGGATGTCACGTGCTAGGCCTATGGCTCGAATTGTGTCTGCCCCGTACGAAGCACATATCAGATCTCTGGTAACTAGTCTCTATAATCGGATAAGCATGACCTAGTCATATTATCCCGATAGCTGCAGCATATAAGAGCACCAGTTCCGATCCTACGTGATCATCATCTCCACTAAGACTGGAGTGATACTTCCATCTCGACATCACACCCAATACACTACGATTCTCAATATACCCAGAAGAGGCGTACACAGAACCGGTTAAAGCCCTGGACGACCAAAACCAAAGTATATTGATTGTCGCAAGTATTAGCGGTGCAAGTCTCAGGTTAAGACCAAATACACCTACCCTGATTCGGACTCCCACAGACACACAGTCATACTACCAATGGGATTCTGAGGGGTCTATCCGGAGCGAAGCTATTTCCGTACCATCGGTAAAAACAACCTCCTATTACACTTGCATGAGTATCCAGTACCCAAATATATGAGAACTATGCCGTTATGCTCCCATAACATACACAAGTGCAATACTAGTCTATTCTGCATTATCGATGTCCAATCTCGATAATACTATGACTAAGGATGTTTTAATGATTAAACCTTCATGGATTGATACTGTCTCATAACTTATCAATCTGGAACTAATCATATGGATTTTTATCATTTATATATCCTGGTAATCTAATTACAAATGATAAAAGAGCAATTTCCTTTGTCACATAGTTAATTTGTACAACAACACAATGTTTTGTACAAATAGTGATGTTATGGGTCATAATTGTCTAACAATTCCCTCTTGGCCTATAGCCAATCACTCAAGTGTCCTACACTTGAACTATGTATAGGTCGCTCAAACTTCTGCTGAGAAACAGCTTTTCGTCAGCGGATTTGCAAAGTTATCATCTGATGCGATTTATTCGATCATCACATCGCCACGATGTATGATTCGAATGAATCAGATGAATAGTTGAAGTATATACTTGGATCGTTGATGAGGCCATTAATTCTTTAGTCTGTGCTGTAGCCTTGCTCAGCTGCTAACAGAACTACTTCTAATATAATTAGGATTATTATAGATCCAAATGGCTTATATTGCTGCAGCAATATTCTGCTTTTGTTGTTTATTCGGCAACAGTATCTTGCTTGGAAGATTTCCAGCTCACTGTTATGGTATTCAAACTATATAGTACCTTTATTACGACTTATAGTCGTTTTTTTCGATTAGGAAACTTACAGCAGTGAACCCAGTCACTTCAAGTTCTGCTTCTCCATAGTATAAGACAACATCCTTAGTTCATCTAAAATACTTAAGGATATTCTTCATTCAATCCAGTGACTATCACTTGGATTAGCCTGATTGTGACTTCATATACTCAAAGCATATGAGACATCAGGTCGCGTATATTTATTTCAATGTACGAGTTCTCGGAGAGTGCCAACAACTTTTAGATCTATCCCAGTAGATCCTTATTCCTAAAATAAAGGTTGTTTCTCCCAAGTATTCTACTGAGAAGTTTTCATGAAATCCAAGCTTTCACCGATTGTTTTATGGGAATACCATTTCCAAGAAATGATATATCATCATTTTATAGGACAGTCACTTTCAGTGTGCTCCCACTAAATTCTTTATATACACAAGAATTATTTTCGTTTTGAATTAAATCATATACCATTATGATTACATCAAAACGATAGTTCCAAGAACTATATGCTTGCTTCAATCCATAAATAGATCGAATTTAACTTGCAAACCTTGTTTGCTCGTTTTGGTATGACAAAACCATCAGGATGTTGTAAACATCCTCCAAAAGGTTTCTATTTAAGGAAAGCAATTTTGACGTTCAGTTGCCACATTTCATAAATGAAACATGCAGCATTATCCAAATGGATTCAACCAGGGCAAAAAGTAAAAGGTTTCGTCGTAATCGACACAATGTTGATAACGATACCTTTTCGCTACAAGCCTAGCTTAGTACATTGTATGTTGTCATCCATGTATGTTTCCTTGAAGACTTATACAGTACCAATAGGCACAATGCCTTCCGGTACAACAACTAGTATCCAAACTTGGTTGGCATACATGGAATCCATTTCGGACTTCATGGCATTTTGCCATAATAGGGAGTTGATACCTTGTATCACTTCCTCATACGTAGTCAGTTTATCTTCCTCAATAAGATTGACATCTTTACGAGGTGAGATCAGAAACCCATACCTCCCAGGTTGTTTTCTGACTCTCTCTAACTTACGCGGTTCTTGTGTATTCGAAGATTATGGTACAGTTTCATCCTTGATGAACTGTTTGTGTTCCATTAGGACTCGGTGCCTGGAACAGTATTACTCCGATTTTCATCGAGTCTTACTTTCCTCCCACTTACCATTGCATATAGGTATTCTTCTGAGGAAAACCGCATGGCGAGCAACAATTACATTGTTCTCTTGTGAGTTGTATACGTACTATACTTTGGTTACCCCAGGATAACCCACAAATTATGCACTTATCCGATTTGGGTTCTAGTTTGGTATCATCCAAACATATGCCCAGTATTCCCAAATCTTCAGAATGAGAAAACCCGGTTTTTTTCCTGTTCATATCTAATATGAAGTATGTCAAACAGATTTTCATTGAACCTTATTCAAAATAAGTTTTGCACTGATTAATGTGTATCCCTAGAAGGAAAATGGTAGCTCAGAGTGACTCATGGTTAACCTTGCTATATCTAACAAGGTTCGATTTCTCAGTTCGGACACACCGTCAAATTGAGGTGTTCCGGGAGGAGTCCACTATGAAAGAATACTATACTCTTTCAAATAGTCGAGAAAATTATTGCTTAAGTATTTTCCACCATGGTCTAACCGTGACGATTTAATACTTTAGCCGATCTGTCTGTCTACTTCGTGTCGAAACTCTTTGAATTTATCAAAAGTTTCCGATTCATGTTTCAAAAGAAACACATAACCATAACGTGATGCCACATCCATAAAGGTTACAAAGTATTCATATCCACCTCTAGCCTAGCTAGATATGGGCCCCTTACGTCACTATGAACGATGGCTAATAGATCGGTGGCACTTGTACTTTTACCAAGTAAAAGGTGTTTTAGGCACTTTGCCTAATAAACTAGATTCGTAGACATCATTTGAATAGGATGAAATCTGTCCTAGTATCCATTCTTCAAAAGTGTGGATATACGAGTCTTGTTTATTGTGTCCTAGACAACAATGCCACAAATAAGTCTCATCTGATTAAATCATGTTTGAGCTATTTGTTTGTCATGTTATATGTTTGAGATTCAATTATATTCAAAATATAAATATTGTTATTCACATCTACTGTGTTTATCTCAATATCATCTTTATAAAATAAAACACTTTAGTGTTCTAGAATATAAAGGTATACCCGCAACGAGTTATACTCTGATATAGAGATAATGTTTATAGTCAAACTAGTTACATTTTAACAGTTTCTTAATTTAAGTACACACCGGAAGGGTAGTTCCTAAACTTAGGATTCTACGATTAAAACAGCGACTTTCGTCCCGTTTCCGACTCGTAGATCAATCTCAATTGAAGCCAGTCCCCTGCTAATCAGCAGATTCTGCACATCAATACATATTTTATGTATCACATCTAGTATCAAAAATCCAATTTTGAAACTAATAGTGAACATGTTTATGGCAAACATACTTGAAGCCGAAGCCTTGCCCCGCCTTCACTTCCTTCATGTCTGCCTTGTCCATACGGCAGTCACGCTTCCAGTGACCCTGTTTGCCACAGTTTAGGTAGACATCTTGGGATATGTCATTTGTCTTCCTAGAAGACTATGATGATTTTGCCTTTGCCCATTTTAGAAGCTCTGGCTGTGCCTCCTAGAGCATAGCCATCAACTCTCCAAGAGTTTACTCTTGATTCACAATGAACCTGCCCCAGCTTTCGGGTAGAGACTATAAGATCAAATCTTTGGTAGTCTCGGCCACGTAGGTAATGCCCAGCTAACCTAGCTGATCGATGTCAGTAATCATCTGTGACACCTAGTGCTCGACAGATGTACCCTTTTACATATACGAGCTAAAGAGCTTCTTATGCAATTTGTACTTCTATGATTTAAAAAATATCTATGAATATCTTTAATTTCAACATCATGGTACAATGATCTAATCCTTAATTTTGACGATGGAATTAAAGAGTCATTGCATCTAGCATAAAAGATTGAGCACTAAAGTTATCATCACATGAATCTTCCAAAGATCATGTTCTACTATTTTCTCAACTCCGGGCTTAGGTCCAAAAGATTGCTCTATCAAATAGAGTAACTTCCCAGTTCCCAGGACTATCCTGATGTTTTATTCCCAATTTGAAAATTAAAGCCGTTTAATGACATTTTCACCCAGGATTATGTTTTAAACACTAATCTTTCAGTTATCTTGATTGCTATAGTCCAACTATCCAATCAACGATTTCAGGTACTATTGATTATAATGATTACTATAGTCTAACTATATAATCAACTATAATTTGATTATTTAAATTCAAATATATTGATTACTATAATCCAATTATATAATCAACTATAATTGAAGTAGTTTGAATACAGTCCAACTGTTTAATTAAAACAACATTTAAATATTAGTCCAACTAATATATATTTTTTAATTATTGACGAAAAATGAAATGAACGCGTATTGGCAAGTATCTAAACGAAATTGCAAATTTAATACTTGCCTCCCACTATTTTTCTGTGAGCCTCTAACCCTCTGTTGAGTACTCGGGAAACCTTCTTTCCTAGTGGGCTAGGATCCCGTTAAATAACACACAACCTTGACTTTGGCCAACAAATTGTATGATATTTAACTAGGTAGATCTCTAAGATCAATTTCATCTCATCCAATTCCTAGATCCAGTAGGTGGACATCCAAGTCCGAAACATATATCTTATATATCCAATATATCCAATATATTGCCTAACCTTTTTCCTCTGAATCAATTAAGCCTTGGCTTTGGCACAACAAACTTAATGATTCCAGTTAAGCGGGACCCATTGACCTTGGAAAGCTTCGTAATCGATGTCGATGGACAAGAAGTGATCTTGACTTTGGCCAACAAATCAAAACTTGGACAAGACATACGATATGGAACAAAGCCTTCATGATTCAAACACATCCGCGATGGACAAAGGTCTTGACTTTGGCCAACAAACCAGTGCCAATCTTGGATCTTGAGAATGAATCATTCAATGGAAGGAAAAACGCTTATTATATGTTGAGGGTTTTTCGGGTAATTTGCAACCAATTAATTATCTTTGATTATGTCTCATCATACACCCTTAAACATGCATTCTAAAAGCATAATAAGGTGTGATAAATAAATTTAATAATGATATGCGGATGGATATTTAAAACATTTTTATTCCTAGAAAAAATCTCTCATTTTCCTCTCTCCCGCTAGCACAAATCTTACTTCTACCCAATTACATAACACTTATAAAGAAACCTCATTTACATTAAGGGGAATAGGTGAGAAGAGAAATACAAAGAATCAATAGGTAATAGGCTAGACACGAAGGTCCAATTTAATAAATTCTAAATTTATTACAACAATTTCCAAAATTGCCCTCACCAATCTAATATCCATCCGATATGCATTATTTATACATCACATCCATATATTCACACAAAGCATGTTATCAATCAATCTAATCCAATTAATTAATCTGAAATTAATGACCATCCAATGTTCAAACAACGATTTGATTTGCGCGAGTCCAACTCGTTTTAAGAATAAGTACTCAAAGTACGAATTCTCGAATTATATTAAACTACAACATTAAATCCAATTTAATTTGTATTCAATACTAATTCTTTATTTAATTCCAAATTAAATAATTACACTTTATTAATGAGCCTTTTGCAACTTAGATTCTAAATCTAATTATTACGGGTCTCAAAGCCCAATTAACATCCAATGTCAATTTAATTAAAGTCCAATGGGCTTTCAATTAATTTATAAGGCATGGACTTTGGCAACCAAAGCCCTTTAAGGAATCACCCTTTTGCCAAAAATCAATTTAGGCCCATTAGGCCCAATTAAAATATTAAAGGCCCATTATATTATATTTGGACTTTATGGATATGATTTTGGGCCCAATTGGATCCAACCAATTAACCTAAACCAAAATTGGCCCAACCAAGCTCATTAAGCCCAAATACAACTTTATTTGCCCAATTCCAAATTTAAGCCCAATTAATTTAATTACAATATTCCAACTATCACAATTAAATCAATTAAAGTGTATAGCCATAATTAATTATTCAAATTAACATTTCCAAAACACCAATTTACTTAATTAATCATGCTAATCATCATCAACACATGTCCAACATTATTGAATAAAAAAATCAACTCATTTACATGTTTATGAGTCACGACATTTTAGGGTTTTTGTCCAATTTCGATTTCAATCCAATTAAATTCTAAATCAACAATTCCCAAGTCTTTCAAACTCATCCAATGATTCAAAAAACAAAAAACACCATGACATTTAGGGCACTAAACTTTCGGCCAAGCCTAAATTTTGGGGAAAATCCAATCCAATTCAATTTCCATCAAATTGATCATACAAAACATTGTGTTATCATCATTCAAGCATACTTAATCAAACAATTTCATCAAATCATGCTCAAATCAATTTTACCCAAATTTTACCCTAAATCAATTTCATGCTTAAAAAAGGCTCTGATACCATTGTTGGGTATCTACTATAGTCCCAAGACCATTCAAGCAATGAAAATAATGTGAATACAATAAAGAAGTATGGTGTAATCATACTTACAATGAACGGATTTTGTGATGCGAAGAACACAAAAATTTTCCTCCATGGAAGCTCTCGGCAATGCCCCACTTTTATGCTCCATGGATGATCTTCAAGCTCCAAGCTTTGTCAATGGATTTCATGCTCATGAATGGTTTTCCCAATCACCTTTGTATGACCTCTTTAGTGTGCTAGCACATTGAAAAATTTGCCACAAATCCTTCCTTTGGTTGTTGTAGTTCTCGGCCAAGCCTAGAACTTGAGAGGAAAATGGCCCTTGGCCGAATGAGGGAGGGAGAGAGATAAGAGTTGTTTTGATATTTTTTTTCTAAAAACAAATTATGCCCAAAAGTGTTTTCCAAAATTTGGTATATGCCTTTCAAAAAGTCAAATTAATTTTGGAGCCAAAATGGCAATTAATGCCCTCAACAACCACTATCATGAATAGTGACAAGTTGTCATTCACCAAAAGGTGACTTGACATCCATCACTAGATTGACATGCGATGTGACGAGCGATGTGACTTGCGGCCGCACTTGATTCTAAATCAGAGTGGCCTCGCAAACACATCCCGGGCTCGGGTTCGCTAATTCCGAATTAATGAATTTTTTGTTGCGACGTAATTAAATCAAATTTAATTAAATAATTATGCCTAGCAAAATTACTATTCACGTCGCTAGCGAATTAATTCTAAATTAATTCGTTCGCCCAAATTAAAATCCAATTTTAATTCCGCGTCGAAATCTAATTTCGTTTAATATATCGAATAAATTATTTTATCGATTAATTCCAAATTAATCGTTCTCTCTCTTTAATTAATATTTTATCCCAGATAAAATATCTCCGTAATTAATCTTAGATTAATTTTCTCTCTCTACTAATTAATCCAAATTAATTATGTTCGAGTCATACGTCATCGGTGAATCTTCGGGAAGCGACCCATGAGATCCCCGGATATGTTGGCAGTAAATCCGGTCGTCGTACTATCCGAACACGTATGTACCTAGTACTACGTTTTTACCGATTTACAAGACATGGTTGGCTTCTAGCAAAGCACCGTGCCTACCCAATTCTCCAGAAATATTCTTAAAGGAATATGTAATCTATATCAGGCGTATTATACGTAGTATTGCATATTGCGATCCAGTATCGGATGTCACAAGCTAGGCCTGGGGCTGGAATTATGTATGCCCCGTACGATGCACATATCGGATCTCTGGTAACTAGTGTCTATAATCGAATAAGCATGACCTAGTCATATTATCCCGATAGCTGCAGCATATAAGAGCACCAGTTCTGAATCCTACGTGATCATCATCTCTACTATGACTGGAGTGATACTTCCATCTCGACATTACACCCAATACACTACGATTCTCAATATACCCAGAAGAGGCGTACACAGAACCGGTTAAAGCCCTGGACGACCAAAACCAAAGTATATTGATTGTCGCAAGTATTAGCGGTGCAAGTCTCAGGTTAAGACCAAATACACCTACCCTTATTCAGACTCCCATAGACACACAATCATACTACCAATGGGATTCTGAGGGGTCTATCCAGAGCGAAGCTGTTTCCATACCATCAATAAACACAACCTTCTATTACACTTGTATGAGTATCCAATACCCAAATATATGAGAACTATGCCATTATGCTCACATAACACGCACAAGTGCAATACTAGTCTATTCTGTATTATCGATGTCCAATCTCGATAATACTATGACTAGGGATGTTTTAATGATTAAACCTTCATGGATTGATACTGTCTCATATCTTATCAATCTGGAACTAATCATATGGACTTTTATCATTTATATATCCCGGTAATCTAATTACAAATTATAAAAGAGCAATTTCCTTTGTCACATAGTTAATTTGTACAACAACACAATGTTTTGTACAAATAGTGATGCTATGGGTCATAATTGTCCAACAAATGGATGGATTCCCCTCATTTCATGCAATCGACTTATCTAAGGCGTAACAACCTTAGTGGTGTCTTCGTGCTAGCAGAACACTACAAGGAATCATCTTAAAGGTTCTTAAAGACAAGTTCTTTATGGGTCTTCTTTGTGGTATTGGAAGGATTTTGTTCTTACAAAATCAAATTCCCGGTGTTAAGGGTTCTATCCGTTGCAAGGGGTTTGCTTGGCCTTAAATATCCAAGTAAGTTCTTTTCAGTAAGGAATCTTTAGATGATATATCATTGACTCTTGAAACGCATCCTAGTTGACATGTTCATAGAGTCGTTCACAATTTGCATACACAATTTCAAAAATAAAGACAACTATACAGTCTCGGGAATCTAACGTTAAAAGACCATATTTTCCAATTTGTAAGAAAATTGGATGGGAAGCATATCCCCAACCTATAGAGCGGTGTCAAGTCGTTACTGGACGTAAAACCAAAAGAAGATGTGAGCTACAATCACAACTACCAATATATATTGTTTCAATTTATTGTTTTTTCCTTCACTTAAATTTTGCCAATAGTATCTAACCTTTTTGACTTTCTATAGGCACTGTATTTTTACATAAAGCCCGATGATGAGGCTCGTATGGAGGCACTACCCGATAAGTTGTGGAAGTCGCGGGAAACGAACGTCGGAATGGAAAATTCAGAATAAGTACATCCTCGGATTTAATTCATTTTTTGGTCTCGGGTTCGCTCGATGGATCTTTGTTTTAAATGTTAGCCTCGGCCCAAAATCCCCGCAAGCCACACCAAGCCACACGCCCAAGCCCACATACACACACAAGCCACACGCCTAAGGCCCACAAAATCCAATCCAAAATATTCAAATCACATTTAACGCATGCCAAAATCTAAATAAATCACCTTCCAAATTAAAGATATTTCCCCACCAAAAATACACAATACACTTTCCTTAAATAAATTAATTAAATGCATCCCCTTTATGGATTGATTTGTTTCCTTGTTTTGAAATCCCATGCAATGAGAAACCCTAGCACACTATTATAAAAGACACCAAAATCCAAACCATATTCTCTTCCTTGGCTCTAACTCACGACAACAGAACTAAACCCTAACCCTCACCTCTCTCAGTTCTCGGCAACCACCACCGCAAATAAACTCCCTCACGCACCAAACACAATAAAAACCAAACACAAACCCTAATCTCGGCACCCACTGAACGTTCAACCTCACACGCATCTCCATCTCTCGGTCTCTCCCTCTCAAAACCAAATAACAAAGACCCTTAGCCGACCAAAGCAACCCCTCAACCAGCAAATACAAACGCAAACAACAAAAGCTTCACCGACCAAATACACAAAGCAAACAGCCACTTCATAAACTGCCCACCGACTAGACACAAATAATAAGTAACAAACATCCCCTCCACCAACGAGGACAAATCGACACTGCCATACACAAACCGACACAGCCCTTAGTCACGTAAACCAAATCCTTCACCGCCATAAACTAAGCCCTCAATCGATTGCCAAAAAATAATGAAACTGCCTAGTGAAGAAACAACACTGACCGAAACCAAACAACAAATCAATCGGCCAAGCAAAGAAACAACAAGCCGAAACTGCCCCATAAAATCACCAAAAAATCGCAGTAAAAATAGACCAAACTAGTCAATAAAACAGTCTAAAATAGTGAAGAAAACTGCAGCCCAAAACAGTGAAGAAAATAGAGAAATCTGCAGCTCAAAACAGCGAAACAATGAATAAAATATTGAACCAGTGAACCAGAAAAGTGACGGAGCATTAACCCTTCCGGCAATGGTGTAACGCATTTCCGAGAAGCAACTTAAAAGGTAAGACCTGAGGGCACCCTTTATTGTTATTTATTTATCTTTTCGGTTATTTATTATTATTTTCTCACATGCATCATTATATTTCACATCTATTTTTATTGGATTAATGATTGCGTACTATCTCTTGCAGTATATTGGATGGAAACCCAGACATAAATTCCGTAGCCGAATCCGAATGGACGTTAGTGCAGTCTGTACTTGGGATACAACTCCACGTACTTTTGGGAAACTTCTAAGCACGTGTTTCATTTTGTTATTTAATTTTGTGTTCATTCATTGTTTTTGTTTTATTATTCCGTCATTTTACTTTCTGCGTGTTATTGCTTTATTTATTCATACATTGCTATCTAGTGCGCATGGGTTAATCATGTTGGGTTAAAGGTCCTTCATTCGATGGAAATGCCTAAAGGCTACCTTTACCACGATTTTTTACCGCGCCAGATGAATTATACTTGATTGAATGTGAAATACGTTCAATCGGGCATATGAGGTCCCAAATAGTTTTGGCCATGGTCGCATCTCTTTTATTATTCTATTATCTACTTTCCGCATGTTATTGCTTTATTTATTCACGCATTGTTAATCTAGTGCGCATGGGCTAATCATGTTGGGTTAAAGGTCCTCCGTTTGAGGGAAATGCCTAAAGGCTACATTTACCACGATGTTTTGCCACGCCGGACGAAGTATACTTGATTAAATGTGAAATATGTTCAATCGGACATACGAGGTCCCAAATAGATGTTGGCATTGGTCGCATCTATTTTATTATTCCTTTATTTACTTTCCACATGTTATTGCTTTATTTATTTACGCATTAATAATCTAGTGTGTATGGGCTAATCATGTTGGGTTAAAGGTCCTCCGTTTGAGGGAAATGCCTAAAGGCTACCTTTACCAAGATGTTTTGCCGCGCCAGACGAAGTATACTTGATTGAATGTAAAATACGTTCAATCGGGCATACGAGGTCCCATATAGATGTTGGCCATGGTCCCATCTATTTTATTATTCCGTTATTTACTTTCCGCATGTTATTGCTTTATTTAGTTATGCATTGTTAATCTAGTGCGCATGGGCTAATCGCGTTGGATTAAAGGTCCTCCATTTGAGGGAAATGCCTAAAGGCTACCTTTTCCACGATGTTTTGTCACGTTGAACAAATTATACTTGATTGAATGTGAAGTACGTTCAATCGGGCATACGAAGTCCAATATAGATGTCGGCTTTGGTCTCATCTTTTTTATTATTCTGTCATTTACTTTCTGCATGTTATTCGGTCTATTCACTTTTGCTTCGTCATTTAGTGTGCATGGGCTAATCGCGTTGGATTAAATGTCCTCCATTTGAGGGAAATGTCTAAAGGCTACCTTTACCACAATGTTTTGCCGTGCCGGGTATACAAGATCCTATATGGACGTTGGCCAAAGCTCTTTACACACCCTTCTTCTGTTGATCTTGTTATTCGCCTTTTTTGGTTGTCATTTTTCATTTTTCACTTCGCATTCATATTGTGTTAATGCTTGAGTATTGCCTCTCGTGGTATATCGGATGGAAACCCAGACATAAATTCCGTAGCCGAATCCGAATGGACGGTAGTGCGGTCTATACTTGGGATACAACTCCACATACCACTTGAAAAATGCTCTCGCACGTGTTTATGTCATTTTAGATACCATTTTGGTAATCTCATTCGAACGCGTTCTCAAACGCTACACGAATGCATGTATTCTGCCTCATTTTTGTTCGAACACGTTTCTGATCGCTATACGAACGCATGCATTCTGTTTACCGTTCGAACGCGTTTCCGAACGCTACACAAACGCACATATAGTGAACATACCTCCTTTCATCATATTTTATGCATGCTTGCTTCTTTGATCATTTCTTTTATATTATGCACTGGATTATTTGCCATTATTATTATTTATTTACATTTTTGCACTTATTTGTTTAATATGTTTATGGAATTATGTATTTGTCTTTATTTTTATTTACATTTATGGGTGTGCAAACTTGTGTGTTGATTAAATTATCTTGCATGTGTTGCATAAGACTTGGTTATATTATTTCTTAAATCCTTTCATTACAATTGGCATAAGTAAGGGACCATTTCGAACCTAACGGTTTGAGGTCTTCCCTTGCGAGGGGTGAGTGCGGCCTTAAATCATTTCCCAGTTCACACTGGGTGGCGACTCCATTTATTCTCTGATTTAGTCCCCTGCAGGCTACTCCGTACACCCAACGGGCCGGGAGCCCGGACATCGTCACACGCCTCTGTACCTGTCTACAATCTAGCGACTCCACTGCGGATAGAGAATCGGCCCTGAAATAATGTCTTGTAATGTTTGTGATTTTTGCTTTAGTTAACCTTGTCTCATATATTTTGCATACTCTTTCTTACCTTAATGGCATCATATATCGTGAAGTCATTTTCGCTAGAAGCGGCGGATCGTCATATGGTATCATCACTCGTTGGCACTTAACTTATGGTATAAAAAAGGGTGCGCTCACTTGGTCGCTCGAACCCTTGAGTGGGGAGACCTAGTTGTGGGCAACCCTTCACCGGCGGGAGACTTTATCTATACCCTTATAAGCCTACATGTGAACTATAGCTGTATGACATATAGAAGCCACCCTTTATGCTTGTGTTTGGGACCATCATCATTTGGATCCAGTTGGACTTCTAGTCATAAGATACGAACTTGTTGGGCCATTTAAATTGGGACGAGTTTATGTCTTATGATGATTCGGCCAAAAGCTTCCAAAATACCGATGGGCCACTTTGTGTTTGGGCCCCATATCATTTAAAGTTGTTTAGCTACGTTATCGTAAAAGTGTAAACTTGTTGGGCCTTTTTCAACTTGGACAAGTTTGCACCTCGCAATAATATGATTGAATGCTTTGAAATGATAATGGGCCAACTTGTAAGAAAATATTGATGGACTTAGAAGAACCAATCATAATATAAATATGCTAGAAGCATGAGTCCGATGTCCACACTAGCTTTCATCCAGGAAGGATACGCCTTGTTACGACATATTTGCATACTTTTGGATACTTCCAAGTTTATCCCCATGACCACGGTTTCCGAAAGTCCAATTCGTCATTTTTAGACAATGACACGATCCCATAATAGGCTTAGCCAATGTTGTAAATGGGCAGCCTTTGTCTTTTACCGATGGAAAAGACTGAAGCGACCAAGGTTCACCCCGTAGCATAGGAGAGAGCGATTTTGTGTACCTTGCATCGATGCATAGAATAAACCTTATCTAGAACCAAAAATATGCTTACCCCGAGTGTGAGAGAAATAAGGTTGGAAGGATATATTTATTGGGGTTGGTGCTCAGAGCGCCAATTCCCGGTTGTATTTCTTTTGAATACTTCTGTAAAACATTATTATTATCAATAATATATGCAGTTTCTATAATATAATGTATCTTTTTATATGGTAAAGATGTAATGACCTTAGAATGATTAGTCATGGTACTGTTGCAAAATAGTTGCAACTGACATTGGATGGTATCATGACGTTGTCATTCTCAGATAGTTCCTGGTCAAGGTTTACACTACTTAGTCAGTAAAGTAAACCCGTTGAGACCGGTACCTGTCGTATACTGGAATATATGATTCCAATGGTTTCTCAATGAACCATTAGTCTTGGAGACTGGTATAGACGTGTAGGTGTTTATAGCGGATAAACACTGAACGACTCACCGAAGATTCTTAATAGATGGTACACCAACGTCAATAAGAATCTTCTCGAGTTGAGTAGCACTTGTGATTCTTAGACTTGAGATGCCATTGTTGGAACATGAGACATCTTCTATACTTAGATGGCAGTCACGTCACCGATCTATTAAGATCAGACCTCCGCCTGTTCGTTGGGTGTATATAGATCCTCAGGGTGTCCTATGTGTATCAAGATAGGATCCGTCAGCTCTGTGTATCAGAGCATAGGTAGTCCATATGATTAGCAATCAGATAAAACCATGGGCCCGTGGTAAAGTTTAGAAGCTAGTTCTAAACATTATTTTTGAGATTGCTAATATAATAGTCGACTGGATAATCCTTATAGATATTTGACGTTTACATCTATATCTCTGGGATTTATCCGGATACCTGTGATAGAGGAATTATACATTTTCCATGACCTCGACTTTTATGATTCAGCGAGATTATCCGTGATCGTCATAATTTACAGGTGGATAAATTATGGACACGAAATTGGATTTCGTGACAGATATACCTGAATCTAGAGAGTCTCAATAATGAAATATACTCGTAGAGCACTAGAGCAACATTTATAAATAATATTGATTATTTATAAAGTCGTTTAAAGGTTAAACGCAAAATACATGCTAAATTGACCCAATAGTCATTTGTTTAATTATTGTGTATTTACATTTAATACTTGATTAATTTAAATACATATTAATTAATAGTCAAATTGAGATATTTGACTAATATCCTAAATGAATATGTGTATTTGATATTTAATGTAAATATAATACATATATTTAATATATTTGTATTTAATTAATTAATTATTTAATTGTTAAATGATTAAATTAATTAAAATATAAATATCTTAACTTTGGATATTTGGTTTAAACGATTAAGTTGCCTTTTTGACTTAATATAAATATCAATAAAGTGTTATTAGATATTTATATCAAGATAAAAAAATTTACTTGAAATGAAATTAGTGTATATGCTTGTGAAGGATTCGGCCAAGGGTTTATTTTTTCAACAAGTATATATTGTTTTCATTTTCATTTTATTTCTAACCTAATACACTTTACAAACTCCATTAAAAAGAAACAAAAGAAGCTTGTGAGGAAGAAGAAGAAAAACAAAAAGAAAATCAAAGAAAGCTTAAGATTTAGTAAGTTTTCTCAACTTACCATTAGAAAGGAAAATGTTCCTTAGGATCTAGGCTAAATTTTGTGAAGTTCTTAAGTTATTTTTTTCTTTATTATTTGTGTTTTTGGTGAATGAAACTTTGATGAATGTGTTGAGCATGTATGATGATGGAAACTTATGACTACTGTAGTTATAAGTATTCTTTTAAGGTTTTAGAAACTTTGTTGCTAATCTAGATTTATTGACCCACTCTTAAATGACCTAGATTTGATTTTGAGTTGTTTCATTGTGTTGAGACTTTAATTGGATGGAAGAAACATGATTGAAGTAATTGATTTAACCAATTTGGTCTAATTTGTCCAATTTGAAGAAATTGAAAAATTAGGGTTTATGACCACTTCCAAATTTGGGGATTTTCATTTATGTTGTGTATAAGGATGTGTATATGATGCATATAAATTTTCATGTTGATTGGATTTCATTTGGATGTGTCTTGAAGCATGGAAATGCAAAATGCACAATTTGGAGCCCATTGGAGGCTCTCGGCCAAATGAGAGAATTTTGGGACATTGGTTTCTTTTGGTGTTTTGATGTTTTGAACATGCTAAGTTCATCTTAGAAATGATTTAGAATCATTCAAAATTGATTTGATCAATTTCGGACTAAAATGGACAAAATACCAAGTGTAAGGGCAATTCGGTAAATTCACTTAAATATGATTTATTGAATTTTATTTCATAATTTGATTATTGGATAATTAAATAAATATGTTTATTTAATTAATCTGAGAAAAAGTTTTGAAATCAGAAAATTTGATTTTCCACCGCTTCCGCTGCGTTACCGGATTTAGCCCCTAAAACCCCTACAAAATGGTATCAGAGCGAGTCTTATTCTAGGCCCCCTAAAATGATTAGCCTTTATTAAATAAATGTTTAATCCTATTTTCTTGACTTTATACATGCTTATTATAATCTAATTTGGTTAGATTTAGGGTGTTTGACACTTAGCGGAAAATCCCTGATTAATAAGGTTTTAATGTAATTATGTATTTGATGCATGTTATGTGGTCCGTCTTGTCAATACGGTTTATGAATAATTCTCTGTGACTACATCTGGACCGTGCCTCTACTGTGAGGGTGTAGCCGATAGAGATTTATTTATACCGGATGTATATTAGATACTAGATAAATTCAAGCGAAAGCGGAATTCTGATCGTGCCCTAGCTGTCAGGATTACGTAAGTAACTTGAGTTTATCATTGACGAGTTTAACCTTGGTACGTCTCCTTGTGGGCCTGCCTTCGCAGCAACAACGAGAAACGACCAGGACCGAAAACCTAGGAGTCACTATTGAGTGATTGACAAATGAGTTGTCTACCTGATGAATATACGTAGGCGAGACCGTGCCTCTGCTGTGAGCTGAAATATATTCACGGGATCCAATTTTCACTATTTGTATTTAATTTAATTATTAAATCTTTGTATTCTGTTTGGGGATTACAGTATTGCATGATTTAGTGGGAGGGGCATTTTTAGATTAAAAAATCCATGATCTAGTTTATGCTTATGATATTATATGAAACTACTTAATTTCTGCTAACCATTTTTCGTGATCTATATGATAGATTGACGATGGCGGCACAATCCACAAATCAGTTTGCGCGTATGTTTGATGTGAACAAACTGAAAGACGCTAAGAACTTCACCGACTGGGAATTGGATTTGAGGATTGTCCTCGATTCCGAAAAGCTGGGATATGTTCTTGAGGGTCCGTTGCCCCTTGCTGTGAATGCGGACGCAACGAAGGAGGAACGCCAAGTTTTTGAAACTTGGAAGGATGATGATTTATGAATAATATATGCAGTTTCTATAATATAATGTATCTTTTTATATGGTAAAGCCGTAATAACCTTAGAATGATTAGTCATGGTACTGTTGCAAAAGCGTCGCAACTGACATTGAGTAGTATGATGATGTTGTCATTCTCAGATAGTTCTTGGACAAGGTTTACACTAATTGGTCAGTAAAGTAAACCCGTTGAGACCGGTACATGTCGTATACTGGAATATATGATTCCAATGGTTTCTCAATGAACCATTAGTCTTAGAGACTGATATAGACGTGTAGGTGTTTATAGCGGATAACCACTGAACGACTCACCGAAGATTCTTAATGGATGGTACACCAACGTCAATAAGAATCTTCTCGAGTTGAGTAGCACTTGTGATTCTTAGACTTGAGATGCCATTGTGGGCACATGAGACATCTTCTACACTTAGATGGCAGTCACGTCACCGATCTATTTAGATCAGACCTCCGCCTGTTCGTTAGGTGTAGATAGATCCTCAGGGTGTCCTATGTGTATCAAGATAGGATCCGTCAGTTCTGTGTATCAGAGCATAGGTACTCCATATGATTAGCAATCAGATAAAACCATGGGCCCGTGGTAAATTTTAGAAGCTAGTTCTAAACATTCTTTTTGAGATTGCTAATAGAATAGTCAACTGGATAATCCTTATAGAGATTTGACGTTTACATCTATATCTCTGGGATTTATCCGGATACATGTGATGGAGGAATTATACATTTGCCATGACCTCGACCTGTATGATTCAGTGAGATTATCCGTGATAGTCATAATTTACAGGTGGATAAATTATGGACACGAAATTGGATTTCGTGACGGATATACCTGAATCTAAAGAGTCTCAATAATGAAATATACTCGTAGAGCACTAGAGCAACATTTATAAATAATGTTGATTATTTATAAAGTCGTTTAAAGGTTAAACGCAAAATACATGCTAAAGGGACCCAATAGTCATTTGCTTAATTATTGTGTATTTACATTTAATACTTGATTAATTTAAATACAAATTAATTAATAGTAAAATTGAGATATTTGACTAATATCCTAAATGAATATATGTATTTGATATTTAATGTAAATATAATACATATATTTAATATATTTGTATTTAATTAATTAATTAATTATTTAATTGTTAAATGATTAATTTAATAAAAATATTAATATCTTAACTTTGGATATTTGGTTTAAATGATTAAGTTGCCTTTGTTGACTTAATGTAAATATCAATAAAGTGTTATTAGATATTTATATTAAGATAAACAAATTTACTTGAAATGAAATTAGTGTAAATGCTTGTGAAGGATTCGGCCAAGGGTTTATTTTTTCAACAAGTATATATTGTTTTCATTTTCATTTTATTTCTACCCTAATACACTTTACAAAATCCATTAAAAAGAAACAAAAGAAGCTTGTGATGAAGAAGAAGAAAAACAAAAAGAAAATCAAAGAAAGCTTAAGATTTAGTAAGTTTTCTCAACTTACCATTAGAAAGGAAAATGTTCCTTAGGATCTAGGCTACATCTTGTGATGTTCTTAAGTTATTTTTTTCTTTATTCTTTGTGTTTTAGGTGAATGGAACTTTGATGAAAGTGTTGAGCATGTATGATGATGGAAACTTATGACTAGTGTAGTTATAAGTATTTTTTTAAGGTTTTAGAAACTTTGTTGCTAATCTAGAGCTGTTGACCCACTCTTAAATGACCTAGATTTGATCTTGAGTTGTTTCATTGTGTTGAGACTTTAATTGGATGGAAGAAACATGATTGAAGTAATTGATTTAACCAATTTGGTCTAATTTGTCCAATTTGAAGAAATTGAAAAATTAGGGTTTAAGAACACTTCCAAATTTGGGGATTTTCATTTATGTTGTGTATAAGGATGTTTATATGATGCATATAAAGTTTCATGTTGATTGGATTTCATTTGGATGTGTCTTGAAGCATGGAAGTGCAAAATGCACAATTTGGAGCCCATTTGAGGCTCTCGGCCAAATGAGAGAATTTGGGGACTTTGGTTGCTTTTGGTGTTTTGAACATGCTAAGTTCATCTTAGAAATGATTTAGAATCATTCAAAATTGATTTGATCAATTTCGGACTAAAATGGACAAAATACCAAGTGTAAGGGCAATTCGGTAAATTCACTTAAATATGATTTATTGAATTTTATTTCCTAATTTGATTATTGGATAATTAAATAAATATGTTTATTTAATTAATCCGAGAAAAAATTTTGAAATCGGAAAATTTGATTTTCCACTGCTTCCGCTGCGTTACCGGATTTAGCCTCTAAAACCCCTACAATATTCTGTTTGATCACCTCATGCATCTTATATATCTCATGCATCGCACGTATACATGTACCATTCTAACTCGTAGTTTTAAAGCCACCATTGATACCCATTGGGTTATAGAAGAAAAAAGACTCATCAAAAGAAAGTTAACGAACATGAGTGAGTCAGATAACGAGGGTTCTCGCATGGATCAGTTGGAGACCAAAGTAACCAAAATTACCGAGCAGTTGCAAGCTTTAACCACCGTTGTGGCCAGTTTGACCATACCCCATATACCCAATAATAGGAAGTCCTGCAACCTGAATAGAAAGACCATTAGGGGACCTTCGGGGACCAAGCCCACTCCTTCTGAGGTCGCCCCTATACAGAACAAGCATTCTCCAATTTTGGTAGACATTTTTCAGAGGTGTTTGAAGAGCTCAAAAGACAAGGACTCCTAAGTCCCTTAGAACCTAAACCACTTCCAAACCCTGTGCCACGCTACCTTGACCTAAACCTATACTGTTACCTCCACCAGCAAAAAGGCCATGAAACTAACAACTGGACCCGCCTTAGGCATGAGATCCAGAACCTCATTGACGCTAATAAAATACCCGACCCGGAAAAAGAACAACCCAACTCACACATAAACCCTCCACCCACCGACATAATCAACTCCGACCTATCCGACAGCATTTTCCTCCAAACTCACAACCACCAAGCTTCCCGCACGGGGATATGGGACAACAGTAGTAAAGATGAAACACAATAGAAATGGGAAAGTAGATGGGAAAAAGAATTACTACAGTTGGAGGATCTGATGTTCGAAGAAAGCAAGAAGACGAAAGAAGACAAAGTTGCAAATTATGGAGATGTTTGTTCTCCTGATCTTATTCAATTGTGACATGCATCCATTAACCCTAAGACATTGATTTTGCCTACTTGTTCGAGCCTTTTCCTTAATTGTTAAGCATCAGTCTGATGATGAAATTGTTTGCTTTAGGGTGAAACCTTAGACACGATAAGTTCGTGATGTACTCTTATCTGATATTTTGAGTTGTTGATCTCGGCTAGACTCATAAGCACTTAACTATAGGATCTTAGCAGTGAAAGCCTTAGTAGTCGGCAAGGTGACTAGTTGAAGAAATTACGGATCGATGAATGACCGTTTGCTTAGATGTCTATCCTGATTTGCTTGTGTTATGATGTGTGGTATGGTTGAAAATAAAAAAGAAAAGTCTCAAAAAAAAATAAATAATAAATAAATAAAAGCCACCTATAACCGATAAGCGTAAAGCTACCCATGGGCGAGTATTAGGACCACCATGAGAGAAATGATACCTTAAAGGGTAGGTGTGTTTAAAAAAAAACCACCATACCATATTGAGCACAGAGAAGCAATTGTAGAGCATAATTGAGATATCTAGGTTAGTTTTACCCATTGATCCCATCTTTTGAAAAAAAATCATTGAGTTGACTTACCTAAGGATCAAGCTGTAAAAGAACCTTGGCACACACACACTTTGAGTCTGGTTCAGATCATTTATTCAAACGCTCGGATTTGAGTTGCATCAAGTTCTTTGAAGGTTCTCTGGTTTGAATACTAGGCATTCTTTGAGCGCAATAATATGTATAACTATTGGGACTATTTCGTAGCATGTAATATAGTATGATGATATGGAACGTCACATCACGTGATCCACCTTGACCTAGTGCAAGCAGCGAAGAATAGAAAGCTAAACCAAAGTGAAGAATAGAAAGCTAAACCAAGTCTGGGGGCGACCAGTCTACCACCTTGCAAATCAGAGACATGACAAGATATGGAGTCATGGGACCAAAGAAAACTGAGAAATCACCATAGTAGAATTGACAAAAGGAAACGATAAGTAGGCCTTGGGGGCTATCAAAGACTTTTGTAGGTAAGAAGCACCGAGGAACACAAGACCTAACCCATTGGAATAGGAAATTCATCCATGCATACATGCATAAAAGTCATATAAACACAAATTTTCTTTTGTATTCACAGGTTTTTGAAGAAAGAAAAGGAAAAAGCGGCGAAGACGAGCAAGCCGGTATTGGCACCCCGGGAATGGAGCATAACCTCGGGAATGAGGATGAGCAAGCCGGGAATGGCGCTTCGGGAATGGAGCATAACCTCGGGAATGAGGATGAGCAAGCCATGAATGGCGCTCCGGGAATGGGGCATAACCTCAGGATTGAGGATGAGCAAGCCGAGAATGGCGCTCTGGCAATGGGACATAACCTCGGGAATGAGGACTAGCAAGCCGGGAATAGAGCATAACCTCGGGAGTGAGGACTAGCAAGCCGGGAATGGCGCTCTGGGAATGGAGCACGGTTCGGGAATGGACCACCACCATCACATCAGCAACTCCTCGGGAATGAGGACTAGCAAGCCAGGAATGGCACTCCGGGAATGGAGCATAACCTCGGGAATGAGGACTAGCAAGCCGGGAATGGCGTTTCGGAAATGGAGCACGGTCAGGAATGAACCATTACATTAGTAGCGGTCCGGGAATGGACCACCTCTCACAAAGTAACGGTTCGGGAATGGACCAGGGGTTGAAGCACCTCACCACCAGATCAACTTAGTTTGAAGCATCTCAAAACAACAGGTAAGTTCGGCGACAGCTGGCGAGCCAGGTAAGTAAAAATGCTTGCATGACTTTGATAAGATTGTCACTGTCACAGACTACACAAGTGCTATCAAAGTGGGGGCAACTGTAGGCACTGCATTTTTGTATAAAATTCCGATGATGAGCCTCGTATAGAGGCACTACCCGATAAGTTACAGAAGTCACGGGAAACGGATTTCGGAAGGGAAAATTCAAAATAAGTACATCCTCGGATTTAATTCGTTTGTTTGGTCTCGGATTCGCTAGATGGATCTCCATTTTAAATGTTAGCCTCGGCCCAAAATCCTCGCAACCCACACCAAGCCACAAGCCCAAGCCCACATACACACACAAGCCACACGTCCAAGCCCACAAAATCCAAGCCACTCGCCCAAGGCCCACAAAATCCAATCCAAAATATTCAAATCACATTTAACACATGCAAAAATCTAAATAAATAACCTTGCAAATTAAAGATATCCCCCCACCAAAAATACACAATACTCTTTCCTTAAATTAATTAAATGCATCACCTTTATGGCTTGATTTGTTTCCTTGTTTCGAAATCCCATGCATATGAGAAACCCTAGCACAATATTATAAAAGACACCAAAATGCAAACCCTATTGTCTTCATTGGCTTTCACTCACGACAACATAACTAAACCCTAACCTCACCTCTCTCAGCTCTCGGCAACCGCCACCACAAATAAACTCCCTCACGCACCAAACACAATAAAAACCAAACACAAACCCTAATCTTAGCACCGACTGAACGTTCAACCTCACAGGCCTTTCCATCTCTCGGCCTCTCCCTCTCAAAACCAAATAACAAAGACCCTTAGCCGACCAATGAAACCCCTCAACCAGCAAATACAAACGCAAACAAAAAAAGCTTCACCGACCAAATACACAAAGCAAACAGCCACTTCCTAAACTGCCCACCGACTAGACACAAACAATAAGCAACAAACAGCTCTTCCACCAACGAGAACAAATCGACACTGCCATACACAAACCAACCCAGCCCTCAGCCACATGAATCAAATCCTTCACCGCCACAAACTAAGCCATCAACCGACTGCCAACAAATAACGAAAATGCCCAGCGAAGAAACAACACTGACTGAAACCAAACAACAAATCAATCGGCCAAGCAAAGAAACAACAAGCCGAAACTGCCCCCTAAAATCACCAAAAAACCGCAGTAAAAACAGTCCAAACCAGTCGATAAAACAGTCCAAAACAGTGAAGAAAACTGCATTTAAACCAGGGAACCAGAAAAGTGATGGAGCATTAACCCTTTTGGCGTTGGTGTAACGCATTTCCGAGAAGCAACTTAAAAGGTAAGACCTGAGGGCACCCTTTATTGTTATTTATTTATCTTTTCGGTTATTTATTATTATTCTCTCACATGCATCATTATATTTCACGTCTATTTTTATTGGGCTAATGATTGCGTACTATCTCTTGCGGTATATTGGATGGAAACCCAGACATAAATTCCATAGCCGAATCCGAATGGACGGTAGTGCGGTCTGTACTTGGGATACAACTCCACGTACCGCTTGGGAAACTTCTAAGCACATGTTTCATTTTGTTATTTAATTTTATGTTCATTCATTGTTTTTGTTTTATTATTCCGTCATTTTACTTTCTGCATGTTATTGCTTTATTTATTCATACATTGCTATCTAATGTGCATGGGCTAATCATGTTGGGTTAAAGGTCCTCCATTCAAGGGAAATGCCTAAAGGCTACCTTTACCACGATGTTTTGCCGCACCGGATGAAATATACTTGATTGAATGTGAAATACGTTCAATCGGGCATACGAGGTCCCATATAGATTTTGGCATTGGTCGCATCTCTTTTATTATTCTGTTATCTACTTTCTTCATGTTATTGCTTTATTTATTTATGCATTGTTAATCTAGTGCGCATGGGCTAATCATGTTGGGTTAAAGGTCCTCTGTTTGAGGGAAATGCCTAAAGGCTACCTTTACCATGATGTTTTGCCGCGCCGGACGAAGTATACTTGATTGAATGTGAAATATGTTCAATCGGGCATACGAGGTCCCATATAGATGTTGGCCTTGGTCGCATCTCTTTTATTATTTTGTTATTTACTTTCTGCATATTATTGTTTATTTATTTACGCATTGTTAATCTAGTGCAAATGGGCTAATCATATTGTGTTAAAGGTCCTCCGTTTGAGGGAAATGCCTAAAGGCTACCTTTACCATGAAGTTTTGTCGCACCGGACGAAGTATACTTGATTGAATGTGAAATACATTTAATCGGGTATACGAGGTCCCATATAGATGTTGGCCTTGGTCGCATCTTATTTATTATTCTGTTATTTACTTTCCGCATGTTATTACTTTATTTAGTTATGCATTGTTAATCTAGTTTGCATGGGCTGATCGCGTTGGATGAAAGGTCCTCCGTTTGAGGGAAATGCCTAAAGGCTACCTTTACCACGATGTTTTGCTGCGTCGGACAAAGTATACTTGATTGAATGTGAAGTACGTTCAATCATGCATACGAAGTCCCATATAGATGTCGGCCTTGGTCGCATCTCTTTTATTATTCTGTCATTTACGTTCTGCATGTTATTCCGTCTATTTACTTTTGCGTCGTCATTTGGTGCGCATGGGCTAATCGCGTTGGATTAAAGGTCCTCTATTTGAGGGAAATTCCTAAAGGCTACCTTTACCACAAAGTTTTGCCGCGCTGGGTATACAAGATCCATATAGACGTTGGCCAAAGCTCTTGGTCACACCTTTCTTCTGTTGATCTTGTTATTCGCCTTTTTTTTGTTGTCATTTTTCAATTTTCACTTCGCATTCATACTGTTTTAATGCTTGAGTATTGCCTCTCGCAGTATATCCGATGTGGGATAAAAGCTAATTTAATCTTAGCCATTGGATCTTAATTTAGTTGTATAATGAGATTATAAAACCCTAATAAGAGTTTGAGCAGAATTGGAATTCAAAACAAATAACAAAAAAATTTACTATTCACATGGATAGTAATTATTTTTTTTCAATTCCCAAAGTGCCCCGATCGTCATTCACCAATCCCTAAACCACTATGGAACCTCATAAATGATCTGTTCAATAATTAAACACATTGAACCATTTATAAACAATTCATGCAGCAATCATATATGCTGTTATATTTGTATTCTGCACTATTAACCATTGATTTCGACTTTGTTGTTTGTGACCTTTTGGGTTCCCCTTAAGTTGGACATGAAATGAATCGTGATAGATTCATCGAACATAATTTATCCTCTGATCAGATGGTCGTTCGATTTCAATGACCAAGGTTGACATCTAGCAACATGCCAAGACCCCCAAATGAGAAGGAAAGATATATATACCCATTCTATATGCGATTTACATATGATACGGTCCCTCGCCTCACTGTATCCCCACTTATTGACCTAGGGTACGGAAAGTGTCTACCCATATGGTCAAAGGTCTAATGTTGATAGTGTCATGAATCGTGCTAACCCAAGAATCTCACATGATTCTTCCGCTGTGGCCACAGTCTCAAGCACTGATCACACAAAACAACCCGCAAATTGGAATACTACTCTTATAAAAAAATATTATCCGAGAGAGTGGTGATTCTCTGTTGTATCTTTACAAACTTCATGTGTTTCAACAAATGACCCAATCATACCCTTATGACCGGATCTTTTGAACCAGGGAAGGAGAATGTCAAAGTTATTTGATCTATACATAAGATTGTAAAGACCTCAAGTCTAAGGACTAGTCATTTAATCGATACATGAAAGTTCTCAGAGACACATGGGATAAACACTCCATATGAAAACTTTCGACTGTCAGTTCGATGGACACGAGCAACTCATGCATCCATGTGATACACCAAGTAGACAGATCTTCGCTAGTAGCCCATGAGATTGGCTACCCCACTTAAGGGGGGATCATATCATCATGCTAGTCTCTCCGCTTTGTGAACGCCCAGATTATTCACAAAACTATGACTAGGAACATTTAAGAGCAATGATTCTCATCAGGAGTGGAAGCCATCATCTTATTACGCCAATGGCTTTATCACAGATATCATATTTGTGATCTGCTGTCATCCCTATCGGTCTGAACGCTCTCATCACAGTAACCAACGAGTTTCATCTCAGAACAATCTCCGTATGTCAAAAACACATCCTTAGTTCTTCTCAGATACTTAAGGATTGTTTTGATAACTGCCTAGTGTTGCTCACCAGGATTTGTCTGATACCTGCTCGTTATGCTAAGAGCATAAGAGACGTCAGGTCTTGTACATAGCATGGCGTACATGATCGATCCTATTGCTGAAGCATAAGGGATCCTACTCATACGCTCTCTATCTGAAGGAGTATGTGGACATTGCTCATTAGATAATTTGATTCCATGACAAATAGGTAAATTACCTCTTTTAGAATCTTCCATTTTGAATATTTTCAAAACTTTAACTATCTATGTAGATTGAGAAGTCCTAACAACCTCTTAGATCTGTTACGGTAGATCTTAATGCCGAGGATGTAGGATGCTTCTCCCAAATCTTTCATGGAGAAATTCTGAGATAACCATTGCTTGGTGGCTTACATCATGGGAATATCATTCCTGATGATTAATATGTCATCGACATATAATACAAGAAATACAACAACGCTCCCACTACTTTTCCTGTAAACACAAGGCTCGTCTACATTTTTGATGAAGTCAAATTCTTTGATTGTCTCATCAAATCGTATATTCCAACTTCTGGAGGCTTGCTTGAGTCCATAAATGGGTCGCCTAAGTTTACATACTTTATTATGAGCATCCTTAGATGTAAACCCCTCAGGTTGTGTCATATAGACTTCCTCTATGAGGTTCCCATTAAGGAAAGCTATTTTGACATCCATCTGCCAAATCTCATAATCAAAGTGTACAGCTAGTGCCAGTAAAATTCGAATGGACTTTATCATTGCAACATGCGAGAAGGTTTCGTCATAGTCAATTCCTTGGATTTGTCTATAACCTTTGGCCACCAACCTAGCCTTATAGGTTTGGATGTTGCCTTCTGCATCAGTTTTACGCTTGTAAATCCACTTGCAGCCTATGGGTTTTATCCCATCAGGTCCATCTACCAAGTCCCATACTTGATTCTGATACATAGAGTCTATTTCGGATTTCATGGCCTCAAGCCACTTGACTGAATCAATGTCACGCATTACTTCGTCATAACTGGTGGGATCGTCATTATCAATGACCTGATCATGTTCATCATCAATATGGAAACCATATCTTTCAGGCTCATATCTTTCTCTACCAGACCTTCTAAGTTCATAACCTTGTGGTTGTTCCGTCACTGCCCTTTTCAGGGGCCTGGGGTTTAGTTCTATATTAGTTTGTTCTTCACGTACCTCATTGAGGTCAAGTCTACTCCCACTATATTTCTTGAGAAGGAATTCATTCTTTAGAAATTTAGCATTTCGTGAGACAAATGTTCTTTGTTCATTAGGGACGTAGAACACGTATGCTCTTGAGTTCAAGGCATATCCTACAAACTTACATTTAACTGCCCTATCATCCAATTTGTTAGTTTGTGTGAGCTTAACATATGTGTCACATCCCTAAACTATTAGATAACTAAGACGTTTCCCTGACCATAAGTCATATGGTGTTTGACTAACAGTCTTGGAAGGAACTTGGTTTAGTAGTAGTGTTGCAGTTTCTAAAGCAAGACCCCAAAATGAAATAGGTAGATCCGTGTCTGGCATTATTGATCGAACCATATCTAATAATGTCTGATTTCTGCTTTCGGAGACCCCATTATGCTGTGGAGCTCCCAGAGGAGTCTACTGGCAAATAATGCCATTTTCTCTCAAGTAATCTTGAAATTCGCCGCTTAAGTATTCACCACCTCGGTCAGACCTTAGTGACTTAATACTTTTATTAAGCTGGTTTTCTATTTCAGCCTTGAAGTCTTTGAATTTCTCAAAGGCTTCAGATTTGTACCGCATAAGGTACACATACCCATATCGCGAATGATCATCGATAAATTTAATGAAGTTGGAGAATCCACCTCTAGCGGTGACTGACATTTACATCACAGTGTATGAGTTCTAATGTCTCCGTTCCACGCTGTCTTTTACCCTTGAAGGGTAATTTGGTCATTTTACCAAGTAAACAAGACTCACAAGTTCCATAAGGTTTATATTTGAAGGGTTTGAAATACTCATCCTTATGTAGCTTAGTTAATCTTGTTTCATTGATATGACCTAAGCAACTGTGCCATAAAAGTGATTCATTAAGATTATTTGAGTTAACATTGTATATATTAGAGGTTGAATATTCTTTGTTAGTTTGTAAGACATAGATACCATTATTCAAAATACCATCTCCATATTTTATTTCATTGAAATAAATAGAACATTCATTACAACTTATTAGGCATGAAAAGCTTTTATTACATAAAGAAGAAATTGAAATGATGTTCTTTACTAGAGAAGGTACATAAACACAATCTTCTAAGTCTAAAACTAAACCATTCGGAAAAACTAATGAATAAGTCCCCACGCACAATGCAGCCAGTTTTGCTCCATTACCCATGCGTAAGTCAACCTCCCTGTGACGGAGTCTCCTACTATTTCTCAGGCCCTGCACATTGTTACACAAGTGAGTCCCACAACCGGTGTCAAACACCCAAGTAAAAGGTTCAGAGTTTTGAGAATATAGTTCAATCATATACAACATACCTGAAGCATTGGGCTTCTTAGCCTCTTGAGCTTCCCTAGGTTCCTTGGCTTTCAAGGATCTGCAGTCTTTCTTCCAATGACCATTCTTTCCACAAAAGAAACATTTCCCATTTCCCTTTTTCTTCTCCACCTTACCATTGGGCTTTAGGTGATCTGGAGCCTTGGCCTTGCCCTTATTTTTCTTTGGGCCTCGTGGCTTCAGGTCCGTACCCGTAAGCATGACGGAGGTTTTAAGCTCCGGTTTCAAGTCCTTCTCTACTTGCTTTATCAGATTGTGCAATTCTGCTAAAGTAGCTTCTTTATTAGACAGATGAAACTGCAAAATAAAGTTAGGGAAGTCTTTTGGTAAGGACTGAAGAATTAGATAATGACCTATCTCATGATCCATGATGAACCCGAGGTTGGCCAATTTTTCAATGTGGCCAATCATCTTAAGCACATGTCCACTGACAGATCCTTCCTTATACCTTATAAATTTACTATTCATATTTTCTGCAGATGCGTTAATTTTAAATGCAATTTCGCAATTCAAATCTTAACCAAATCATGCAAAACTTGTTCATAAAATTAAGTTCATGGTGTTAGATTTCCAACGAGCTTTTAAACACCCAATTTCGAGTTCAAATGAGTGAGAACTAATCAAAACAAAAACGGCACGCTGATACCACTGTTGGGAAGGGGCCGCGAGTGTGGAGCGGAAAATCAAAATTATTATGCTGCCGCTACCCCTATGCCTAAGATGTTGGGTTTTCTAGGTCAAACCAAGATCAATTAAGCATATAAACGTGTGAATACATCAAAGTAAAGTAGCGGAAATACTCACTTTGATTGGCTTTGCGATGCGAAGACAACAAAAATTTCTGCTCCAAGCTTTTCCTTCTTTGGTATGATTCTGCCAAGCCCTTGCAATTGGTCTTCAAGCTCCAATCTTTGTGAATGATTCCATGCTCAAGAGTTGGTTTCCCTATCACCTTTTTGATACTCCTTGTGTGCTAGCACTTGTGAAAATTTGCAACAAATCTTCCAATTTTCCCTCTTGAAATTCGGCCAAGCCTAGAAAATTTTGAGAGGAAAAAATCTGCACTTTGGGCGTGAGAGATGGAAGAGAGAGAGATAAGAAAAATTGTGTTATTTGATTTCAAAAACCAAATTAAATGATATACCAAATATTTAGTATAATTCATTCAATTCTTACACATCTTTGGTGTGTTGGACAAGTTATCACCAACCCACCAAAACCTATCAACATAAAGTGACAATGTGATGTGACTTGTGGGCCCCACTTGTTTCAGAATCCGAGTGGGTCTGCAACATATCCCGGACTCGGGTTCGCTAATTCCGAATTAACGAACTTTCCGTTGCGACGTAATTAAATCAAATATAATTAAATAATTATACCTAGCAAAATTACTATTCACATCGCTAGCGAATTGATTCTAAATTAACTCGTTTGCCCGAATTAAAATCTAATTTTAATTCCGCATCGAAATATAATTTCGTTTAATATATCGAATACATGATTTTATCGATTAATTCCAAATTAATCGTTCTCTCTCTTTAAATAATATTTTATCCCAGATAAAATATCTCCGAAATTAATCCTAGATTAATTCTCTCTCTCTTATAATTAATCCCAGATTAATTATGTGCGAGTCATACGTCATCGGTGAATCTTTGGGAAGCGACCCATGAGATCCCTTGATATGTTGGCAGTAAATCCGGTCGTCGGACTATCCGAACACGTACGTAATTAGTACTACATTTCTACCAATTTACAAGACATGGTTGGCTTCTAGCAAAGCACCGTGCCTACCCAATTCTCCAGAAATATTCTTAAAGGAATATGTAATCTGTATCAGGCGTAGTATACGTAGTATTGCGTATTGCGATCCAGTATCGGATGTCACATGCAAGGCCTGGGGCTGGAATTGTGTCTTCCCCGTTCGAAACATATGTCGGATCTTTGGTAACTAGTCTCTATAATCGGATAAACATGACCTAGATATATTATCCCGATAGCTGCAGCATACAAGAGTACCAGTTCCTTATCCTACGTGACCATCATCTCCATATGACTGAAGTGATACTTCCATCTTGACATCACACCCAATACACAACGATTCTCAATATACCTAGAAGAGGCGTACACAGAACCTGTTAAAACCCTGGACGACCAAAACCAAAGTATATTGATTGTCGCAAGTATTAGCGATGCAAGTCTGAGGTTAAGACCAAATACACCTACCCTTATTCGGACTTCCATAGACACATAGTCATACTACCAATGGAATTCCGAGGGGTCTATCCAGAGCGTAGCTGTTTCCGTACCATTGGTAAACACAACCTCCTATCACACTTGCATATGTATCCAATACTTAAATATATGAGAACTATGTCGTTATGCTCCCACAACGCGCACAAGTGCAATACTACTCTATTCCGCATTATCGATGTCCAATCTCGACAATACTACGACTAGGGATATTTTAATGATTAAACCTTAGTGGATTAATACTGTCTCATATCTTATTAATCCGGAATTAATCATATGGACTTTTATCATTTATATATCCCGGTAATCCAATTACAAATGATAAAAGAGCAATTTCCTTTGTCACATAGTTAATTTGTACAACAACACCATGTTAGTACAAATAGTGATGCTATGGGTCATAATTGTCCAACAATCTCCCACTTGGCCAATAGCCAATCACTCAAGTGTCCTACACTTGAACTATGTACGGGTGGCTCAAACTTCTGCTGAGAAATAGCTTTCGTCAGCAGATTTGTAATGTTATCATCTGATGCGATTTATTCGATCATCACATCGCCACGATGTATGATCCGACGAATCAGATGAAATAGTTGAAGTATATACTTGGATCGTTGATGAGACCATTAATTCTTTAGCCTGTGTTGTATCCTAGCTCAGCTACTAACAGAACTCCACCTAATCTTATTAGGATTATTATATATACAAATTTCTTCTATTGCTGCCTCAGCTGTAGCAATATTCCGCTTTTGTTGTTTATTCGGCAACATTATATTGCTTGGAAGATTTCCAGCTCACTGTTCCGTTATTCAAACTATATAGTACCCTTATTACGACTTACAGTCGTTATTTTCGGTTTGGAAACTTGAGCAGTGAACCCAGTCACTTCAAGTTCTCATTCTCCATATATAAGAAAGCATCCTTAGTTCATCTAAGATACTTAAGGATGTTCTTAACTTCAATCCAGTGACTATCACTTGGATTAGCCTGATTGTGACTCCATATGCTCAAAGCATATAAGACACCAGGTCGCGTACATATCTTTCAATGTACGAGTTCTCGGAGAGTGCCAACAGCATTTAGATCTATCCTAGTAGATCCTTATTCCTAGAATAAAGGTTGTATCTCCCAAGTAGTCTACGGAGAATTTTCATGAAAGCCAAGCTTTCACCGATTGTATTATAGGAATGTCATTTCCAAGAAATGACATGTCATCATTATATAGGACAATCACTGTCAGTGTGCTCTCACTAACCTCCTTATATACACAAGAATCATTTTCATTTGAATTAAATCATATACCATTATGATTACATCAAAACGATGGTTCCAGGAATGCAATGCTTGCTTCAATCCATTAATGGATCGAATTATCTTGCAAACCTTGTTTGCATGTTTTGGTGCGACAAAACCGTCAGGATGTTGATAAACATCCTCCGAAAGGTTTCCGTTTAAGGAAAGAGATTTTGACGCTCAGCTGCCATGTTTCATAAATGAAATATGCAGCATTAGCAAGCATTATCCAAATGGATTTTTAACCATGGCAACAAGTTAAAAGGTTTCATTGTAATCGACACAATGTTGATAACGATACCTTTTCGCTACAAGCTTAGCTTTGTGCGTTGGTATGTTGCCATCCATGTATGTCTTCCTTGAAGACTCAAATAGTACCAATAGGCACAATGCATTTCGGTACATCAACCAGTGTCCAAACTTGGTTGATATACATGGAATCCATTTTGGACATAATGGCACTTTGCCATAATAGGGAGTCGATACCTTGTATCACTTCCTCATATGTAGTCAATTTGTCTTCCTCAATAAGATTGACATCTACTTGAGGTGAGATCAGAAACCCATACCTCCCAGGTTGTTTTCTGACTCTCTCCGACTTATGCGGTTCTTGTGTATTCGAAGATTGTGGTACAATTTCATCCCTGATGAACTGTTTGTGTTCAATTAAGGAATCGGTGCCTGGAATAGTATTACTCTGATTTTCATCGAGTTTTACTTTCCTCCAACTTACCACTACATATAGGTATTCCCCTTAGGAAAACCGCATGGAGAACAACAATTACATTATTCTCTTGTGAGTTGTATAAATGTTATACTTTGGTTACCTTAGGATAACCTACAAATTGGCTCTTATCCAATTTGGGTTCTAGTTTGGTATCATCCAAACATATGCCTAGCATTCCCAAATCTTCAGGAATGAGAAAACCCTGTTTCTTTCCTGTTCATATCTAATATGAAGTCTGTCAAACAGATTTTTATGGAACCTTATTCAAAATAAGTCTTGCACTGATTAATGCGTATCCCTAGAAGGAAATGGTAGCTCAGAGCGACTCATTATTAACCTTATTATGTCGAACAAGGTTCGGTTTCTCAGTTCGGACACACCGTCTAATTGAGGTGTTCCGTGAAGAGTCCACATTGAAAGAATACTATACTCTTTCAAGTGATTGAGAAACTTATTGCTTAAGTATTTTCCACCATGACCGTGACGGTTTTAATACTTTAGCCGATCTGTCTGTTTACTTCGTGTCGAAACTCTTTGAATTTATCAAAAGTTTCTGATTCGTGTTTCAAAAGAAACACATAACCATAACGCGATGCCATATCCGTAAAGGTTACAAATTATTCATATCCACCTCTAGCCTAGCTAGACATGGGCCCATTTACGTCACTATGAACGAGGGCTAACAGATCGGTGGCACTTGAACTTTTACCAAGTAAAAGGTGTTTTAGGCACTTTTCCTAATAAACTAGATTCGTAGAAATCATTTGATTAAAATCAAATCCGTCCTAGTACCCACTCTTCGAAAGTGTGGATATACGAGTCTTGTTTAATGTGTCTCAGACAACAATGCCACTTATAAGTCTCAACTGATTAATTCAGTTTGAGCTATTTGTCTGTCATGTTATACGTTTGAGATTCATTTATATTCAAAATATAAATACTGTTATTCACATCTAATGTGTTTATCTCAATATCATCTTTATAAAATAAAACACTTTAGTGTTCTAGAATATAAAGGTATACCCACAACGAGTTATACTCTGATATAGAGATAATGTTTCTAGTCAAACTAGATACATTATAACAGTTTCCTAATTTAAGTACATACCCAAAGGGTAGTTCCTAAACTTAGGTTTCTACGGTTAAAACAGCGACTCTCGTCCCGTTTTCGACTCGTAGATAAATCTCAACTGAAGTCAGTATCCTGCTTATCAGCAGATCCCGCACATCAGTACATATATATGTACAACACTTAGTATCAAAAAGCCAATTTTGAAACCAGTAGTGAAGATGTTATGACAAACATACTTGAAGTTGGAGCCTTGCCCTGCCTTCACTTCCTTCACGTATGCCTTGTCCATACGACAGTCATGCTTCCAGTGACCCCGTTTGCCACAGTTTAGGCAGACATCTTAGGATATGTCCTTTGTCTTCCTAGAAGACTTTGATGATTTTACCTTTGCCCATTTCCACATCCTAAAAGCCTTCAGCCAAGCCTTGGCCATCTGGGATGTCAAAGTAAGATGCACCTTGCGCTTCTTGCCCTTTTGCAAACTATGGCTTTGTCTCATTGAGCATAGCCATTAACTCTCCAAGAGTTTTCTATTGCAATTAGTACTTCTGAGATCTAAGTATATATCTATGTGTTGGACAATTATGACCCATAGCGTCACTATTTGTACAGATCATGGTGTTTTTGTACAAATTAACTATGTGACAAAGGAGATTGCACTCTTATCATTTGTGATTAGATCACCCATATGTATAAATGATGAGAGGTCCCTATAATTTATTCCTGGACGGAGAATGATATGAGACAGTATCAGTCCACGAAGGATAAATCATTAAATATCCCTAGTCAGAGTATTATCGAGATTGGACATCGATAAATACGTAAAAGACTAGTATTACACTTGTGCGCGTTTGTGAGGGCACAACGGCATAGTTCTCATATATTTGTGTATATGATACTCATGCAAATGTAATAGGAGGTTGTGTTTTACTGATGGTATGGGAAACAGCTTCACTCTGGATAGACCCCCGTGGAATCCCATTGGTAGTATGACTATGTGTCTATGGGAGTTTGCAATCAGGGTAGGTGTATTTGGTCTTAACCTGAGACTTGCACCGCTAATACTTGCGACAATCAATATAATTTGGTTGAGGTCGTCCAGGGCTTTAACAGGTTCTGTGTACGCCAACACTGGGTATATTGAGAATTGTAGTGTGTTGGGTGTGATGTTAAGACGGAAGTGTCACTCTAGTCATATGGAGATGATGGTCACGTAGGATACGGAACTCGTTCTCTTAAATGCTCAAGCTATCGGGATATTATGACTAGGTCATGTTTATCCGATTATAGAGACTAGTTGCCAGACATCCGATATGTGATTCGTACGGGGCAGACACAATTCCAGCCCCAGGCCTAGCACGTGATCATCCGATACTGGATCGAAATACGCAATACTACGGTATACTACACTTGATATAGATCTAATATTCCTATAAGGATATTTCTGGAGAATTGGGTAGGCATGGCGCTTTGCTAGAAGCCAACCTTGTCTTGTAAATCGGTACAAACGTAGTACGAGGTACTTACGTGTTCGGATAGTCCGACGACCGTATTTACTGCTAACATATCCGGGGATCTCATGGGTCGCTTCCCGAAGATTCACCGATGATGTATGACTCCCACTTTATTAATCTGGGATTAATTAGAAGATAGAGAAAATTAATATGGGATTAATTACGGAGATATTTTATCTGCGATAAAATATTAATTAAAGAGAGAGAATGATTAATTTGGAATTTATCGATAAAATAATATATTCGATATATTATGCGAGATTGGATTTTGACGCGGAATTAAAATTACATTTTAAATCGGGCGAACGAATTAATTTAGAATTAATTCGTTAGCGACGTGAATAGTTATTTCGCTAGGCGTAATCGTTTAATTGCTTCGTGACGGAAAATTCGTTAATTTGGAATTAGCGAACCCGAGCCCGGGATTATTTGTGAGCGCATTCGCATTTCGAATTCGAGTGCTGCACACAAGTCAAATCAAGCGTCAAATCGCAAGTCACATCAAGCGTCAAATCACATGTCACTTTGAGTGATGTGACAATTTGATTGATTGATTTGAGTGATTGATGTGGTTGTTGAAAAAGCATTAATGGGCTTTTGCTTTTTTGACTTTTGGTAAATGAAATTGATTTTATTTATTTGTTTTGTTTTTGGAAAATAAAATAAATATATAAATGAAACATTTTTTCTTCTCTCTCCTCACTACTTTTACGGTTTCTCTCTTTCCCTCCTTCTCACATACGGCTTTGAGCCATTTCTTTCTTCTGGTTTTTACCGAATGAAAATGAGAAGCAGTGAGATGAAGATGACGATTTTTGTTGCAAAATCAAGTGCTAGCACACCTTGAGTTATCATATGGTGAAAGGGAAACTAACACATGAGCTTGGAATCATTTTTGGAGCTTGAAGATTGGAGCTTCGATGGAGTCCACACATGGCCGAATCTTGGAGGAGCCGAACTAGTCACCACCGTGCAGTCCACTGCCTGAGGGAGATGCTGCCGTGAGCTTTTGAGGGAGCTAGAAGGCTTGTGTTCTTCGCGTCTCAAGATCCGTTCATTGTGAGTATGTTTCTGCCATTCTCCTTTGTGTATTCATGTTTTTTGTGCTTGATTTGATTATTCTTGGGACCTAATTAGAAACCAACAATGGTATCTATGAGCTTTGATCAAGCATGAAAAAGTTAGGGTTTGAAATTGGGTAAAATCAATTGAAGCATGATTTGGTTAAATTGATTGATTAAGTATGCTTGTATGTTGATTAATTGAAGTAATTGATCATGAAATTGGATTGGATCCATTTATCCCCAAATTTTTGGGCATGGCCGAAAATGATAAACCCTATTTGTCTTGGTAATTTTTGTTTGTTTGATCATTGGATGACTTAAAACAAGTGGGTAATGTTGATTTGAAGTTCAATTGGATTGAATTTTGATTTGGAACAATTTTCCCTTTAAAAGTAGGCTTGGTCGAATTCTTTGGATTTTTGAAATTCATTGTGTTTTTTATTTTGATTCATTGGATGAGTTAAATTGATTTGGGAAATGATGATTGTGGATTCAATTGGATTGAAACCGAATCGAATTGTGAAAAACCCCTAATTGCCGAGACTTTAAGCATGTAAAATGGGTTTGATTTTGATGAAATTGTGTTGGACACTATTTTTTGTTAAAGTGCATGATTAATTAGGCTAATTGATGTTTTCGAAATTTTAATTGGGTGATTAATTGTGTATTACACTTAGGTTAATTAATTATGGAATTTGGAATTTTATAAGTTAATTAATTTGGGCTTATTTTGGAAATTTGGGCCTTATAGGTTGTAATTGGGCTTTTGGGCTTGGTTGTACAAAGTAAGGTTTAGGCCAATTTGGTTGGATCCAATTGGGCCCAAAACCGCATCCATAAAGTCCAATTATGACTTAATGGACCTTAATTATTTAAATGGGCCTAATGGGCCAAAATTGATTTCTGGGCTTATGGGGTAAATCCCGGATTGGATTTTGGTTATTCGGTTTGACCCGAGTTGACCAAAAGTCCACGCCTTAAAGAAATTAATTAAAAGCCCATTGGACTTTAATTAAATAAACATTAAATGTTAATCGGGCTTTGAGACCCGTTGCGATTAAATTTGGAATTTAAGTTGTAAAAGTTCATTATTAAAGTGTAATATTTAATTTGGAATTAAATAGTGAATTAATATTAAATACAAATTGAATTGGATTTAATTTTGTAGTTTAATTTAATTCAAGAATTCGTACTTTGAGTACTTATTCGCAAAACGAGTTTGACTCGCGCAAAAATCAAATCGTTGTTTGAACATTGGATGATCACTAATTATCAGATTAATTAATTGGATTAGATTGATTGATAACATGCTTGTATGAATACATGGTTGCGATGCATGAATAATGAATATCGGATGGATATTAGATGGGTGGGGCAATTTTAGAAATTCTTGTAATAAATTTGATTTATTAATTGGACCTGCATGTCCAACCTTATTACCTCCTTCTCATTGTATTCTCTTTTCACATATTCCCCTCAATGTAAATGAGGTTTCTTTAGAAGTGTAGTGTAACGGGTAGAAGTAAATACATGTGCTAGCTTTGGAGAGAGAAAATGAGAGATTTGATCTAGGATCAATGGAAAGTATCCATCCGCATATCATTATTATTTTATTTCATATACGTTTTATTATTATCAAGCCCTTGTCCGTCGAAGATGTGTTTTAATCACGAGGCTTTGTTCCATATCGGTGTCGTGTCCAAGTTGTGGTTTGTTGGCCAAAGTCAAGACCACTTCTTGTCCATTGACATTGATTACGAAGCTTTCCATGGTCAATGGGTCAAGCTTGACTGGGATCACTAAGTTTGTTGTGCCAAAGCCAAGGCTTAGTTGATTCAGAGGAAAAAGGTTAGGTAATACATTGGATGTATTGGCATATATATGATATATGTTTCGGACTTGGATGTCCCCCTACCGGACCTAGGAATTGGATTAGATCCAATTGATCTTAGAGATCTACCTAGTTAATTATCATACAATTTGTTGGCCAAAGTCAAGATTGTGTGATATTTAACGGGATCCTAGCCCACTAGGAAACACGGTTTCCCGAGTACTCGACAGAGGGTTAGAGGCTCGCCGAAAAATAGTGGGAGGCAAGAATTGAATTTGCAATATTCGTTCAATTACTCGCCATACGCGCTCAATCACAAATTATTTCGTCGTTAGATTAAATGTTAGTTGGACTAATATTTAATTGTTGTTTTTTAATAAGCAGTTGGACTGTATTATAGTTGATTATATAATTGGATTATAGTAATCAATATATTTGAATTAATTAATTTCGATTTACAGTTGATTTTATAATTGGATTATAGTAATCAATGTAATTGAGGTTAATTAATTTAAATTATATTTGATTGTATAGTTGGACTATAATAATCAATATAATACATAGTACCACAAATCGTTGATTAAATAGTTGGACTATTAGAATCAAGATAAATTGAAAGATTGACATTTAAAACATAATCCTGGGTGAAAATGTATTTAGACGACTATAATTTTCAAATTGGGAATAAAGTTTCAGGATGATCCTGGAAACTAATAAGTTATTTTATTTGATAAAATAATATATTATGCCTAAGCTCGGAGTTAAGCAAATAAGTGGAACATAATATTTGGAATATTCATGTAATGGAAACTTAAATGCTTAATCCATTATACTTGTCAAGTATACTCCTTAATTTCTTTATCAGAACTAAGGATTAGATCCTTAAAGTATGATAAATGAAATTGAAGGATTTTCATGGATCTATTTTAGATCTTTGAAATACTAAATTGCAATAAATAGTTCTTGGAGAATTAATGACTATTCTCAAGGAGATAAAGTCAAACTTTGCAATTAGGCAAGTAGCGCTAGTCGCACCTTACTTCGATATTCTAGAAGGCCAAGGGTTGACCAAAGGCTTCTGGAGTGTTGAAACCGGCAAAGGAAAAATCATTATCATCTTCTAGGAACATAAAAGGACACATCCCAAGGAGGAATTGAAGACGAGCAAGGCTCTGACTTCAAAAATGATTGTCATAATTATGTTCACAACTAGTATTGAAATTGGATTTTAGATACTTAGTGTGATACATGAAATATATATATTGATGTTCAGAATCTGTTTTGAATAGGATACTGACATCATTTTAGATTTAATCTGCGAATTGGAAACAGGACGAAAGTCGCTGTTTTAACCGTAGATACCTGAATTTAGGAACTACCTTCGGGTATGTACTTAAATTAGGAAACTGTTATAATGTAACTAGTTTGACTAGAAACATTATCTCTATATCAGTGTTTGACCCGCTGCGGATGAACCTTTATATTCTAGAACACTAAAGTATTTTATTATATAAATATGACATTGAGATAAACACATTAGATGTGAATAACAGAATTTATATTTTGAATATAAATAATATCTCAAATATATAACATGACAAATAAATAGCTCAAACTGATTTGATCAATAAAGAAACTTAAATGTGGCATAGTTGTCAGTGACACTATTAAACAAGAATCGTATATCCACAATTTCGAAGAGTGGGTACTTGGACTGATTTGATTCTATTCAAATAAAAGTCTACGAATCTAGTTTATTGGGCAATGTGTTTAAATCACTATTTACTTGGTAAAAGTGTAAATGCCATTGATCTGTTAGCCCTAGTTCATAATGAAGCAAGTGGGCCCATGTCTAGCTAGGCTAGATGTGGACATGAATATTTCGTGACCTATACGGATGTGGCATCGCGTTATGGTTATGTGTTTCTTATGAAACACAAATCAGAAACTTTCACAGTTTCGACACGAAATAGACAAACAGATCGGCTAAAGTATTATACCGTCGCGGTTAGACAGTAATGGAAAATACTTAAGCAATAAGTTTCTCGTATACTTGAAAGAGTACAATATTCTTTCAAAGAGGACTCCTTTCGGAACACGTCAATTTGACGATGTGTCCGAACAGGATTAACCGAATTTTGTTAGACATGATAAGGTTAATCACGAGTCGCTCTGAGCTACCATTTCCTTCAACGGATAAGCTTTAAACAGTGCAAAAACTTATTTTGAATAAGGTTCCATAAATATCTGTTTGACAGACATCATATTAGATATGAACGGGAAAAAAACCGGGTTTCTCATTCCTGTAATATTTGGGTATGCTAGGCATACGTTTGGATGATACCAAACTAGAACCCAAATTGGATAAGTGTCAAATGTAGGTTATCCTAGGGATACCATAAGTATTGTACTTATAAACCTCACAAGAGAACAATTATATTGTTGCTCACCATTCGGTTTTCCTAAGAGGAATACCGATATGCAGTGGTAAGTGGGAGGATAGTAAAACTCGATGAAAATCGGAGTAATACTGTTCAAGGCACCGAATCCTTAATAGAACACAATAGTTCATCAAGGATGTAACTATGACCAGTAATCTTCGAATACACAAGAACCGCATAGGTCGGAGAGAGTTAGAAAATAACCTGGGGTATGGGTTTCTGATCTCACCTCATAAAGATGTCTATCTTATTAAGGAATACCAACTGACTACATATGAGGAAGTGATACAAGGTATCGACTCCCTATTATGGCAAAGTGCCATATAATCCGAAATGGATTCCATGTATATCAACCAGTTTGGATACTAGTTGATATACCACAAGGCATTGTGCCTATTGGTACTATATGAGTCTTCAAGGAAGACGTACATGGATGGCAACATACCAACGTATAAAGCTAGGCTTTTAACGGAAAGGTATCATTATCAACATTGTATTGATTACGATTCAACCTTTTACCTCTTGCCACGGTAAATACATTTGGATAATGCTTGTTAATCGATCCGTGATTGGATTGAATCAAGCATTAGGTTCTTGGAATTATTGTTTTGATGTAATCATAATGATTTATGATTTAATTCAAAACGAAAATGATTCTTGTGTATATATGAGGGTTAGTGGGAGCGCACTGACAGTGGTTGCCCTATAAAATAATGATAATACGTCATTTCTTGGAAATGATATTCCCATAAAATAACTATCGGTGAAAGCTTGGCTTTCGAAAAACTCTCCGTGGAACTGTATATTGAAAAATGTACGCGACTTGGTGTCTCATACGCTTTGAGCATATGGATTCACAAATAGGCCAATCCGAGTGATAGTCACTGGATTGATGTTAAGAACATCCGTTAGTATCTTAGAGAACTAAGGATGTTGTCTTAGTCTATGGAGTATGAGAACTTGAATTGACTAGAATCATTGTAGCAAGTTTCCTATAACCGATAAAGACGACTAAAAGTCGCAAACGGTACTATACAATTTGAATAACGGTACAGTGAGCTGGAAATCTTCCAAGCAAGATACTGTTACCGAATAAACAACAAATGCGGGTTAATTGCAGCAGCTATGGCAGCAATAGAAGCCATCTGGGTCAATAAAAAATCTAATTAGATTAGATATAGTTCTGTTAGCAGCTGAGCTAGGCGTCAGCACAGGCTAAAGAATTAATGGTCTCATCGACGATCCAGATAAATACTTCGATATTCATCTGATCTGTTCGGATCAAACATCGTGGCGATGTGATGATCGAATAAATTTCATGAGAAGATAATCATGAAAATCCGCTGAGGAAAGCTTTTCTCAGCAATTTGAGCCAACCGTACATAGTTCGGGTGTCAGAGACTCGAGTGACTGGCTATAGGCCAAGTGGGAGATTGTTGGACAATTATGACCCATAGTGTCACTATTTGTACAGATCATGGTGTTGTTGTACAAATTAACTATGTGACAAAAGAGATTGCACTCTTATCATTTGTGATTAGATCACCTAGATGTATAAATGATGAGAGTGTTGGACAAAATGACCCATAGCGTCACTATTTGCCCAGATCATTGTGTTGTTGTAGCAAATTAACTATGTGACAAGGAAATTGCACTCTCATCATTTGTGATTAGATCACCATAGATATATAAATGAAGAGAGGTCCATATGATTAGTTCCTGGATTGAGAATGATATGAGACAGTATCAGTCCACGAAGGATTAATCATTAAATATCCCTAGCCGGAGTATTATCGAGACTGGACATCGATAATGCGGAATAGGCTAGTATTGCACTTGTGTGCGTTGTGAGGGCACAACAGCATAATTCTCATATATATAAGTATTGGATACTTATGCAAGTGCGATAGGAGGTCGTGTTTCACCGATGGTACGGGAAACAGCTTCGCTCTGGATAGACCCTTTCGGAATCCCATTGGTATTATGACTATGTGTCTATGGGAGGCCGAAATCAAGGTAGGTGTGTAAAGTCTTAACCTGAGACTTACATCACTAATACTTACGATAATCGATAGACTTTGGTCTTGGTGGTACAGGGCTTTAACCGGTTCTGCGTACACCACTTCTGGGTTTACCAGAGAGTCGTAGTGTATTGGGTGTGATGTCAAGACGGAAGTATCACTTCAGTCATAGTGGAGATGATGTCACGCAGGATACGGTATTAGTGCTCTTAAGTGTTGCGCAACCATCGGGATATTATGACTAGGTCATGCATATCCGATTATAGAGACTAGTTACCAGACATTCGACATGTGCTTCGGACGGGGCAGACACTTATCCAGCCCCAGCCCTAGCACGTGACTATCCGATACTGGGCCGATATACACAATACTACGGTATACTACTCTTGATACAGATCTATATATTCCTGTAAGAATATTTCTGGAGAATTGGGTAGGCATGGCGCTTTGCTAGAAGCCAACCTTGTCTTGTAAATCGGTATAAACGTAGTACGAGGTACTTACGTGTTCGGATAGTCCGACGACCGTATTTACTGCCAACATATCCGGAGATCTCATGGGTCGCTTCATGAAGATTCACCGATGACGTATGACTCGCACTTTAATTAATCTGGGATTAATTCGATGAGAGGGAAAATTAATCTGGGATTAATTACGGAGATATTTTATCTCGGATAAAATATCGTTAAAGATAGAGAACGATTAATTTGGAATTAATCGATAAATTAATATATTCGATATATTATAACGAAATTAGATTTCGACGCGGAATTGAAATTGGATTTTAATTCGGGCGAACGAATTAATTTAGAATTAATTCGTTATAATTCGTTCGCGACGTGAATAGTGAATTCGCTAGGCGTAATCATTTAATTACGATGCAAAGGAAAATTCGTTAATTTGGAATTAGCGAACCCGAGCCCGGGATTGTTTGCGAGCGCATTCGCATTTCGAATTCGAGTGCGGCACGCAAGTCAAATCAAGCGTCAAAATCGCAAGTCACATCAAGCGTCAAATCACATGTCACTTTGAGTGATGTGACATTTGAGTGATTGATGTGAATTGATTTGAGGTGATAGACAAGCATTTAATGCTTTGCTTTTTGAAATAGAAAAAGTAAATGGTTTATTAAATATTTTTGGAAATTATATAAACCTTTTACAATTTTTTATTTTCTAACTCATTCTCTCTCTCTCATTTACGGTATTAGGCTTTTGGAGCCAAAAAACTTCTTCATCTTCTCTCTCGGTCTTGGACCATTTTTCTCTCTATTTTTTCTGGTTTTCTGCCGAGCAAAATGGAGAAGCAAATATCTTGTTGCAAGATCTATGTGCTAGCACACTCATGGAGGAATACAAAGGTGATAGGGAAGTGAGTTCGTGAGCTTGGAAGCTTGAAGCTTGGAGCTTCAATGGTGTCTCCCATGGCCGATTCTTGGAGGAGGAAGCAGCCCCACGCCGTGCAGCCCCACATGCGCAGCTCACTGCCGAGCAAGGGAGAGCAGTTCGCACTACATCTTTGCCGCATCCAACCGATCCATGTGAGTCTTTTCCGCACGTCATTTGGTTGTATTCAACTCGTTTTTATGCATGATTTATGATCCTTGGGACTTGATTGAAACTCAACAATGGTATCTTGAGCCATTTGTGCATAAAACGTTTTTAGGGTTTTTGAGCAAAATTTGGGGTTTTTTGATTTAAGCATGATTTTGACAAATTGTTTGTTTAAGAATGTTTGTATATGAATAACTTAGAGTTATATGTAATCAATTTGAAGAAAAATTAATTGGATTGATTTTCCCCAATTTGCTTATTGTTGGCCAAAACTTTAATTTGGGTAAACTTGATTTTGAGCATGTTTAATGAAATTGGATGATTTAGAATGCTTAAATGTTGTTTAATTGAGGATTGATTGGATCAATTTGATGAAAAAGTGTTTGGAACAATTTTCCCCAATTTGCTTGTGATGGCCGAAAATATGAACCCTAATATTGTCTTGGATTTTTGATTTTTTGTTCATTGGATGACTTGGAAATCATTTGGGGATGTTGAATTTATGTTTAATTTGGTTCAATTGGATTCAATTTGATTTGGGCATAATTTCCCTCTTTGGCCGAGACACTTGAAGCATGAAATTGGGTTTGATTTTGATCAAATTATGTTGGACATGATTCATTGATGTTAAGCATGATTAATTGGACAAATTGGATGTTTTGGAAATTTTGATTTGGGTAATTAATAATGCTATACACTTTAGGTAATTTAATTGGAAAATTTGGAATTTTTGAAATTAAATTATTGGGCCTTAAAATTGGATTTGGGCTTTTAAAGTTGTTATTGGGTTTATTGGACTTTGTTGTACAAAGTTGGTTTAGGCCAAAATTGGTTGGATCCAATTAGGCCCAAAACCGCTTCCAAAAGGCCCAAATGCGACTAATGAACCTTTAACGTTTAATTGGGCCTAATGGGCCTAAATTAATTTATGGGCTTATGGGTAACTCCCGGATTGGACTTTGGTTGCGGGTTTGACCCGAGTTGACCAAAAGTCCACGCCTCAAGAAATTAATTAAAAGCCCATTGGACTTTAATTAAATTAATATTGGATATTAATCGGGCTTTGAGACCTGTAACGATTAAATTTGGAATTTAATTCGTAAAGGTTTATTTTATAAAGTGTAATATTTAATTTGGAATTAAATAATGAATTAGAATTAAATACGTATTAAATTGGATTTATCATAATGTAATTTAATTTTAATTCGGGAATTCGTACTTTAAGTACGTGTTCGCAATACGAGTTTGACTCGAACAAAATCAAATCTTTGTTTGAACATTGGATGATCACTAATTATCAGATTAATTAATTTGATTAGATTGATTGATAACATGCTTGTATGAATACATGGTTGTGATGCTTGAATATATATATCGGATGGATATTAGCCGGGTGGGGCGATTTTGGAAATTGTAATAAATTTGATTTATTATTGGACCTTGCTGTCCAGCCTTATCTCCTATTTCTTTGTATTATCTTCTCACCTATTCCCCCTCAATGTAAATGAGGTTTCTTTAGAAGTGTAGTGTAACGGGTAGAAGAAATATTTGTGCTAGCTTGGAGAGAGAAAGTGAGAGATTTGATCTAGGATCAATTTGTAAAATATCCATCCGCATATCATTATTATTTTATCATATGCGCTTTATTATGTGGTTTAGAATGCATGTTTAAGGGTGTATGATGATGAGACCTTAACAAGATAATAATTGGGTTGCCAATTTGCACGCGAAAAACCCTCGTTATATCAAGTGTTTATTTTCCTTCCATTGAGTGATTCTTACTCAAGATTCGAGATTGGCAGGGGTTGTTGGCCAAAGTCAAGCCCTTGTCCGTCGAAGATGTGTTTTAATCATGAGGCTTTGTTCCATATCGGTGTCGTGTCCAAGTTGTGTGTTTGTTGGCCAAAGTCAAGACCACTTCTTGTCCATTGACATGATTACGAAGCTTCCATATCAATGGGTCCGCGCTTGACTGGGATCACTAGGTTTGTTGTGCCAAAGCCAAGGCCTAGTTGATTCAGAGGAAAAAGGTTAGGGTATACATTCGATGTATAGGCATATATAAGATATATGTTTGGGACTTGGATGTCCACCTACTGGATCTAGGAGTTGGATGAGATCCAATTGATCTTCGAGATCTACCTAGTTAATTATCATACAATTTGTTGGCCAAAGTCAAGATTGTGTGATATTTAACGGGATCCTAGCCCACTAGGAAACACGGTTTCCCAAGTACTCGACAGAGGGTTAGAGGCTCGCCGAAAAAATAGTGGGAGGCAAGAATTGAATTTGCAATATTCGTTCAATTACTCGCCAAAAAAAACGCGCTCATTCAAATTATTTCGTCGTAATATTAAATGTTAGTTGGACTAATATTTAAATTGTTGTTTTAATAACAGTTGACCGTATTTACTTGTTATTATAATTGATTATATAGAATTATATTAATCAATATATTTGAATTAATTAATTTCAGTTTACAGTTGATTTTATAATTGGATTATAGTAATCAATGTATTGAGGTTAATTAATTTGGATTATATTTGATTATATAGTTGGACTATTATAATCATATAATTATATAGTACCACTAATCGTTGATTAAATAGTTGGACTATGTAATCAAGATAAAATTGAAAAGTTGGATATTTAAAATATAATCTGGGATTAAAATATTTTAAATAATTTAATTTTCAAATTGGGAATAAATAATAGGTTACTTTATTTGATAAAATAACTTATTATACCTTAAGCCAAAATTAAGCAAATTAAGTAGAGCATAAAATCTTTGAAGATTTATGTGATGATGACTTTAGTGCTTAATTTAATATACTTGTCATAAATCTAATTTTAGATTTAAGAAGTATTAAAATTGCAATTTATAATTCTTGGAGAATTAATTGACTATTCTAGAGGAGATAAAGTCAAAGTTTGCAATTGGGCATGTAGCACGAGGTGCACATCGTTTCGATATTCTAAAAACCCAAGGCTTGGCCTAAGGTTTCTGAAATATTGAAAAGGATAATTGACATATCCCAAAGTGACTACCATTTGGATATGGCAGACACGAAGGAATTAAAGAAAGGGCAAGGCTCTTACTTTAAAAATGTTTGTCTTAGTTATGTTCACAACTATGTTCACAGCTAGTATTGAAATTAGATTTTAAATACTTAGTGTGGTACATAAAATGTATGTATTGATGTTCAGAATCTGCTTTGAGCAGGATACTGAATTCAAGCTGAGATTGCTCTGCGAATCGGAAACGGGACGAAAGTCGCTGTTTCGACCGTAGATACCTAAGTTTAGGAACTACCCTTCGGGTGTGTACTTAAATTAGGAACTGTTATAATGTAACTAGTTTAACTAGAGACATTATCTCTATATTAGTGCTTAATCCATTGTGGATAAACCTTTATATTCTAGAACACTAAGTGTTTCATTATATAAATGATACTGAGATAAACACATTAGATGTGAATAACAGAATTTATATTTTGAATATAATTAAAATCTCAAAACATATAAAATGACAAATAAATAGCTCAAATTGATTTGATCAAGTAGAGACTTATTTGTGGCATTGTTGTCTAGGACAAAATTAAACAAGACTCGTATATCCGCACTTTTGAAGAGTGTGTACTAGGACTGATTTGACTATTCAAATAAAGTCTACGAATCTAGTTTGTTAGGTAAAGTACCTAAAACACTGTTTACTTGGTAATAGTGTAAGTGCCACTGATCTGTTAGCCCTATTCATGGTGAAGTAAGTGGGCCCATATCTAGCTAGGCTAGATGTGAACATGAATATTTCGTGACCTTAACGGATGTGGCATCACGTTATGGTTATGTGTTTCTTTTGAAGAACACAGATCGTAAACTTTTAGAGTTTCGACACGAAATAGACAAACATATCGGCTATAGTATTATACCGTCACGGTAAGACCGTAATGGAAAATACTTAAGCAATAAGTTTCTTATATACTTGAAAGAGTATAGTATTCTTTCAATGAGGACTCCTCCCGGAACACGTCAAGTGACGGTGTGTCCGAAAGGATTAACCGAATCATGTTAGACATGATAAGGTTAATCATGAGTCGCTCTGAGCTAAACCATTTTCTTCTTTCAACGGATACGGATTAACAGTGCAATAATTTATTTAGAATAAGGTTCTATTAATAATCTGTTTGACAGATTACATATTATATGAACGGGAAAGAAACCGGGTTCTCTTCCTTCCATTCTGACCATTTGGGATGCTAGGCATATGTTTGGATGATACCAAACTAAGGACCCAAATTGGATAAGTGCCAATATAGGTTATCCTAAGGGAAACCATAAGTATAGTACTTATAAATCTCACATGAGAACAATGTGATTGTTGCTCACCATGCGGTTTTTCCTGAGAGGAATACCGATATGCAGTGGTCAGTGGGAGGATAGTGATACTCGATGAAAATCGGAGTAATACTGTCCAAGGCACAAGGTCCGTAATGGAACACAAATAGTTCATCAATGATGAATCTGTACCATTAATCTTCGAATACACAAGACACTCGTAGATCGGATAGAGTCAGAAAACAACCTAGGGTATGGGTTTCTGATCTAACCTCATAAAGATGTCAATCTTATGAAGGTATACCAACCGACTACGTTTTGAGGAAGTGATACAAGGTATCGACTCCCTATTATGGCAAAGTGCCATGAGTCCGGAATGGATTCCATGTTTAACAACTATTTTGGATACTATTTGTTGTACCACAAGGCATTGTGCCTATGGTACATTAAACGTCTTCAAGGAAGACATACATGGAGGCAACATACCAACGTACAAAGCCGGGCTTTTGACGGAAAGGTATCGTTATCAACATTGTGTTAATACGGTTCAACAACCAACCTTTTTTCTGTTGCCATGGTAAATCCATTTTGAAGATGCTTGTTGATAACTGCGTATTTCATTATGAAATGTGTCAGTTATAGATCAAAATCGCTTTCCTGAAAAGGAAACCTTTTGGAGGATGCTTACAACATCCTGACGATTTTGTATAACCGACAAACAAGGTTTGTGGGTTATTCGATCCATGTTTGGATTGAAACGAGCATAAGGTTCTTGGAACTGACGTTTTGAAATAATCATAATGGTTTATGATTTGACTCAAAACGAAATAATTCTTGTGTATATAAGGAGGTTAGTGGGAGAGGGCACTGACAATGAAATTCCCATAAAGCAATCGATGAAAGCTTGGCTTTCAATAGAAATTCTCCGTAGAATTCTGGGGAGTAACAACCTTTATTCGAGGAATAAAGATCTACTGGGATAGATTTGGAGTTGTTAAAACTCTCTGGAAATTGTACATTTAAAATGTACTTGTATTGGTGTCTCATACGCTTCGAGCATATGGAGTCACAATCGGGTCAATCCAAGTGATAGTCACTGGATTGAAGATTAAGAACATCTGTTAGTATCTGAGAGAACTAAAGATGCTGTCTTAAATTATGGAGAGGAGAACTTGAAGTCACTAGGATCACTGTTGCAAGTTTCCAAACCGGTAAATACTGCGGTACTATAAAGTTTGAACACTGGGACAGTGAGCTGGAAATCTTCCGAGCAAGATAACTGTTGCCGAATAAACAACAAATGCGGATTATTGCCGCAGCTGAGGCAACAATAGAAGCCATTTGGATCGAAAATAAATCTAATTAGATTAGATATAGTTCTTTTAGCAGCTGAGCTAGGCGTCAGCACAGGCTAAGGAATTAAAGGTCTCATCGACGATCCAGATATATACTTCTATATCATCTGATTCGTTCGGATCATACATCGTGGCGATGTGATGATCGTGTAAATCGCGTCAGACGATAATTAAACAAATCCGGTGACGAAAACCTTTCCTCAGCAATTTGAGCGAACCGTACATAGTTCGGGTGTGGGACACTTGAGTGACTGGCTATGTGCCAAGTGCGAGATTGTTGGACAAAATGACCCATAGCGTTACTATTTGCACAGATCATTGTGTTGTTGTAGCAAATTAACTATGTGACAAGGAAATTGCACTCTCATCATTTGTGATTAGATCACCATAGATATATAATGAAGAGAGGTCCATATGATTAGTTCCTGGATTGAGAATGATATGAGACAGTATCAGTCACGAAGGATTAATCATTAAATATCCCTAGCGGAGAGTATTATCGAGACTGGACATCGATAATGCGGAATAGGCTAGTATTGCACTTGTGTGCGTTGTGAGGGCACAACGGCATAGTTCTCATATATATAAGTATTGGATACTTATGCAAGTGCGATAGGAGGTCGTGTTTCACCGATGGTACGGGAAACAGCTTCGCTCGGATAGACCTTCGGAATCCCATTGGTATTATGACTATGTGTCTGTGGGAGGCCAAAATCAAGGTAGGTGTGTAAAGTCTTTGTTGGTTTTTATTAAGGTCCCAAGATCAAACAAGACATGAAAATCGTGCATGAATACACCAAAGAAGATAGCGGAATACTTACATTGGTTGGTTGAGTTGATTTGAAGACCATTGAAGCCAAAAAACGCACTGCCATGGACACCCACTGCATGCAGTCCGCTGCCTTCTGTTTTCTGTTTTTGAGCTGCGAAATGGAGCTCCTAACTTCGTCGGACGGATCCCGGCTCATGGTCGAACCTCCCTACCACCTTCGCAAGACTTGTAAGTGTGCTAGCACTTGAATTTTCACCATGAAAATCCACTCTTGCTTCCCTATTGTTCACGCCCAAACTGGTTCAAAACCAGTGAAGAAAATGGCTTTGTGCGTGAGAGAGATGAGAGAGTTAGAGAGAAAAATGTGTTAACTTTTCTTTCATTTTTGTTCTAAATCGTAAGTGAGAAAGAGAGAAGCAATGATGTATATCATTAACCAAAAATGAATTTTTTTAGATAAAAACTCTTCAATAACCGTGAAAAGCATTTCCCTCCAAAAATTCATCATCATCACACATTGAAAATGGAGACAATGTATCATCCCATAAAGGTGACTAGATACATCCATCATCTATTCGTGTCAAGTGATGAGATATTGCGATGTGATTTGCGGATACCACTCGTTTCAAAATACGAATGTGTCCGCAAACACTTTCGGGCTCGGTTTCGCTAATTCCGAATTAACGCATTTCCGTCGCGACGAGAATTAATTAATTTCGCTAGCGAAATTACTATTCAGATCGCTAACGAATTAATTCTAAATTAATTCGTTCGCCCGAATTAAAATCTAATTTTAATTCCACGTCGAAATCTAATTTCGTTTAATATATCGAAGATATAATTTACCGATTAATTCCAAATTAATCGTTATCTCTCTTTAGACGATATTTTATCCTAGATAAAATATCTCCGTAATTAATCCTAGATTAATTTTCTCTATTCTCTATATAATCCTAGATTATTCAAGAGTGCGAGTTGTGCGTCATCGGTGGATTATCGGGAAGCGACCCATGAGATCCCCGGATAAGTTGGCAGTAAATACGGTCGTCGGAGTATCCGAATCACGTACGTACCAAGTACTACGTTTTACCGATTACGAGACAAGGTCGACTCCTAGCAAAGCACCAAGTCTACCCAATTCTCCGGACATATCCATTTAAGAATATTAAGATCTGTATCAAGCGTAGTATACAATTGTATGTATTGCGTATATCGATCCAGTATCGGACGATCACATGTTAGGCCTGGGGCTGGAAATGTGTCTGCCCCGTACGAAACATATATCGGACATCAAGCAACTAGTCTCTGTGAATCGGGCAATCCTGACTAGTCATATTGTCCCGACGGTTGCAACCTTTTATAGAGCACTAGTTCTGTATCCTGCGCGATCATCAATCCATATGTCTGAAGTGACACTTCCATCTTGACATCACACCCAGTACACTACGATTCCTGATAAACCCAGAAGAGGTGAACACAGAACCAGTTTAGGTCCCCCAACCACCAAAACCAAAGTTTACCGATTGTCGCAAGTACTAGCGATGCAAGTCTCAGGTTAAGATCATATACACCTACCCTGATGCGGCCTCCCATAGACACGCAGACATACTACCAATGGGATTCCGCGGGGTCTATCCAGAGCGAAGCTGTTTTCCGTACCATCGGTGAAACACGACCTTCTATCGCACTTGCATAAGTATCCAATACTTATATATATGAGAACTATGTCGTTGTGCCCTCACAACGCACACAAGTGCAATACTAGCCTATTTCGCATTATCGATGTCCAGTCTCGATAATACTACGGCTAGGGATATTTAATGATTAATCCTTCGTGGACTGATACTGTCTCATATCATCTCAATCCAGGAACTAATCATAGGGACCTCTCTTCATTTATATATCTATGGTGATCTAATCACAAATGATGAGAGTGCAATTTCCTTATTACATAGTTAATTTGCTACAACAACACAATGATCTGTGCAAATAGTGACGCTATGGGTCATATTATCCAACAATCTCCCACTTGGCACATAGCCAGTCACTCGGGTGTCTAACACCCGAACTATGTATGGTTTGCTCAAATTACTGAGAGAAGGTTTTCGTCAGCGGATTTGTTTGATTATCGTCTCACGCGATTTATACGATCATCACATCGCCACGATGTATGATCCGAACGAATCAAATGATATGGAAGTATATATCTGGATCGTCGATGAGACCTTTAATTCCTTAGCCTGTGCTGACGCCTAGCTCAGCTGCTAAAAGAACTATATCTAATCTAGTTAGATATATTTTCGATCCAAATGGCTTCTTTTGCTGCCTCAGCTGCAGCAATAATCCGCATTTGTTGTTTATTTGGCAACAGTTATCTTGCTCGGAACATTTCTAGCTCACTGTCCCGTTATTCAAACTTTATAGTACCGTAGTAGTATTTAATTATTTGGAAACTTGCAGCGGTGATCCCAGTCACTTCAAGTTCTCATTCTCCATAGTTTAAGACAACATCTTTAGTTCTCTCAGATACTAAGAGATGTTCTTAACTTCAATCTAGTGACTATCACTTGGATTGACCTGATTGTGACTCCATATGCTCGAAGCGTATGAGACACCAATACAAGTACATTTTAAATGTACAATTTCTCAGAGAGTGTTAACAACTCCAAATCTATCCCAGTAGATCTTTATTCCTTGAATAAAGGTTGTTATCCCCAGAATTCTATGGAGAATTTCTATGAAAGAATATCTATGAAAGCCAAGCTTTCACCAATTGCTTTATGGGAATTTAACTGTCAGTGCGCTCCCACTAACCTCCTTATATACACAAGAATTATTTTGTTTTGAGTCAAATCATAAACCATTATGATTATTTCAAAACGACAGTTCCAAGAACTTTATGCTTGCTTCAATCCAAACATGGATTGAATAATCCGCAAACCTTGTTTGTCGGTTATACAAAATCGTTAGAATGTTATAAACATTCTCCAAAAGGTTTCCTTTTCAGGAAAGCGATTTTGATTTGTAACTGACATATTTCAAAAATGAAATATACAGTTATCAACAAGCATCTTCAAAATGGATTTACCATGGCAACAAGCAAAAGGTTGAACCGTTATTAACACGATGTTGATAACGATACCTTTCGTCAAAAGCCTAGCTTTGTACGCAGGTATGTTGCCATCCATGTATGTCTTCCTTGAAGACATTTAATGTACCAATAGGCGCAATGCCTTGTGGTACAACAACTAGTATCCGAAATAGCTGTTATACATGGAATCCATTTCGGACTCATGGCACTTTGCCATAATAGGGAGTCGATACATCGTATCACTTCCTCAAAACGTAGTCGGATGGTACACCTCCATAAGATTGACATCTTTATGAGGTTAGATCAGAAACTCATACCCTAGGTTGTTTTCTGACTTTATCCGATCTACGAAGTTCTTGTGTATTTGAAGATTAATGGTACAGATTCATTATTGATGAACTGTTTGTGTTCCATTAAGGACTTCGTGCCTTGAAAGTATTATTACACCGATTTTCATCGAGTATCACTATCCTCCCACTGACCACTGCATATCGGTATTCCTCTCAGGAAAACCGCATGGTGAGCAACAATCACATTGTTCTCATGTGAGATTTACAAGTACTATACTTAAGGTTTCCATTAGGATAACCTATATTGGCACTTATCCAATTTGGGTCTTTTAGTTTGGTATCATCCAAACGTTATGCCTGGCATACCCAAATTATCAGGAATGAGAAACCCTGTTTCTTTCCTGTTCATATCCTATATGATATCTGTCAAACAGATCTTCATGGAACCTTATTCTAAATAAGTTTTGCACTGTTAATACATATCCTATTGAAGGAAATAGTAGCTCAGAGCGACTCGTGATAAACCTAATCATGTCCAACAAAATTCGGTTTTAGTTCGGACACACCGTCTAACAGACGTGTCTCGAGAGGAGTCCTTATATGAAAGAATACCATACTCTTTCATGTAAATATGAAACTTACTGCTTAAGTATTTTTAATTACGGTCTTACCGTGGCAGCATAATACTATAGCCGATCTGTTTGTTCTATTTCGTGTCGAAACTCTAAAGTTTCCGATTTGTGTTCTTTTAAAAGAAACACATAACCATAACGTGATGCTACATCCGTTAAGGTCACGAAACATTCATGTTCACATCTAGCCCAGCTAGATATGGGCCCACATACTTCACCATGAATAGGGCTGACAGATCGGTGGCACTTTTACTATTACAAAGTAAATAGTATTTTAGGTACTTTACCTAACAAACTAGATTCGCAGACCTTATTTGAATAGTCAAATCAGTCCTAGTACCCACTCTTCAAAAGTGTGGATATACGAGTCTTCTTTAATTGTGTCCTAGACAACAATGCCACAAATAAGTCTCTATTGATCAAATCAATTTGAGCTATTTATTTGTCATTTTATATGTTTGAGATTTTTATTTATATTCAAAATATAAATTCTGTTATATACATCTAATGTGTTTATCTCAGTATCATCTTTATATAATAAAACACTTAGTGTTCTATAATATAAAGGTTTTATCCGCAACGGATTAAACACTGATATAGAGATAATGTCTCTAGTCAAACTAGTTACATTATAACAGTTCCTAATTTAAGTACATACCCAAAGGGTAGTTCCTAAACTTAGGTATCCACGGTCGAAACAGCGACTTTCGTCCAGTTTCCGATTCGCAGAGAAATCTCGGTTTGAAGTCAGTATCCTGCTCATAGCGGATTTTGAACATCAATTCATATATTTTATGTACCACACTTAGTATTTAAAATCCAATTTCAATACTAGTAGTGATCATAACTCTGACAAATATTTTTAAAGTTAGAGCCTCGCCCTTTCTTTAATTCCTCCGTGTCTTCCATATCCAAATGGTATTCACTTCGGGATATGTCAATTATCCTTTTCAATATTTCACAAACCTTTGGCCAAGCCTTGGGTTTCGGAATATCGAAACGATGTGCACCTTGTGCTAGATGCCCAATTGCAAACTTTGATACTTTTAAATCTAATGATAGATTTATTATAAGTATATTAATTAAGCATTAAAGTCATCATCACATAAATCTTCCAAAGATTTTATGCTCTACTATTTGCTTAATTATGGGCTTAGTCATAATAAGTTATTTTATCAAATAAATTAACCTATTATTAATTCCCAATTGAAAATTAAATCATTTAAAACATTAATCCCAAGGATTATATATTTTAAATATTCAACCTTTCAATTCTTTCTTGATTTTAATAGTCCAACTATTAATCAATTTAATAAGGTACTATTTATTATAATGATTACAATAATCCAATTATTTAATCAACTATAATTTAATATTGATTACTATAATCCAATTATAAAATCAACTATCATTTTAATTCAATTATATTGATTACTATAATCCAATTATAAAATCAACTATATATTGAATAAGTTTGTATATAGTCCAACTATATATATATTTTTAAAACAACATAAAATATTAGTCCAACTAATACTTTTGATTAATACGACGAGTAAAATATAAATGAGCGTGTTTAGCGAGTAATTGAACGATTGTTGGAAATTCAATACTTACCTCCCACTATTTTTCGTCGAGCCTCTAACCCTCTGTCGAGTACTCGGGAAACCGTGTTTCCTAGTGGGCTAGGATCCTATTAAATAACATACAACCTTGACTTTGGCCAACAAGCTGTATGCTATTTAACTAGGTAGATCTCACAGATCAATTGGATCCAATCCAATTCCTAGATCCGGTTAGGTGGACATCCAAGTCCTAAACATATTATTTACGCCAATGTATCTAATACATTTTCCTGACCATATCCTCCGAATCATCTAGGCCTTGGCTTTGGCACAACAAACCTAATGACTCCAGTTAAGCGGGACCCATTGACAAGGAAAGTTTCGTAATCAATGTCGTTGGACAAGAAGTGATCTTGACTTTGGCCAACAAATCACAACTTGGACAAGACACCGATATGGAACAAAACCCTCATGATTCAAATACATCCAATTGACAAGGTCTTGACTTTGGCCAACAAACCAATGCCAATTGGATCTTGAACAAGAATCATTCAATGGAAGGATAATCGCTTAATATAGAACGAGGGTTTTTTCTCGCGTGCAAATTGGCTACCAATTTAATTATCTTTGTTAAGGTCTCATCATCATACACCCTTAAACATGCATTCTAAATACATAATAAAGCGAGTATGAAATAAAATAATAATGATATGCGGATGGATACTTAACACATTGATCCTAGATCAAATCTCTCCCTTTCTCACTCAAGCTAGCACTTGTACTACTTCTACCGTTACACTACACTTCTAAAGAAACCTCATATACATTGAGGGGAATAGGTGAGAAGAGAATACAATAGAATAGAGGTGATAAGGCTAGACACGCAGGTCCAATTTAATAAATCGAATTTATTACAACAATTTCTAAAATTGCCCACCCGACTAATATCCATCCGATATACATTATTCATTCAACACAACCACGTATTCACACACATAAGCATGATATCAATCAATCAATCAAATTAATTAATCTGATAATTAAGTGATCATCCAATGTTCAAACAACGATTCGATTTTGTTCGAGTCAAACTCGTTTTTGCGAATAAGTACTTAAAGTACGAATTCATGAATTAAATTAAACTACATCATTAAATCTAATTTAACATGTATTCAATTACTAATTCAATATTCAATTCTAAATAAATATTACACTTTTATTTAATAAACCTTTTATGATTTAAATTCCAAATTTAATCGTAACGCGTCTCAAAGACCATTAACGTCCAACGTCAATTCAATTAAAGTCCAATGGGCTTTTAATTGATTTCTTAAGGCGTGGACTTTTGGTCAACTCGGGTCAAACCGATAACCAAAGTCCAATCCGGGATTTACCCCATAAGCCCATAAATCAATCTTGGCCCATTAGGCCCAATTGAACTTTAAAGGTTCATTAGTCGCATTTGGGCTTTATGGTTAAGGTTTTGGGCCCAATTGGATCCAATCCACTTGGCCTAAACCAAACTTGATTAAATCAAGCCCAATAGGCCAAAATACAACATTAAAGTCCAATTTCCAAAATTAGGCCCAATTAATTAATATATGACAAAATCCAATTTCATATTCAATTAAACTAAAGTGTATTACATGATTAATCAACTAAATCAATATTTCTAAAACACCATATTAGTCCAATTAATCATGCTTAATTCATTATTACATGTCCAACATACAAATTGAAAAATCAAACCCATTTACATGCTACTAAGCTCTCGGCCAAGGAGGGATTTTGTGTCCGATTCGGTTCAATCCAATCGAACCTACAATCGACATTAAATCACCATCCAATTTGATTACATACACATCCAATGTCATAAAATCAAAAAATACCAAGACAATAAAGGGTATACACATTCGGCCAACACAAGCAATTTGGGGATTTATGTTCAATTCAAAATTCAATCTTATTGACTTCAAATTAACATCATCCAACATCATTACAACCCATCCAATGAATCAAAATGAAAAATTCCAAATTTCCAAACATGCTTCAACTTTCGGCCAAGGTTAGATTTTGGTTTTTTTGTCCAATTCAAAAAGTACTATCCAATTGACCTTAAATTAACATCAAACACTATGATTCCAATTCATCAAATTAATCAAAAGCAAAAATTTCCAAGAACCCAAAATCATCACACATTCGGCCAACACTTCCAATTTGGGCAAAATTGATCCAATCACATTTTGTTGAAATTGATCAAATCAATCTTCAATTAAAGATCATTTAAACATGCTCAATTAATCAATTTAACCAAATCATGCTCAAAATCAAAATACCCAATATTAGTCTCATATTCGGCCAAGATGAAAAATTTGGGGAAAATAATTCCAAATCATTTTTCAACAAATTGGTCCAACCAAAATGAAATTAAACATGTTATAAGCATACTTAAACAACCAATTTACTCAAATCATGCTCAACAAACATTTACCCAAATTTTAAGCCCTAAAATTTCATGCTTGAACCTATAGCTCTTGATGCCATTGTTGGTTTTTATTAAGGTCCCAAGATCAAACAAGACATGAAAATCGTGCATGAATACACCAAAGAAGATAGCGGAATACTTACATTGGTTGGTTGAGTTGATTTGAAGACCATTGAAGCCAAAAAATGCACTGCCATGGACACCCACTGCATGCAGTCCGCTGCCTTCTGTTTTCTGTTTTTGAGCTGCGAAATGGAGCTCCAAACTTCGTCGGACGGATCCCGGCTCATGGTCGAACCTCCCTACCACCTTCGCAAGACTTGTAAGTGTGCTAGCACTTGAATTTTCACCATGAAAATCCACTCTTGCTTCCCTATTGTTCACGCCCAAACTGGTTCAAAACCAGTGAAGAAAATGGCTTTGTGCGTGAGATAGATGAGAGAGTTAGAGAGAAAAATGTGTTAACTTTTCTTTCATTTTTGTTTCTAAAACCGTAAGTGAGAAAGAGAGAAGCAATGATGTATATCATTAACCAAAAAATGAATTTTTTTAGATAAAAACTCTTCAATAACCGTGAAAAGCATTTCCCTCCAAAAATTCATCATCATCACACATTGAAAATGGAGACAATGTATCATCCCATAAAGGTGACTAGATACATCCATCATCTATTCGTGTCAAGTGATGAGATATTGCGATGTGATTTGCGGATACCACTCGTTTCAAAATACGAATGTGTCCAAAACACTTTCGGGCTCGGTTCGCTAATTCCGAATTAACGCATTTCCGTCACGACGAGAATTAATTAATTTCGCCTAGCGAAATTACTATTCAGATCGCTAACGAATTAATTCTAAATTAATTCGTTCGCCCGAATTAAAATCTAATTTTAATTCCGCGTCGAAATCTAATTTCGTTTAATATATCGAATATATTAATTTACCGATTAATTCCAAATTAATCGTTATCTCTCTTTAGATGATATTTTATCCTAGATAATGTTGGAAATCTAATAACCATGTCCCAAGATCAAAAACAAGCAAAATATATATAAGAATGAACTATATTGAAGTAATGGCGGAAACAATACTCACAAAAACGGAATGTGGATGCAATGGATGAAACAAATGTTGCTCCTTTGTGCAGTGGAGGATTCGGCCAAGCAGTAAAGAGAAGCTCCAAGCTTTAATTGATCCTTCCAAGCTCTAAGATGAGTTTCCCATAACACCTTGTATGATCCCTTGATGTTGCTAGCCAAAGTTGTGTGTTAGAGTTCCAAACAAGCACACTTTCTTCTTGTCTTGCCACAAAACAAATGAAGAAAGGAGAGAGCTTTTAGAGCTCACTGTTTCGGTAATTAGAGAGGGAGAGAAGATTTGATTTTTGTCTCAAAAATCAATTTATATTTATGTCATAATTATATTAAATAATAAATACTTATGACACAAACTATGCAAAGACTTAGAGTGTCTAACACTCAATTTCCATGCAATACCCTTGAGTGCTTTGTACACTATCTTCATGCAATACATCTTGATTAAATAATGTAAATAATGACAAGTGTCATGTGGGCCACCACGTTTCCAAATGAAAGTGGGCCCACGTGCACTCACGCGTTCGGGTTCGATATTTCCGAAATACCGAGCTTACGTCGCGACGTTAATTAAATCGAATTTAAATAAATAATTGCGCCTAGCGAAATTATTATTTACGTCGCTAACGAATTAATTCTAAATTAACTCGTTTGCCCGAATTAAAATCTAATTTTAATTTCGTGTCGAAATCGAATTCCGATTATTATATCGAATATAATAATTTTACGATTAATTCTAAATTAATCGTTCTCTCTCTTTTTATAGTATTTTATCCAAGATAAAGTCTCTCGTAATTAATCTAAGATTAATCGAGTTTGAATCATACGTCATCGGTGAATCTTCGGGAAGCGACCCAAGAGACCTCTAGATATGTTGGCAGTAAATCCGGTTGTCGAACTATTCGAACACGTACGTACCAAGTACTACGTTTTTACCGATTTACAAGACAAGGTTAGCTTCTACAAAACGCCATGCCTACCCAATTCTCTAGAAATATTCTTACTGGAATATTAGATCTATAAAAGGCGTAGTATACCGTAGTATAGTGTATATCGAACCAGTATCGGATGATCACATGTAAGGCCTGGGGCTGGATATGTGTCTGCCCCGTACGATACATATCGGACATCAAGCAACCAGTCTCTTTGAATCGGATAATCCTGACCTAGTCATATTATCCGATGGTTGCAACCATTATAGAGTACTCGTTCTGTATCCCTCGCGATCATCATCTCCATATGTCTGAAGTGATACTTCCATCTTGACATCACACCCAGTACACTACGATTCTCGATAAACCCAGAAGAGGTATACACAGAACTCGTTAAAGCCCTGGACCACCAAACCTAAATTTTACCGATTGTCGTAAGTACTAGCGATGCAAATCTCAGGTTAAGATCATATGCACCTACCTTGAAGCGGACTCCCATAGACACGCAGACATACTACCAATGGGACTCCGCGGTCTATCCAGAGCGAAGCTGTTTTCCGTACTATCGGTAAAACACAACCTCCTACCGCACTTGCATAAGTATCAATACTTAAATATATGAGAACTATGCCGTTGTGCCCTCACAACATGCACAAGTGTAGTACTAGTCTATTCCGCATTATCGATGTCCAATCTCGATAATACTACGACTAGGGATATTTAATGATTAAACCTTTATGGATTGATACTGTCTCATATCATCACATCCGGAACTAATCATAGGGACTTTTACCATTTATATATCAAAGTAAATAAATTACAAAACGGTAAAAGGCAATTTCGTTACTACATAGTTAATTTTGTACAATAATACAATATCATTTACAAACTAGTGACGCTATGGGTCATTACTGTCTAACAATCTCCCACTTGGCCTATAGCCAGTCACTCAAGCATCTAATACCTGAACTATGTACATGTCGCTCAAACTTTTCCCGAGGAATAGCCTTCGTCAGCGGATCTGCAATATTATCCTCTGATGCGATCTTCTCGATCTTCACATCGCCACGATGTATGATCTCTCGAATCAGATGGAATCGTCGAAGAACATGTTTGGATCGTTGATGACACCTTGGTTCCTTAGCCTGTGCTATAGCCCCGCTATTGTCACAATACAATGGAACGGGCTCAGCTGCTAACGGAACTACTCCTAATCCAATTAGGAATTTTCGGATCCAAACTGCCTCTTTTGCTGCTTCAGCTGCTGCAATATACTCCGCTTCAGTTGCTGAATCGGCAACAGTATCTTGCTTGGAAGATTTCCAGCTCACTGCTCCGTTATTCAAGCAAAATATGTACCCGGTTTGCGACTTGAAGTCGTCTCTGTCGGTTTGGAAACTTGCATCGGTATACCCAGATACCTCAAGTTCTCCATCTCCATAGATTAAGAAAACATCCTTAGTTCTTTTAAGATACCTAAGGATATTCTTAACCGCCATCCAGTGATCCTGTCCTGGATCGGCCTGATATCGACTGCACATGCTCAAAGCATAGGACACATCAGGTCGTGTACATATCATGGCATACATGATCGATCCGACTGCCGAGGCGAACGGAGTCCGACTCATGTTGTCTCTCTCATCTTGTGTTTTAGGACACATGTCCCTAGATAGAAAGACGCCATGTGATGCTGGCAACAGTCCCTTCTTGGACTGATCCATTTGAATCTCTTCAACACTTTATCAATATATGTACTCTGGGAGAGTCCAAGTAGCTTTCTAGATCTATCCCGGTAGATCTTTATTCCTAGAATAAAAGCTGCTTCTCCCAGATCTTTCATGGAGAATTTCAATGAAAGCCAAGCTTTCACCGACGTTAACATGGGAATGTCATTGCCTATAAGCAATACATCGTCGACATAAAGGACAATAAAAGTCAGTGCACTCCCACTAACCTTCTTATTACACAAGGATCATCTACGTTTTGAATGAAATCATATTCTTTTATGACCTCATCAAAACGTTGGTTCCATGACCTCGATGCTTGCTTCAGTCCATAAATGGACCGATTTAACTTACAAACCTTGTTTGCAAGTCTTGGTGCGATAAAACCGTCAGGTTGTTGCATATAAACATCCTCCAACAGGTTTCCGTTAAGGAAAGCGGTTTTAACGTCCATCTGCCATATTTCGTAATCGTAATATGCAGCTATTGCAAGCATTATCCGAATGGATTTAATCATGGCAACGGGTGAGAAAGTTTCGTCATAATCAACTCCAAGTTGTTGACGATACCCCTTCGCTACGAGCCTAGCTTTGTACGTTTGAACGTTGCCATCCATGTCTGTCTTCTTTTTGAAGACCCATTTGCATCCAATAGGCTTTACGCCTTCTGGTGCATCAACCAGTGTCCAAACTTGGTTAGTATACATGGAATCCATTTCGGCCTTCATGGCTTCTTGCCATAAAGTGGATTCGATACCCTGTATCGCTTCCTCATACGTAGCCGGTTCAGTATCCTCAATAAGATTAATATCTACATGAGGTGAGATCAGGAATCCATACCTCTCAGGTATTACCCTGACTCTCTCCGACCTACGTAGTCCTTGTGTAACTGAAGATTGTGGTTCAGTCTCATCCTGGATGGACTGTTCATGTTCCGTTCTTGATTCATTGCCAGGAACAGTATCACTACGACTTTCATCAAGTTCTACTTTCCTCCCACTAAACACTGCATTTAGGAATTCCTTCTCAAGGAAAACCGCATGTAGAGCAACAAATACTTTGTTCTCTTTTGGGTTATAGAAGTAATATCCTTTGGTTTCCTTAGGATATCCAACAAATAGGCATTTATCTGATTTGGGTTCAAGTTTGGTACCTTCCAAACGTTTGACGTATGCCCAGCAACCCCAAATCTTCAGGAATGAGAAACCTGGTTTCTTTCCTGTCCATATCTCATACGGAGTCTGTTCAACAGACTTTGACGGAACCCTATTCAAAATAAGGATTTCACTTTCTAATGCATGTCCCCAGAAGGATATAGGCAGCTCAGTGCGACTCATCATCGACCTTACCATATCAAGCAAGGTACGGTTTCTCCGTTCAGACAAACCATTTAATTGTGGTGTTCCAGGAGGAGTCCATTGTGAAAGAATACCATATTCTTTCAAGTAATCTTGAAACTCATTACTTAAGTATTCGCCACCACGGTCCGACCGTAATGTTTTAATACTCTTGCCTGTTTGTTTTTCAACTTCGTGTCGAAACTCTTTGAATTTCTCAAAAGTTTCCGACTTGTGCATCATTAGATACACATAACCATAACGTGACGCATCATCCGTAAAGGTTACGAAGTATCGATATCCACCTCTAGCCTGGGTAACAGTTCAGTGGCGCGTTCACCTTTACCACTAAAAGGTGATTTAGGCATTTTGCCTAATAAACAAGATTCGCAGACGTCATATGAATTTGGATCAAATCCGTCCAAGTACCCACTCTTCGAAAGTGTGGATATGCGAGTCTTGTTGATGTGTCCCAGACGACAATGCCACAAATAAGTTTCTTCTTTTGGATTACTCATTTTGAGCCTTTTGTTTGTTATTTTACATTTTGGAGATTCATTTATATTCAAAATATAAAGACCATTATTTGCATCAGCACTGCAAATTTCTGCATCATTCATATATAAATAACACCTGGTGTTTTTAAATACAAAAGTGTACCCTGTTTGGGTTAACAAAGATACAGAAATAATATTCCTAGTTAAACTAGGAACAAAATAACAGTCATTTAGTTTAAGTACATGCCCCGAGGGCAGTTCCAAAACAAAAGTGCCTACGGCCAAAACAGCAACAAAAGTTCCATTTCCAACTCGTAGATCTACCTCCCCCGAAGCCAGTCTCCTGCTATCATGCAGATCCTGCACATCAGTACAAATATGAGAACCACAGCCAGAATCAAAAATCCAATTTTTATTAAGACTAGAAGTAGTCATATTTATCTCAATAACAAACATACCTGAGGCCGGAGCCTTGCCCGCCTGTATGTCCTCCTTATGTCCCTTGTTCATGCGGCAGTCACGCTTCCAGTGACCTCTCTTGCCGCATTTCAGGCAAACATCTTGAGACTTGTCCCTTGGCTTCCCAGAAGCCTTTGTTGACTTGGCCTTGCCTTTGTTCTTATGCTTCTTCTTCTTAACACCCCCAGTTGCCTTGAGCCCAGCTTTCGGCGTTTGAGATGTTGTTGCAAAGTGCGCCTCGCTTGTTGCCTTTCAGAAGTTCTTTCTCTGACTCCTTGAGAATTGACAACAACTCTCCAAGAGTGTCATCCGAATTCATCAGTTTGTAGTTGATGACAATCTGTTTCCAAGTATCGGGTAGTGACTGTAGAAGTACATCTATAGCCAGCTCAGACTCCAAGACTATACCCATACTAGCCAGTTCATCAATATCGGCTATCATTTGAGTCCCATGGACCTCAACAGAACTACCATCAGTCATACGGGAGCGAAAGATTTTCTTCACTAACTCGTACCTCGCCATCCGCTTATTAGTGCGGTGAAGATCTTGCAATCTTGCCATCATATTATAAGGATCCAAGTCCCTATTTTGGCGACGAAAGTGTTGAGTCATTGAAGCAAGCATGATCGACTGAGCCGTGTCACAATCATCACTGTGAGTTTTCCATAACTCCAGCTCAAGTGGCTCAGTGGGCTTAGGCCCGAGAGGTCTTTGTATCGTATACAGTATCCTCTCCGCCCCAAGGACTATCCTTAGGTTCATTTCCCAATCAGCGAAGTTTATCCCCTTAAAGACATTGTCACCCATGATGATGTCTCGGACATTTACCTTGCTTGCCATCTTAACTACGATAGTCCAACTATCTAGTTAACGATAAAATGGGTACAGTCAAACTGTTACAAGAAAAATAACATTTTATTAGTCCAACTAATGTTAAAAAATTGACGAAATAAATTTTGTAAGCGCGTAATGCTAAGTATCTGAATGAAATTGCAAACTCAATACTAGCCTCCCACTATTTTCTACAAGTCTCTAACCCTCTGTTGAGTACTCGGGAAATCCAATTTCCTAGTGGGCTAGGATCCCGTTAAATAACACACAACCTTGACTTTGGCCAACAAGTTGTATGATATTTAACTAGGTAGATCTCGAAGATCAATTGGATCCCATCCAATTCCTAGATCCGGTAGGTGGACATCCAAGTCCGAAACATATATATCTAATACATACGTCAATGTATCCAATACATTTTCCTAACCATTTCCTCTGAATCAACTAAGCCTTGGCTTTGGCACAACAAACCTAATGATTCCAGTTAAGCGGGACCCATTGACGAGGAAAGTTTCGTAATCAATGTCGATGGACAAGAAGTGATCTTGACTTTGGCCAACAAATCACAACTTGGACAGGACACCGATGTGGAACAAAACTCTCATGATTCAAACACATCCTCAATTGACAAAGGTCTTGACTTTGGCCAACAAACCAATGCCAATTTCGGATCTTGAGAAAGAATCATTCAACGGAAGGAAAATCGCTTAAATTGTTTGAGGGATTTTTCGCGTAATTGGCAACCAATAAATTTATCTTTGTTAGGTCTCATCATCATACACCCTTAAGCATGCTTCTAAAACATCATAAAGCGCGTAAAGTAAAATAATAGTGATATGCGGATGGATATATAAACAACTTGTTCCTAGAACAAATCACTCCTTTCCTCTCCCCGCTAGCACTATTCTACTTCTACCCAATTACATAATACAATAAGAGAAACCTCATTTACATTGAGGGGAATTAGGTGAGAAGAGAATACAAAGAGATAAAGAGATAAGGCTGGACACGCAGGTCCAATTTATAAATTCCAAATTTACAATAATTTCTAAAATTACCCTTCCCTTCTAATATCCATCCGATATACACTATTCATACAACACATCCACATTCATTCATTCATTCAAGGCATGTTATACAACCAATCAAATCCAATTAATTAGTCTTTAATTAGGTGACAATACAATGTTCAAACAATTGTTTGCATTTGCGCGAGTCCAACTCGTTTTGAGAATAAATACATATGGTATGAATTCACGAATTATATCGAACTACTCGTTAAATCCAATTTAAGTCGTATTCAATACTAATCCTTTTATTTAATTCTAAATTAAATATTTACACTTTTATTGTGCTTTTATAACTTAGATTCCAAATCTAGTACTATTGGGTCTCAAAGCCCAACTAACATCTAATGTCCGTTTAATTAAAGTCCGATGGGCTTTCTATTGATTTCATTAGGCTTGGGCCTTGGTCAATGTGGGTCAAACCCAATTTCCAAGCCCAATAAGGAATCACCCTCATTTGCCTAAAACCAATATCAAGCCCATAAGGCCCAATTAAACATAAAAGCCCATTTATTACATTTGGACTTAAATGGTGTGATTTAGGCCCATTTTGGATCCAATCCAAATGGTCCAAATCTACTTGGCCCAACCAAGCCCATTTATGACCAAATATATAGTTTTAGGCCCAATTCCAATTTAAGCCCAATTAACTAAATTTTAAAATTCCAAATTTTATAACTTAATTAATTATAGTGTATTTTCATGATTAATCCTTTAAATCAATATTCCCAAAATATCAAATTAATCTATTAATCATATTTTTATCTTAAATACATGTCCAACATTATTTAATCAAAAAATCAAGTCCCTAATCATCATCAAGCATTCGGCCAAGGTGATTAATATGGTTCCGATTTCGTTTTCAATCCAATCAAGTTACAAATGATCATCTCCATATTATTTCAAGTCATCCAATGTCTTAAAATTAAAAAATCATCTAGTCCACATGCTTGCATGTATTCGGCCAAGCTCATTGGGGTTGGAAAAATTAATCCAATTTATTTTCCATGAAATTGATGATGTATAATCCATTTAACATACATCTAAGCATATTAATCAAGCAAACTCATCAAATCATGCTTCAAACAATTTTCCCCAAATAACATCCTAATATATTTGCATGCATTTTTAGGCTCTGATACCATTGTTGGAAATCTAATAACCATGTCCCAAGATCAAAAACAAGCAAAATATATATAAGAATGAACTATATTGAAGTAATGGCGGAAACAATACTCACAAAAACGGAATGTGGATGCAATGGATGAAACAAATGTTGCTCCTTTGTACAGTGGAGGATTCGGCCAAGCAGTAAAGAGAAGCTCCAAGCTTTAATTGATCCTTCCAAGCTCTAAGATGAGTTTCCCATAACACCTTGTATGATCCCTTGATGTTGCTAGCCAAAGTTGTGTGTTAGAGTTCCAAACAAACACACTTTCTTCTTGTCTTGCCACAAAACAAATGAAGAAATGGAGAGAGCTTAGAGCTCACTGTTTCGGTAATTAGAGAGGGAGAGAGAAAGATTTGATTTTTGTCTCAAAAATCAATTTATATTTATGTCATAATATATTAAATAATAATATACTTATGACACAAACTATGCAAAGACTTAGAGTGTCTAACACTCAATTTCCATGCAATACCCTTGAGTGCTTTGTACACTATCTTCATGCAATACATCTTGATTAAATAATGCAAATAATGACAAGTGTCATGTGGGCCCCACACGTTTCCAAATGAAAGTGGGCCCACGTGCACTCACGCGTTCGGGTTCGATATTTCCGAAATACCGAGCTTACGTCGCGACGTTAATTAAATCGAATTTAAATAAATAATTGCGCCTAGCGAAATTATTATTTACGTCGCTAACGAATTAATTCTAAATTAACTCGTTTGCCCGAATTAAAATCTAATTTTAATTTCGTGTCGAAATCGAATTCCGATTATTATATCGAATATAATAATTTTACGATTAATTCTAAATTAATCGTTCTCTCTCTCTTTTTATAGTATTTTATCCAAGATAAAGTCTCTCCGTAATTAATCCAAGATTAATCGAGTTTGAATCATACGTCATCGGTGAATCTTCGGGAAGCGACCCAAGAGACCTCTAGATATGTTGGCAGTAAATCCGGTTGTCGAACTATTCGAACACGTACGTACCAAGTACTACGTTTTTACCGATTTACAAGACAAGGTTAGCTTCTAGCAAAACGCCATGCCTACCCAATTCTCTAGAAATATTCTTACTGGAATATTAGATCTATAACAGGCGTAGTATACCGTAGTATAGTGTATATCGAACCAGTATCGGATGATCACATGTAAGGCCTGGGGCTGGATATGTGTCTGCCCCGTACGATACACATATCGGACATCAAGCAACCAGTCTCTTTGAATCGGATAATCCTGACCTAGTCATATTATCCCGATGGTTGCAACCATTATAGAGTACTCGTTCTGTATCCCTCGCGATCATCATCTCCATATGTCTGAAGTGATACTTCCATCTTGACATCACACCCAGTACACTACGATTCTCGATAAACCCAGAAGAGGTATACACAGAACTCGTTAAAGCCCTGGACCACCAAACCTAAATTTTACCGATTGTCGTAAGTACTAGCGATGCAAATCTCAGGTTAAGATCATATGCACCTACCCTGAAGCGGACTCCCATAGACACGCAGACATACTACCAATGGGACTCCGCGGGGTCTATCCAGAGCGAAGCTGTTTTCCGTACTATCGGTAAAACACAACCTCCTACCGCACTTGCATAAGTATCCAATACTTAAATATATGAGAACTATGCCGTTGTGCCCTCACAACATGCACAAGTGTAGTACTAGTCTATTCCGCATTATCGATGTCCAATCTCGATAATACTACGACTAGGGATATTTAATGATTAAACCTTTATGGATTGATACTGTCTCATATCATCACAATCCGGAACTAATCATAGGGACTTTTACCATTTATATATCAAAGTAAATAAATTACAAAACGGTAAAAGGCAATTTCATTACTACATAGTTAATTTTGTACAATAATACAATATCATTTACAAAATAGTGACGCTATGGGTCATTACTGTCTAACAGATAAAATATCTCAGTAATTAATCCTAGATTAATTTTCTCTCTCTTCTATATAATCCTAGATTATTCAAGAGTGCGAGTTGTGCGTCATCGGTGGATTATCGGGAAGCGACCCATGAGATCCCCGGATAAGTTGGCAGTAAATACGGTCGTCGGAGTATCCGAATCACGAACGTACCAAGTACTACGTTCTACCGATTTACGAGACAAGGTCGACTCCTAGCAAAGCACCAAGTCTACCCAATTCTCCGGACATATCCATTTAAGAATATTAAGATCTGTATCAAGCGTAGTATACAATGTATTGTATTGCGTATATCGATCCAGTATCGGACGATCACATGTTAGGCCTGGGGCTGAAATGTGTCTGCCCCGTACGAAACATATATCGGACATCAAGCAACTAGTCTCTGTGAATCGGGCAATCCTGACCTAGTCATATTGTCCCGACGGTTGCAACCTTTTATAGAGCACTAGTTCTGTATCCTGCGCGATCATCAACTCCATATGTCTGAAGTGACACTTCCATCTTGACATCACACCCAGTACACTACGATTCCTGATAAACCCAGAAGAGGTGAACACAGAACCAGTTTAGGTCCCCCAACCACCAAAACCAAAGTTTACCGATTGTCGCAAGTACTAGCGATGCAAGTCTCAGGTTAAGATCATATACACCTACCCTGATGCGGCCTCCCATAGACACGCAGACATACTACCAATGGGATTCCGCGGGGTCTATCCAGAACGAAGCTGTTTTCCATACCATCGGTGAAACACGACCTCCTATCGCACTTGCATAAGTATCCAATACTTATATATATGAGAACTATGTCGTTGTGCCCTCACAACGCACACAAGTGCAATACTAGCCTATTCCGCATTATCGATGTCCAGTCTCGATAATACTACGGCTAGGGATATTTAATGATTAATCCTTCGTGGACTGATACTGTCTCATATCATCTCAATCCAGGAACTAATCATAGGGACCTCTCTTCATTTATATATCTATGGTGATCTAATCACAAATGATGAGAGTGCAATTTCCTTATTACATAGTTAATTTGCTACAACAACACAATGATCTGTGCAAATAGTGACGCTATGGGTCATATTATCCAACAGTCTTAACCTGAGACTTACATCGCTAATACTTACGATAATCGATAGACTTTGGTCTTGGTGGTACAGGGCTTTAACCGGTTCTGCGTACACCACTTCTGGGTTTATCAGAGAGTCGTAGTGTATTGGGTGTGATGTCAAGACGGAAATATCACTTCAGTCATAGTGGACATGATGTCACGCAGGATACGGTATTAGTGCTCTTAAGTGTTGCGCAACCATCGGGATATTATGACTAGGTCATGCATATCCGATTATAGAGACTAGTTACCAGACATCCGACATGTGCTTCGGACGGGGCAGACACTTATCCAGCCCCAGCCCTAGCACGTGACTATCCGATACTGGGCCTATATACACAATACTACGGTATACTACGCTTGATACAGATCTATATATTCCTGTAAGAATATTTCTGGAGAATTGGGTAGGCATGGCGCTTTGCTAGAAGCCAACATTGTCTTGTAAATCGGTATAAACGTAGTACGAGGTACTTACGTGTTCGGATAGTCCGACGACCGTATTTACTGCCAACATATCCGGAGATCTCATGGGTCGCTTCCTGAAGATTCATCGATGACGTATGACTCGCACTTTAATTAATCTGGGATTAATTCGATGAGAGAGAAAATTAATCTGGGATTAATTACGGAGATATTTTATCTCGGATAAAATATCGTTAAGAGAGAGAACGATTAATTTGGAATTAATCGATAAATTAATATATTCGATATATTATAACGAAATTAGATTTCGACGCGGAATTGAAATTGGATTTTAATTCGGGCGAACGAATTAATTTAGAATTAATTCGTTAGCGACGTGAATAGTGAATTCGCTAGGCGTAATCATTTAATTACGACGCAACGAAAAATTCGTTAATTTGGAATTAGCGAACCCGAGCCCGGGATTATTTGCGAGCGCATTCGCATTTCGAATTCGAGTGCGGCACGCAAGTCAAATCAAATGTCAAAATCGTAAGTCACATCAAGCGTCAAATCACATGTCACTTTGAGTGATGTGACATTTGAGTGATTGATGTGAATTGATTTGAGGTGATAGACAAGCATTTAATGCTTTGCTTTTTGAAATAGAAAAAGTAAATGGTTTATTAAATATTTTTGGAAATTATATAAACCTTTTACAATTTTTTATTTTCTAACTCATTCTCTCTCTCTCATTTACGGTATTAGGCTTTTGGAGCCAAAAAACTTCTTTATCTTCTCTCTCGGTCTTGGACCGTTTTTCTCTCTGTTTTTTCTGGTTTTCTGCCGAGCAAAATGGAGAAGCAAAGATCTTGTTGCTAGATCTATGTGCTAGCAAACTCATGGAGGAATACAAAGGTAATAGGGAAGTGAGTTCGTGAGCTTGGAATCTTGAAGCTTGGAGCTTCAATGGTGTCTCCCATGGCCGATTCTTGGAGGAGGAAGCAGCCCCACACCGTGCAACCCCACATGCGCAGCTCACTGCCGAGCAAGGGAGAGCAGTTCGCACTCCATCTTTGCCGCATCCAACCGATCCATGTGAGTCTTTTCCGCACCTCATTTGGTTTTATTCAACTCATTTTTATGCATGATTTATGATCCTTGGGACTTGATTGAAACTCAACAGAGAGGTCCCTATGATTTGTTCCTGGACGGAGAATGATATGAGACAGTATCAGTCCACGAAGGATAAATCATTAAATATCCCTAGTCCGAGTATTATCGAGATTGGACATCGATAAATACGTAAAAGACTAGTATTACACTTGTGCGCGTTTGTGAGGGCACAACGACATAGTTCTCATATATTTGGGTATATGATACTCATGCAAGTGTAATAGGAGGTTGTGTTTTACCGATGGTACGGGAAACAGCTTCGCTCTAGATAGACCCCCGCGGAATCCCATTGGTAGTATGACTATGTGTCTATGGGTGCAATCAGGGTAGGTGTATTTGGTCTTAACCTGAGATTTGCACCGCTAATACTTGCGACAATCAATGTACTTTGGTTGAGGTCGTCCAGGGCTTTAACAGGTTCTGTGTACGCCAATACTGGGTATATTGAGAATTGTAGTGTGTTGGGTGTGATGTTAAGACGGAAGTGTCACTCCAGTCATATGGAGATGATGGTCACGTAGGATACGGAACTCGTTCTCTTACATTCTCGAGCTATCGGGATATTATGACTAGGTCATGTTTATCCGATTATAGAGACTAGTTGCCAGAAATCCGATATGTGCTTCGTACGGGGCAGACACAATTCCAGCCCCAGGCCTAGCACGTGATCATCCGATACTGGATCGAAATACGTAATACTACGGTATACTACGTTTGATATAGATCTAATATTCCTATAAGTATATTTCTGGAGAATTGGGTAGGCATGGCGCTTTTCTAGAAGCCAACCTGGTCTTGTAAATCGGTACAAACGTAGTACGAGGTACTTACGTGTTCGGATAGTCCGACGACCGTATTTACTGCCAACATATCCGGGGATCTCATGGGTCGCTTCCCGAAGATTCACCGATGATGTATGACTCGCACTTTATTAATCTAGGATTAATTAGAAGAGAGAGAAAATTAATCTGGCATTAATTACGGAGATATTTTATCTGGGATAAAATATTAATTAAAGAGAGAGAATGATTAATTTGGAATTAATCGATAAAATAATATATTCGATATATTATGCGAGATTGGATTTCGACGCGGAATTAAAATTAGATTTTAATTCGGGCGAAAGAATTAATTTAGAATTAATTCATTAGCGACGTGAATAGTGATTTCGCTAGGCGTAATCGTTTAATTGGGTCGCGACGGAAAATTCTTTAATTTGGAATTAGCAAACCCGAGCCCGAGATTATTTGCGAGCACATTCGCATTTTGAATTCGAGTGGGGCACGCAAGTCAAATCAAGCGTCAAATCGCAAGTCACATCAAGCGTCAAATCACATGTCACTTTGAGTGATGTGACAATTTGATTGAATGATTTGAGTGATTGATGTGGTTGTTGAAAAAGCATTAATGGGCTTTTGCTTTTTTGACTTTTGGTAAATGAAATTGATTTTATTTATTTGTTTTGTTTTTGGAAAAAAAATAAATATATAAATGAAACATTTTCCTTCTCTCTCTCTCCACCACTTTACGTTTCTCGTCTTTCTCCTCTTTCCCTCCTTCTCCATACAGCTTTGAGCCATTTTCTTTCTTCTGGTTTTTGCCGAATGAAAACGAGAAGCAGTGAGATGAAGATGATGATTTTTGTTGCAAAATCAAGTGCTAGCACACCTTGAGTTATCCTATGGTGATAGGGAAACTAACACATGAGCTTGGAATCATTTTTGGAGCTTGAAGCTTGGAGCTTCCATGGAGTCCACCCATGGCCGAATCTTGGAGGAGCCGAACTAGTCACCACCGTGCAGTCCACTGCCTGAGGGAGCTGCTGCCGTGAGCTTTTGAGGGACCTAGAAGGCTTGTGTTCTTCGCGTCGCAAGATCCGTTCATTGTGAGTATATTTCCTCCATTCTCCTTTGTGTATTCATGTGTTTTTGTGCTTGATTTGATGATTCTTGGGACCTAATTAGAAACCAACACTATGAAGATCCTTCAATTTCAATATCATACTATAAGGATCTAATCCTTAGTTCTGAAGAAGAAATTAAGGAGTCTTTGCGGCAAGCATAACGGATTGAGCACTAAAGTTATCATCACCATGAGTCTTCCAAAACTCATGCTCCACTATTTGCTCAACTTCGGGCTTGGGCTTGAGATGTCATTCTATCAAATAGAGTAACTTCTTAGTTCCCAGGACTATCCTGAGGTTCTATTCCCAATTTGAAAATTAAAGTCGTTTAACATAGAGATGCCCAAAGAAACTAAAGATGTGGATATATGAATAACTTAAGAAAGAAACTTTAAGAATAAAAAGGTTAAAAGAGAACAATGCGGTGCAAAGGAAGGATAATCAGATTTATATTAGCAACGAATATAAAAGATGAAGATAGCAGAACCTAGTGGTTGAAGCCCGTAAGTAATTGGAATTCAGCAAAAAGGAAATAGACAGTTAAATAGTCAAACTAAGAGAATAAATGTCTAGCTCAAACTGAGCAAGTAGAACTGGAAATGTATTGGGACAAGTGTTCCTATTAACAATAAGGAGTATCTTTGTATATTTTTTATTTCAAGTTAGGGTGGAACGTGAAGAAATCTAACGTTAAGAGACAAAATCACCCTTTAGCATGAGAAGGCATTGGATAAGGAGAGATTGAGGATACACTCAAAAAGACCATTAAGGGAGTTATACTATATAAAGGAAGTAAAGAACTTGAGGTATACTTAAGGCCAAGGAAAGCAAAAGGATATTGACTGTAGTACAAATTATAATAGGGATATGATAGCTGCAAGGAATCGCAGAAGCCAAGCGATATCTAAGAGTTGGTAATAATCTAGCAAGAGAAATAAGAGGTGAAAATAAGCAATTTTGGCATAACAGCCGTTGATAGACCTATATTAGCATAAATGCAACTAGATCATTTAGGATTCTACAAGTTGAATATACTTTCGTGAAGATAAATATGGAATGAATAGTTATCCAATAAGTCTTAGAGAAGTATTAAGCCTTAAAGGAAATAAAGAAATAAGTAAAAGACAATCATATAGTGTTAGATAGAAAGAAGTAACCCCTAGATACCAGTTCAGGAAGAATAAGAGTCCAGACCTTAAGAAATAAAGTTATATCTTGCTACGTTTCTATATAAGAATTAAGGGTTATATAGAGAACTTCAAGGAATTAATTTTTCAGCTGTGTAAACCAAATAAGGTATATCAAGCCAAGAAATTCCCAGAAGATGCAGTACCAAGCTTGGTATTAGAAACGATTAGAGGACGAATCCTATTTAAGGGGGAGAATTTATAACGACCAGGAATCTTAACTATTGTTACACTATAGGACGAGTGTAACATACCTTTCCATTCCGTATATTTCTCGAAATTCAGATACGAAATTATATGATGTTCCATTCCGGACAGTCCATGGTTTTTGGGCCATACCTTTCCTATACGAATTTTGATTTTTATGAATTTTATATCTTTAGAAAGCTGAAATCGAGATCTACAACTTCGTGTTGAATATTTTTCCAAATTCGAATCAGAAATAGATCAAAAATGCAAGTCAAAAATCCGGGTGAATAGTGCCGCAGACCCATCTAGAAAAATCTCAAATTTTCTCAAATTTTCCAAACTTTTCTTCATTAAATCAAATTATAAATAGCTCCTTATATAAAAATGGGACTATTTGAGCATCCCTAATTGGTAGAGAATTAGGGAAAAATGTAAGGAGAATAATAATAATAAGAAGAAGAAGAAGAAGAAGAAGAAGAAGAAGAAGAAGAGAGAAAGAATAAAGAAAATGGAAGAAAGAGGAAAGAAATAAGAGGAATCAAGTGCCAATATTCATACATCAAGAAAAGAAGAAGATCAACAACCATTGGGAACTTGAAGAATGTGAAAAAATTCAAGTGAAATTAGGTAAGGTCAAATTGACCCAAAACTTGGTTTGTTGGATTTTGAAAGCATAAAGATAGAATATGGATGTTCGCATGATAAGGATTGTATATTGGTGATTGATAAGTAAAGGAAGTGATTGTAGAGTTAAGTACCAAAATTTTGAAATTTTTAAAGGTTTAGTTAAAAACAACGATAATGAGATTAAAGAATTATTTGAGGATGATAACTTGATGTAGAATATGTGAATTTGAAGTTCAATAGATTGATTTGTTCAATAATTTTGATACATAAGTGTTGGTGGTGCTTTTGGGATAAGATAGACTTTAGAAAGTAAGAAAAGAATCATGGAAAACTGGCTGGCGTCGTGACGCCCAAGGGCTCGCGCCGCGACACGCGCTAGGAATTTGGGCAGATTCAGTTTTGGATTGTTCGCGTCGCGATGCGCATAGACTTGAAACTTTCGTGCATACATTTCTGGAATTATGCGTCGCAATGCGAGGACAGACTTTTCCCAAAATAATTTTTATTCATCTCAGTTTCACCTTAGCGTGTTAGAGGCCACCCTAAGGGTCTCGTATCAACCCGTATAGAAACATTACATCGTGTTGTATGCATGATATGCATGGAAAAGATGGCAAACATTTAAATAGATAAATTTAGCATGATTCCGTAATATATTTCTCAGTCCATTTTCTAATTTAGTTTATAAATTATAGATCATCGCAGGAACCGTAAGTTACTTCGGCAGAGTAAACAATGCCAGCCAGATTCTAAACCTATGAGTGGACATTATCCTTTTAAGTTGATTTTCATTATGTTATTTTTCATATCAGACTTATTTTTACGCACTGAGGGTGTTAGCCGGTTTTATCTTAGTTATTTCATGTAAAAGTATGTTTTAAGAAATGTTTTAGAAAAAGTAATTTTCAAAGCTTTAGATTTATGATTTTCGAGGCATTGGGGAAAAACCCACCTCAGTATGTAACTTGTCACAGATATGAAATTGACAGAGAGGACATGTGCACATGTAGAGGACTGGGGGGATGGCGATACGTAACGCTCCCAGATCCTAGTTCAGTACTAGGAATAAAGAATGCCCCTAGATCCTAGATTCAGAGCTTGGAGGGTAGCATAGATCTGTACCCCTAGTTCTGGTTCAGCGGCTTGGGGGACAGTGATACGTAACACCCCAAGACCACTAGTTTCAGTGACATGTAGTGGCATGCTTAGGGGGACGGCGATACGTAATGCCCCAATGTCATGGATTTGCACTCCTGGCTCTAGTTAAGCGTGTGGAGGGACGACGATACGTAATGATCCCATACATAAGGTTTTCAGAGACATAGATCAGTTTTCAGAAAAAAATTTCATATACAGATTTCAGAGATAGTTCTAGAGAAAAATTTTCTAGAAATAAAGTTTTCAGAATAAGCAGTTTATAAGAGATTTCCAGAAAAAACAGATTTCAGAAAAGTTTTCCAGAAAGAATGAAGTTGTTTTCAGTTAATAAAGAGATTTCAGAAAAGATGAATTTGAGATAAGTTAGATTTTAGAACCATGTATGTTCAAAAGAATTTTAGTACATTTTTATAAAACTATCTACTCACTTAGATCGTTCAAACGATCTAACCCCTCATTCCCAGTATTTTTTTTGCAGGTTCTTGGAGGACGAGCTCGGGAGGATGGATACTGATAGTAGTCACTAGGGTATGGAGTCCACCAGGTCAAGTCAGAAAAAGAGAGAGAGCTGTAGGAAATGCTTTCCTTGCGCAGCGGAAATGTCTTAGGCACCCGGATCAGACTTAAAAAAATGTTCTTCCATTCCCACTGAGTGGTCGAATATTACTGCCACCACCACTGAAATTTTTCTTCAGTTTTAGACAAAATTCTAGCCCCGAAATAGCCCCGGAACAGTCCCAGAACAGCCTGATAAAAACTGGACTGTTTTGGACCCGATATGCGCACAGTGCACAACGGAAACAGCCCCTGAAATGCACAGACATTGGCTGTGTTTCAGTTCTGATTTTTCACTTGAAAAAAGCCCTAACACAACCCTAAAACACCACAAAATGTTCCCAAAAAACTGGATTAAAAATAAACCAAAACGAGTTCCGTTTCACCAAGTAAAGGGGTGGTAGTGAGCAAAATAAGGCCTCACTGCTGAGTACATACAAGAATAAGATGAAGATAATTATTTGTTCGACACCACAAAGTCTTCCTAACTATATCTCATTACTAATGGAAACTTGTGTGGGCAAGACTCAAAATATTAATCCCTAAACTATTTAGAGATCAAATCACACTTGTGTTTTGTTTTATTTTTCTTCTTTTCTTTTGTTTTTGTTTTTCTCAAATTTTGAGAGAATGAAAAAGAAGATGAAAGGTGGCTAGGGTTCAAGAATGAATTGCTTTACAAAAGAAAATAAAATTTCTTTTTATACTTAGGTTCTTAATTTCCAAAAAATCACAAAACCCTCCACTTTTTACCCTTGTAAAAATCGGCCACACATGTAAGAATATCAAAAATTTTGTAACATTAATATTTACTTTCCATAATGAAAAAGATGTTATAAAATAAAAAGGTTTAAATGTCCTTTAACAATTTGTAACTTTCAAATTAAATCCAAGGGTTTCCAAAACCGAAAAATTTGGAAATTACTAACTTTACCTTTCATTTAATTATATCTAAAATAATTAAATAACATGTGTTTAAATATCATATATTTAATAAAACCATATATTAACTTTTAATATAAAGTTTCAAGTGTGACAAAATAATATTTTTAATCATATTAATAATATTTATACCTTTGTGAGTATATAATTGGACTATCTAATTATACTAAATTCGCTATAGTATATCGAGCTAGCTCGGGGACCAAACGGACCTACGGTTCTGAGCTCCAATAATCTCGAAATATTAATTAAGTTCTTAATTAAATTTTCTGAATTATTAAATCCGGGTTATTCCACTAAAAACCCGTAGTTGCACTCTCGTTACCGCAGAAGATATATTAAGCCGAACCAAATCGGTGTCCATCGATATAGTCACTACATACGAATTGACCCTTCATAAGTATCTCGTAATTAGACCCGAGTCATAATGTCCGTTATACCCCTCTAATCATTTATACCTTAAGTACCATTGATTCTCTAATGAACGATTTATTCATAACCATTATGAATTTTAATCTATCTATTCGTAATAGAAAGACTTGAGCCTTCTAACCGTTCAAGTACCGAATCAACCCTTAAGAAAGATACTCCTCTACTTCTCGCAAGAAGGAATGAACTCCATATCTATGTAAAACGTTCCAGCTACACAACCGACATTTCCCCCAAAGTACGTAGCTATTGGTCGGGACTGCTACACCAATCTCACATTTTTAAATCAAATGACATAGTCTGCCATGTAGGAGTTCGTAGTACACTCAGGATTAAGATCAATCCATATATGACCATCTAGTAGATCGAAATGACTTTCTTTGTTTAACGGATATTATAAGAATGTCATTTCTATTTAGGTCCAGTCCTATATGATCACATCATATAAGGTGCCTTCATTCTCATTCCTCTACATTGACGATCACGGATTAAGGTCGCCATACAAATATAGAATGGACCACAACTATAGATAAACCACAAACAAATTCCCGCTTTGTTTGCTCTATATGGACTATTTAAGATTACTAACTTCAGACTTTAATCCTCTTGTGTATGACACTCATGCACTAAGTCTAAATGCACATAAGTAATCTAGGGTATTCTAGATAATTTATAATATGCAAAAATTAAACAAATACTTTGATAAATGAATAATGCACCATTTTATTTCAAAACATATAAAAATGTTTAAATTACATGCAGCTCTAGGGCATACATCCCAACAATCTCCCACTTGCACTAGAGCAAATGGGATATGTCACGTAATCCTAGACCATCTAGGTGACCTTCATATATTTTAGCCGATAAGGTCTTTATAAACGGATCAACCAGGTTTTATTCAGATGAAATCTTTGTGACAGTAACGTATACTCTATGTACTATATCCCTGATGAGATGATATTTCCTCTCTATATGTTTTCCCCTCTTGTGGCTTCTTGGTTCTTTTGAATTCGCCATTGCACCACTATTATCGCAATAAAGTGTGAGTGGTCTATCCATATCTGAAACAACTTCCAGATCTCCCAAGAATTTACGGAGCCAGACTACTTCCTTAACTGCTTCACAAGCTGCTACATATTCAGCCTCCATGGTGGAGTCAACAATGCAAGATTGCTTTATACTCCGACATACTATAGCCCCACCAACTATGGTAAACACTGATCCAGATGTTGATTTCCTAATCGACATCTGTCTAAAAATCGGAGTCTGTATATCCCCTTAGGATCATATCCTCACCGAAATATACAAGCATATATTCTCTCATTCTTTTAAGATACTTGAGAATGTGTTTCACAACCACCCAGTGTTCCAATCCTGGGTTCGACTGAAACCTACTGGCTACTCTCACTGTAAAACAGATGTCTAGTCTCGTGCATAAAATAGCATACATGAGTTTACCAACTGCTGAGGAATATAGGATATGTCTCATTTCCTCATCATCTTGAGGTGTCTTAGGAGACTGTTTCTTTGAATCGCACAAGGATCTTGTCGATATAGGATGCATGAGACATAGCTAATAGTTGTTTCTTACGATCCCGAAGTTTCTGAATCCCAAGAACATAACTGGCCTCTCCCAAATCTCTCATGAATTGGTTAGCTAGGCAGGTTTTCACATCCGATAATATCTTTACATCATTCCCAAATAGTAAAATATCATCGATGTATAAAATAAGAAAAACCACATTCCCGTTAATGACGCACTTGTATAAACAAGGCTCATCAACATTCTGTTCAAAATCATAAGACTTGACCGTGGTATCAAATCTTATATTCAAAGATCGAGATGCTTACTTAAGTCCATAAATGGACCTTTGCAGCGTGCAAACCTTTTGCTCTTGACCTTGGGCTATGAACCCCGCTGATTGTACCATATAGATACACTCATCAGGATTTCCATTCAAGAATGCAGTATTGACATCCATTTGCCAAATTTCATAGTCATAATATGCGGCAATGGATAGAAGAGTGCGGATGGATTTGAGCATGGCTACTGGCAAGAAAGTTTCCTCATAGTCAACTCCCTCTTTTTGGGTATAACCCTTGGCCACTAGCCTAGCCTTGAAGGTCAGTACCTTCCCATCTGCTCCCCTCATCCTCTTGTAGATCCACTTGCAACCTATGGCTCTTACCCCATCAGGTTGGTCTACAAGTTCCCAGACTACGTTGGAGTATATAGACTCCATCTCTAGGTTCATGGCTTTGAGCTATTCCTCTTTATCAGAATCATCCATTGCATTGCGATAGGTCAATGGATTATCTATACCATCGCTAGATGTTACAACTTGTGCCTCTCCAACTCCAAGATAGCGACCAGGTGGTCGTACAACCCTCCCACTACGTCTAGGTAGTAGATCATTCTGATGAGCTTGCATTTGATGCTCAGATGTCGAAGGTGCTATGTATTTTTCAACTCTCATTGGCGATTGTGTGCTGGTCGAACCAGCAAGTAACTCCTCGAGTAACACTTTACTTCGAGGTTTGAACTCCCTCATATAGTCCTCCTCTAGAAACGTAGCATTTATTGATACAAACACTTTATTATCTTCAGGACTATAGAAGATTCCACCCTCAGTCTGCTTAGGATAGCCTATAAATAGGCACACCTGAGAACATGGCTTCAACTTTGTAGTCTTATTCTTCAGCACATGTGTTGGACACCCCCATATACGGAAATGTCATAAACTAGTTTTACGACCACTCCACATCTCTAAGGGAGTCTTAGGAACAGACTTAGATGGAACTACATTAAGGATATGCATTGCAGTTTGCAACGCATATCCCCAGAACGAACTAGGTAGTGGGCTATAACTAAACATAGATCTCACCATGTCTAGTAGGGTCCGATTTCTCCTTTCTGTAACATCATTTTGCTGTGGTGTTCCAGATGTTATGAGTTGGGATATTATCTTATGCTCAACTAAGAATTCCTTGAAATCTCTGTCAATGTATTCTCCTCCATGATCTGATCATAGAGTTTTTATTGTTTTACCTAACTGGTTCTCAACCTCAGCACGATACTCTTTGAACTTTTCAAAAGTATCTGACTTGTGCTGCATTAGGTAAACATACCCATATCTAGAATAATCGTCAATAAATATGACGAAGTATTCATAACCACATCAGGCTCTTACATTCATCGATCCGAAAATGTCCGAATGTATAAGCTCAAGTGGTTGATTGGCTCTTATACCTTTTCCAGTAAAAGGTCTCTTGTTCATTTTTCCTTCTAAATAGAATTCGCAGAGTGGTAAAGTTACGAGCTTTAACTGGTTTAAGGCTCCATTCTTTATCAACCTATCGATCCGGTTAAGGCTGATATAACCAAGTAGATGCCACATATATGTGTCATCGTGAGAAATCTTTAGCCGTTTAGTTTTAGGTTTCTCAACCTTAAATATTTCAACGTTGAGCAGTGACCTATATGTTAACGGTCTTAACAGATACAAATTATTTTCTGAGTTTCCTATGCATATGGTTAATACATTTCTACCAATAATAACCAAATTGCTATTAAAAGAAACTGAATAACCATCATCCAAAAATTTTGAAACAGAAATCAAATTCCTGTGAAAAACAAGAATAAATGACACATTGTTCAAATTTAAATAACTATTATTTGTAAAATTTAAACTGGAAACTCCCACTGCTCTTGCTGAAATGACATCCCATGTCCCGACCCTCATGGTGAAGTCACCTTCAGCAAGGTCCCTCCATGAGTCAAGTAGCTGCAAACAAGAAACAAACATGGTTAGTGGCTCCAGAATCAACAATCCAGACGGATTTATCATCCTCCACTAATAGAGATTCGATAACGAGTAAATAATATTTACCTGTACCATTTTTCTCCTTCAGCTCAGCAAGGTATTTAGGACAATTCCTTTTCCAATGTCCGTTCATGTTGCAGTGGAAACACTTTCCCTTAGGCTTGGTATCCTTGGAGCCTTTCTTGTTCTTCTTATTCATGGGCTTACCCTTAGCCTTCCTAGTGCTATTCTTCTTCATCTTTGCATATTTAGAAGACTTGGCAACATTTTCCTCAGCACTGGGCTTACGAGGATCCATAAGCAGGACTCATATAGGTTGATCTCATTAAGCAGCTGGGTCAAAGAAAAAGTCAGCTTGTTCATAACATAGTTGTTTTTAAACTACAGGAAACTCTTCGGAAGAGTTTTCATAATCATGGTCACCTAGATACGCTCGTCAATACGAGCTCCATTGGTTTCAGAAGTGTTTAGATAGGTCATCATCCTCAAGACGTGCTCTTGGACTGACGTCTCATCCTTCATCCTAGCAGTCATCGTTGAGACCATAGCCTCATGACGTAGAAGCTCCGAAGGATGTCCAAACATGCCCTGCAATGACTTCATCATCTGAGATGCTAAAGCCAAGGTTCATGCTTTGCAGCAAGAACATCATACATTCCTGTTAACAAGTAGCAGCGGGCTTTCTCATTAGCTGCGACCCATTTCTGGTAGGCATCGCGCACAGCTTGACCAGTATTTCTGGCCGGTTAGGGAGGACACTCCTCCGTAAGGATAAACTTTAGGTCTTCGTAAACCAAGATGGTGTTCATGTTACTTTTCCACTTAACATAGTTTTCTCCCGTTAATTTTTCATTTGAAAGTATTGAAATAATTGGAGATACCATGACTGAAAAATGAAATAAACATGAATTTAACATTCATCGCATATTAAAAAATATCAAACAATTTTGGCATAAAATTAAATATGATGTATGAACCATGAATAACGAATTAGAAACCTAAGAAAATTACTATGCCACAAAAATCTATCATCCCACAAGTAAGTGTCGCCGTAGGGTAGGTCAAGTACTTGCATGATAGATCGAGACAATCGCATTCGATTAATATTTACGGGAATAACTCTTATTCCTATATTAACCAACTATCATTTGATTCGATCAAGGAATTTCATTAACAGTTAATTATTCCTTTGTGAGTCTGACCCGCCGTTTCGGGATCCTTGGACTTAACAAGTGATGTACCGCCGAAGGGTAGGTTAGTTCATAAGATACATCTAGAATCCCTATCCTCTTAGAATCCAAACCTGATATTGACTCAAAATGGACACCATCCGTAAGGGGACGAAAGTAAAGCCGTCTTGAAGCGCCTTTTGAATCTCATATTTTCGGACTAACAACAGAGATCGCGAGATATACTGTCGTATATCCCTCTCCCACTCACTATTTTGAGTTTAAGGTTTCATTTTATAAAATATATAATATTTTAATTTAACTAGTGTGAATAAATTTATAGCGGCTAAAACATAACTCTTATTTACACTAGTACACTATTAGTGACCTAACCAATTTTAACTCTTAAAATTTATATCACTAATTTCCATTAGTCTCTACTAATAGTATTACTCAATTAAATTAATTTAATTAGAGTGGTATTAGTGACCTATTATATTTTAACTCTTAAAAATACTAGAACACTAATAGGTTTAAAATTTTAGAATCCTAAAATGGTCAAGATTTATATTAAACTATTTAATTAATCTTAGTGCGTTATAAAATCCAATAGCACGTAGAATTGTATCCCGAGTGCAGACCACATTACCATCCATTCGGATTCGGCTATGGAATTTATGTCCGGGTTTCCATCCTATATACCAATGGAATTTATTATGCACTAATTAAGCACAATATATTAGAATTCAATTTTTTAAACCATAAAACTAATTAATCCAATTAATTATTTTTTTCAATGCATATCATATTCTAATTTAAACATTTTAAATCACATAAAATCACATTTCATGTCTTTAATGATTATGCATCCAAATTATATTATGGCAAGTAAAATGCAAGAGTGGACACCCTAAGCTACATGACATGTTATTCAAAAATTTTGAATTAAAACATACATATAACATAAAAATTATTTTGCACTGACCGGGCTCTTATTTTTCCCTATACTAATCTAATTAGTACAAAAATATCCAAGGCATCCCTTGGTCTTCAAATCACGCACCAAGGTGGTGTTGGCTCCTTTTGCGACTTCGATGCTCCAAATTACAACAATAGATATTTTTACATTGGAAAATTAAATTACAACAATTACAAAAATTGCCCTTATGGCCTTACATCCCAAAATCAAAACCAACAATAAAATAAGAGCCGGAAAAATTTACGACCAATGTAAAATTCATTCATCACATGAAAAAATAATAATCTTTCATCACATGAATATTATTTTGTGCCTACTCATCTAAACATGCATATTAATATTTATAACTCATATAAATATATAAAAAAAGTAATTTTAAATGAAAAACTGAAGGGTTAAAAACACTTTTCAACCTTACTCTCGATGCCAATTTTAGGAAATGCTTTCCTTGCGCAGCGGAAAAGTCTTAAGCACCCGGATCAGACTTGAAAAAATTTTCTTCCCTTCCCACTGAGTGGCCGAATGTTACAGCCACCACCACTGAAATTTTGCTTCAGTTCTAGACAAAATTACAGCACCGAAACAGCACCGGAACAGTCCCCAAATAGCTGGACAAAAACTGGATTGTTTTGGACCCGATACGTGCACAGTGCACTGCGGAAACAGCCCCTGAAATGCGCAGACATTGGTTGTGTTTCATTTCTGATTTTTCACTTGAAAAAAACCCTAACACAGCCCCAAAACACCACAAAATGTTCCCAAAAAACTGGATTAAAAAGAAACCAAAACGAGTTCTGTTTCACCAAGTAAAGGGGTGGTAGTGAGCAAAATAAGGCCTCACTGCTGAGTACATACAAGAATAAGATGAAGATGATTATTTGTTCGACACCACAAAGTCTTCCTAACTATATCTCGTTACCAACGGAAATTTGTGTGGGCAAGACTCACAATATTAATCCCTAAACTATTTAGAGATTAAATCAAACTTGTGTTTTGTTTTGTTTTTCTTCTTTTCTTTTGTTTTTGTTTTTCTCAACTTTCAAGATAATGAAGAAGAAGATGAAAGGTGACTAGGGTTCAAGAATGAATTACTTTACAAAAGAAAAATAATTTTTCTTTTTATACTTAGGTTTTTAATTTCCAAAAAATACAAAACCCTTCCCCTTTTACCCTTATAAAAATCGACCACATGTAAGAATACCAAAAATTTTATAACATCAATATTTACTTTCCATAACGGAAAAGATGTTACAAAATAAAAAGGTTAAATTTCATTTAACAATTTGTAACTTCCAAACTAAATCTAATGGTTTCCAAAACCCAAAATTTGGAATTTACTAACTTAACCTTTCATTTAATTATATCTAATATAATTAAATAACATGTGTTTAAATATCATATATTTAATAAAACCATATATTAACTTTTAATATAAAATTTCAAGTGTGACAAAATAATATTATTAACCATATTAATAATATTTATACATTTGTGAGTATATAATTGGACTATCCAGTTATACAAAATTTGCTATAGTATATCGAGCTAGCACGGAGATCAAATGGACCTACAGTTGCAAGCTCCAATAATCTCGAAATATTATTTAAGCTCTTAATTAAATATTCTGAATTATTAACTCCGGGTTATTCCACTAAAAACTCGAAGTTACACTCTCATTGCCGTAGATGATATATTAAGCCAAACCAAATCGGTGTCCATCGATATAGTCACTACATACAAATTGACCCTTCATGAGTATCTCGTAATTAGAGCCGTATCATAATATCCATTATACCCCTCCAATCATTTATACCTTAAGTACCATTGATTCTCTAATGAACGATTTATTCATAACCATTATGAATTTTAATCTTTCTATTCGTAATAGAAATACTTGAGTGCTCTAATCGTTTAAGTACCGCATCAACCCTTAAGGAAGATACTCCTCTACATCTCGCAAGAATGAGTGAACTCCATATCTATGTAAAATATTCCCAGCTACATAACCGACCATGCGCCCAAAGTACGTAGCTATTGGTCGGGACTACTACACCAACCTCACTTTTGTAAATCAAAGGACATAGTCTGCCATGCAGGAGTTCGTAGTACACTCATGATTAAGTTCAACCTATATATGACTGACCGGCGTAAAAACACACGTATAACGCAAGCGCACGTATCGTTCAAGTAGTATAAAATATCGATCCCACAATGACTTAATTCCTACTATTGTTATTAATTATTGAATCTATTTATTTACAAATATCTAATTGAGGGTGAAGAGAATGATTGCTTGATTGATTTGGTTGATTGTATTTTTGCAAAATAAATAAATAAATAAAAAGGTAAAAGAAAATACTAAGGAAAATAACAAAAGACACAAAGATCTAGGGTTGTGAATCATTCTAATATCTTTTAAAAGATGAAGTGATTATTTTATGTTTGTGTAATAAATCAGTTTACTAACCTAGAACACGAAATTATGCAAAAGCCTTTGTCGATGGTCAGACGCAAATACCCAGTTTAACCCAATTGAACCATATATCTATGTCAACCAAATTATCTGGATTCATTAAGTTTAAGTTCCAATTATGGCTACCCCCGCCCGACAGGTATATGTCTATCCTGTAAGGAAATCTATTAAAGGGTTATCTATCCTCAAGGAAGATCGTGGGCTATTAAGTCTAAGACTAAAACCTAAAATCCCTATGTCTAATTCATTTTAGATTTACCACATCAATCTTATTGGTGATCAGACAACAAGAAGCATTAAGCTTAAGACTTAATAAGTAAACCTTTAAATTACCCAAACTATAAAATAACCCATTATACACCGGTGATATTAGAATTCATCACAATCCCAGATAACTAACATATAACTAGGGCTAGTAAAGACTTAAAAGTAAAAGACATAAAGTAAAAATGCTGAAAAGTAAATTGCTGAAAAGTAAATTACGGAAAGTAAATGCTGAAATTAAATACTGAAAAATCAAATGCTGAAAAGTAAATTACTGAAAGTAAATTGCTGAAAAGTAAATGCTGAAAGTAAATTGCTGAAAGTAAATTGCTGAAAAGTAAATGCTGAAAGTAAATTGCTGAAAAGTAAATAAAGTAAAAGTACAATAAAAGAAAATGTTGAGGTAAAAGGATCCACTTTTATTACTTCTATTTTAGATATCTCTCTTAATATAATATATTAACTTTGCATGATAATTATCAACCAGCCATATAGGCGGTATCCAGATTAAGTCAAATTAATAATTAATTACCAACTGACCAATCAGGCGGTATCCAGTTTAGTCAGGTTAAAACCAATTTAAATAATTACCAACCGACCAATATGGCGGTATCCTCGTTAAGTCATGTTTTAACTAGTTTATATATTATAATTAAGAGAGATTAATCTAAATATTAGTAATAAAAGTTTTACCTTTTACCCCAGCAAAGGGGAGTTATCTCCTCATTACTGAAAAGTAAGAACTGAAAATTAAAGAAAGAAAAGTAATGTGCGTAAAAGTAAATTGCGGAAAGTAAAAACTGAAAGTAAAGAAAAGAAAGTGTGAAAGCGGAAATTAATTACTAAAAGCTGTAAATAAACAAACAAGATACAATCTTCTTAGTATTCTTAAGGAATTCCTTAGAAGAAAGTATGAATTTACAAATGAAATGGCTTGGTATTTATAGGTAAAATTTTGCCTCCATCAAATCATCTACCAAATCAATTATTAATTGCTCCACTAATTGCTCCACCAAATCCATTATTAATTGCTCCATTAATTGCTTATCATGTTTGGTGGTGATTTGATAATTTTTATTATTTATTTAATAATTTATTTTTTTGCTTTGAAAATGACTTTAATAATTACACACAACACACTTCTGGATGGTTCATCAATTTCGGGCATCAAAATTTTCAGAATTCGAAATTATTTTATCTTTAAAGGTTGTAGATATTTGATTTTTCTTTAATCTGGAACTTGAATCAGTTCAATCCGATATCGGAGTAAATAGTTATGCCCAAAATACGACAGATGCGCAAAATTGGAATTTCCAAAACTGCACTTCGTTAAAACGCCTTTTCAAGTTTCCAATCTCCAAAATTAATATGTCAAGTCCAATTTTTGCCCTTATTTGACCCACATTTCATCCTAAATGATTTCATTGTGTCCCAATATTATTTTATCTGTAAAATAAACTAAAACACATCAAAACGTTCATCAAACCCGAGAAACTAAACAAAATATTAAGTAAAAGGGGCGGTAAATATTGATATATTTTCCGCTCATCACACCCCCAAACCTAACATTTTGCTAGTCCTCGAGCAAAACAATAAAATAAAATACAAGAAACAATTAAAATTAAACTAAGCCACTTTCGTAGGGATCACGGTTGCATTTAGCATATGCAACAAGCCTTTAAACCCCTAGGTGTCCCTAGTGGACGAGTTATAGTCTCGTGAGGGCTTACAGCAACGATACCCACAAACGTTTTATAAAAGTAAAAAGATAATAAAACTAATACACACAAAAGCAAAAAGACAAGAGTATTGAGTTTCAATCAAGTCCCAAGGATCATAAATCATGCATAAACGAGTTGAATACATATCAAAGGAGGTGCGGAAAAGACTCACATTGATCGGTTGGATGCGGTAGAAGAACAAAAAACGCACTGCCCTTGGGAGCTCGGCAGTGGGCTGCGCATGGTGGGGCTGCACGGTGATGGCTTGTGTATCTCCTCCAAGATTCGACCATGGGTGTCCTTTGAAGCTCCAAGCTTCAACAATGGATTCCAAGCTCATGAAGACACTTCCCTAACACCTTGGTATGCCTCCTAGAGTGTGCTAGCACTTTTATCTTGCAACAAGATTACTTCTTTTCTCCCTTTACTGCATTCGGTCTTGAACCAGAAAAAAAAAAAAGGAAGGCAGCAGCCCCTTGGGCGTGAGGAAGAAGAGAGGAAAGAGAGGAGGGAAAGGTTTCCAAAACCTAATACCGTAAAAAGAGAGAGAGAAATGAATTAGAAAATAAAAAATTGTAAAAGGTTTATATAATTTCCAAAAATATTTAATAAACCATTTACTTTTTCTATTTCAAAAAGCAAAGCATTTAATGCTTCCTTTCATCTCACATCAACTCACATCAATCACTCAAATGTCACATCACTCAAAGTGACATGTGATTTGACGCTTGATGTGACTTGCGATTTGACGCTTGATTTGACTTGCGTGCTGCACTCGAATTCGAAATGCGAATGCGCTCGCAAACAATCCCGGGCTCGGGTTCGCTAATTCCAAATTAACGAATTTTCCGTTGCGTCGTAATTAAATGATTACGCCTAGAGAATTCACTATTCACGTCGCTAACGAATTAATTCTAAATTAATTTGTTCGCCCGAATTAAAATCTAATTTCAATTCCGCGTCGAAATCTAATTTCGTTATAATATATCGAATATATTAATTTATCGATTAATTCCAAATTAATCGTTCTCTCTCTTTAACGATATTTTATCCGAGATAAAATATCCCCGTAATTAATCCCAGATTAATTTTCTCTCTCATCGAATTAATCCCAGATTAATTAAAGTGCGAGTCATACGTCATCGGTGAATCTTCAGGAACCGACCCATGAGATCTCCGGATATGTTGGCAGTAAATACGGTCGTCGGACTATCCGAACACGTAAGTACCACGTACTACGTTTATACCGATTTACAAGACAAGGTTGGCTTCTAGCAAAGCGCCATGCCTACCCAATTCTCCAGAAATATTCTTACAGGAATATAAAGATCTGTATCAAGCGTAGTATACCGTAGTATTGTGTATATCGGCCCAGTATCGGATAGTCACGTGCTAGGGCTGGGGCTGGATAAGTGTCTGCCTCGTCCGAAGCACATGTCGGATGTCTGGTAACTAGTCTCTATAATCGGATATGCATGACCTAGTCATAATATCCCGATGGTTGCGCAACACTCAAGAGCACTAGTACCGTATCCTGCGTGACATCATCTCCACTATGACTGAAGTGATACTTCCGTCTTGACATCACACCCAATACACTACGACTCTCTGATAAACCCAGAAGTGGTGTACGCAGAACCGGTTAAAGCCCTGTACCACCAAGACCAAAGTCTATCGATTATCGTAAGTATTAGCGATGTAAGTCTCAGGTTAAGACCATACACACCTACCCTGATTTCGGCCTCCCATAGACACATAGTCATAATACCAATGGGATTCCGAGGAGTCTATCCAGAGCGAAGCTGTTTCCCGTACCATCGGTGAAACACGACCTCCTATCGCACTTGCATAAGTATCCAATACTTATATATATGAGAACTATGCCGTTGTGCCCTCACAACACGCATAAGTGCAATACTAGCCTATTCCGCATTATCCATGTCCAGTCTCGATAATACTCCGGCTAGGGATATTTAATGATTAATCCTTCGTGGATTGATACTGTCTCATATCATTCTCAATCCAGGAACTAATCATATGGACCTCTCTTCATTTATACATCTATGGTGATCTAATCACAAATGATGAGAGTGCAATTTCCTTGTCACATAGTTAATTTGTACAACAACACCGTGATCTGTACAAATAGTGACGCTATGGGTCATATTATCCAACAATCTCCCACTTGGCACATAGCCAGTCACTCAAGTGTCCCACACCCGAACTATGAACGGTTGGCTCAAATTGCTGAGGAAAGGTTTTCGTCAGCGGATTTGTTTAATTATCGTCTGACGCGATTTACACGATCATCACATCGCCACGATGTATGATCCGAACGAATCAGATGATATAGAAGTATATATCTGGATCGTCGACGAGACCTTTAATTCCTTAGCCTGTGCTGACGCCTAGCTCAGCTGCTAAAAGAACTATATCTAATCTAATTAGATTTATTTTCGATCCAAATGGCTTCTATTGCTGCCTCAGCTGCAGCAATAATCCGCATTTGTTTGTTTTTCGGCAACAGTTATCTTGCTCGGAATATTTCCAGCTCACTGTCCCGTTATTCAAACTTTATAGTACGTAGTAGTATTTAATTGTTTGGAAACTTGCAGCGGTGATCCCAGTCACTTCAAGTTGTCCTTCTCCATAGTTTAAGACAACATCTTTAGTTCTCTCAGATACTAACAGATGTTCTTATGTTCAATCCAGTGACTATCACTTGGATTGACCTGATCGTGACTCCATGCTCGAAGCGTATGAGACACCCTATCAAGTACATTTTAAATGTACAATTTCCCAGAGAGTGTTAACAACTCCAAATCTATCCCAGTAGATCTTTATTCCTTGAATAAAGGTTGTTACTCCCCAGAATTCTACGGAGAATTTCTTATGAAAGCCAAGCTTTCACCGATTGCTTTATGGGAATTTCATTGTCAGTGCCCTCCCACTAACCTCCTTATATACACAAGAATTATTTCGTTTTGAGTCAAATCATAAACCATTATGATTATTTCAAAACGTCAGTTCCAAGAACCTATGCTTGCTTCAATCCAAACATGGATCGAATAACCTGCAAACCTTGTTTGTCGGTTATACAAAATCGTCAGGATGTTGTAAGCATCCTCCAAAAGGTTTCCTTTTCAGGAAAGCGATTTTGATCTATAACTGACACATTTCATAAATGAAATACGCAGTTATCAACAAGCATCTTCAAAATGGATTTACCATGGCAACAGGTAAAAGGTTGAACCGTTATTAACACAATGTTGATAACGATACCTTTCCGTCAAAAGCCCGGCTTTGTACGTTGGTATGTTGCCTTCCATGTATGTCTTCCCTGAAGACGTTTAATGTACCATAGGCACAATGCCTTGTGGTACAACAACTAGTATCCAAAATAGTTGTTAGACATGGAATCCATTCCGGACTCATGGCACTTTGCCATAATAGGGAGTCGATACCTTGTATCACTTCCTCAAAACGTAGTCGGTTGGTATACCTTCATAAGATTGACATCTTTATGAGGTTAGATCAGAAACCCATATCCCAGGTTGTTTTCTGACTCTCTCTGATCTACGCGGTTTCTTGTGTATTTGAAGATTAATGGTATAGATTCATCATAGATGAACTATTTGTGTTCCATTAAGGACTTCGTGCCTTGAATAGTATTACTCCGATTTTCATCGAGTATCACTATCCTCCCACTGACCACTGCATATCGGTATTCCTCTCAGGAAAAACCGCATGGTGAGCAACAATCACATTGTTCTCATGTGAGATTTATAAGTACTATACTTATGGTTTCCCTTAGGATAACCTATATTGGCACTTATCCAATTTGGGTCATTAGTTTGGTATCATCCAAACGTTATGCCTGGCATACCCAAATTATCAGGAATGAGAAACCTCGTTTCTTCCCTGTTCATATCCTATATGACATCTGTCAAACAGATTATATGGAACCTTATTCTAAATAAGTTATTGCACTGTTAAAACTTATCCGTTGAAGGAAATGGTAGCTCAGAGCGACTCATGATTAGCCTTATCATGTCTAACATGATTCGGTTAATCCGTTCGGACACACCGTCACTTTGACGTGTTCTGGGAGGAGTCCTCATTTGAAAGAATACTATACTCTTTCAAGTATATAAGAAACTTATTGCTTAAGTATTTTCCATTACGGTCTTACCGTGACGGTATAATACTATAGCCGATCTGTTTGTCTATTTCGTGTCGAAACTCTAAAAGTTTCCGATTTGTGTTCTTCAAAAGAAACACATAACCATAACGTGATGCCACATCCGTTTAAAGTCACGAAATTTCATGTTCACATCTAGCCTAGCTAGATATGGGCCCACTTACTTCACCATGAATAGGGCTAACAGATCGGTGGCCCTTATACTATTACCAAGTAAATAGTATTTTAGGTACTTTACCTAATAAACTAGATTCGCAGACCTTATTTGAATAGTCAAATCAGTCCTAGTACCCACTCTTCAAAAGTGTGGATATACGAGTCTCGTTAAATTGTGTCCTAGACAACAATGCCACAAATAAGTCTCTATTGATCAAATCAATTTGAGCTATTTATTTGTCATTATTATGTTTGAGATTTTATTTATATTCAAAATATAAATTCTGTTATTTACATCTAATGTATTTATCTCAGTATCATCTTTATATAATAAAACACTTAGTGTTCTATAATATAAAGGTTTTATCCGCAACGGATTAAACACTGATATAGAGATAATGTCTCTAGTCAAACTAGTTACATTATAACAGTTCCTAATTTAAGTATATACCCAAAGGGTAGTTCCTAAACTTAGGTATCTACGGTCGAAACAGCGACTTTCGTCCCGTTTCCGATTCGCAGAGAAATCTCGGCTTGAAGTCAGTATCCTGCTCAAAGCAGATTCTGAACATCAATACATATATTTTATGTACCACACTAAGTATTTAAAATCTAATTTCAATACTAGCTGTGAACATAACTAAGACAAACATTTTTAAAGTAAGAGCCTTGCCCTTTCTTTAATTCCTTCGTGTCTGCCATATCCAAATGGTAGTCACTTTGGGATATGTCAATTATCCTTTTCAATATTTCAGAAACCTTAGGCCAAGCCTTGGGTTTTTAGAATATCGAAACGATGTGCACCTCGTGCTACATGCCCAATTGCAAACTTTGACTTTATCTCCTCTAGAATAGTCAATTAATTCTCCAAGAATTATAAATTGCAATTTTAATACTTCTTAAATCTAAAATTAGATTTATGACAAGTATATTAAATTAAGCATTAAAGTCATCATCACATAAATCTTCCAAAGATTTTATGCTCTACTTATTTTGCTTAATTTAGGGCTTAAGGTATAATAAGTTATTTTATCAAATAAAGTAACCTATTATTTATTCCCAATTTGAAAATTAAATTATTTAAAATATTTTAATCCCAGATTATATTTTAAATATCCAACTTTTCAATTTTATCTTGATTACAATAGTCTAACTATTTAATCAACAATTAGTGGTACTATATATATTATAATGATTATAATAGTCCAACTATATAATCAAATATAATCCAAATTAATTAACCTCAATTACATTGATTACTATAATCCAATTATAAAATCAACTGTAAACTGAAATTAATTAATTCAAATATATTGATTAATATAATCCAATTATATATAATCAAGTATAATACAGTCCAACTGTTTATTAAAACAACAATTTAAATATTAGTCCAACTAACATTTAATATTACGACGAAATAATTTAAATGAGCGCGTATGGCGAGTAATTGAACGAGTATTGCAAATTCAATTTGCCTCCCACTATTTTTCGGCGAGCCTCTAACCCTCTGTCGAGTACTCGGGAAACCGTGTTTCCTAGTGGGCTAGGATCCCGTTAAATATCACACAATCTTGACTTTGGCCAACAAATTGTATGATAATTAACTAGGTAGATCTCTAAGATCAATTGGATCTCATCCAACTCCTAGATCCAGTAGGTGGACATCCAAGTCCTAAACATATATCATATATATGCCTATATATCGAATATATACCCTAACCTTTTTCCTCTGAATCAACTAGGCCTTGGCTTTGGCACAACAAACCTAGTGATCCCAGTCAAGCGCGGACCCATTGACATGGAAGCTTCGTAATCAATGTCAATGGACAAGAAGTGGTCTTGACTTTGGCCAACAAACCATAACTTGGACACGACACCGATATGGAACAAAGCCTCGTGATTAAAACACATCTTCGACGGACAAGGGCTTGACTTTGGCCAACAACCCCTGCCAATCTCGGATCTTGAGTAAGAATCACTCAATGGAAGGAAAATAACGCTTGATATTTAACGAGGGTTTTTCGCGTGCAAATTGGCTACCAATTTATTATCTTTGTTAAGGTCTCATCATCATACACCCTAAACATGCATTCTAAACACATGCATATGTAACATATAAAAGCGCATATGAATATAATAATAATACATATATATATACAATATCCTATATCACACAACTACGCACATTCTATCTCTAAGCTAGCACATGTATTTACTTCTACCCGTTACACTACACTCTAAAGAACCTCACTTACATTGAGGGGAATAGGTGAGAAGAGAATACAAAGAAATAGGAGATAAGGCTGGACTCGCAGGTCCAATTAATAAATCAAATTTATTACAATTCCAAAATCGCCCCACCCAGCTAATATACATCCGATATACATTATTCAAACATCACAACCATGTATTCATACAAGCATGTTATCAATCAATCTAATCAAATTAATTAATCTGATAATTAGTGATCATCCAATGTTCAAACAAAGATTTGATTTTGTTCGAGTCAAACTCGTATTGCGAACACGTACTCAAAGTACGATTTCTACGAATTAAATTAAATTACATAATTAAATCCAATTAATACGTATTTAATTTTAATTCATTATTTAATTCCAAATTAAATATTACACTTTATAAAATAAACCTTTACGACTTAAATTCCAAATTTAATCGTTACGGGTCTCAAAGCCCGATTAATATCCAATATTAATTAATTAAAGTCCAATGGGCTTTTAATTAATTTCTTGAGGCGTGGACTTTTGGTCAACTCGGGTCAAACCCGCAACCAAAGTCCAATCCGGGAGTTACCCCATAAGCCCATAAATTAATTTAGGCCCATTAGGCCCAATTAAACGTTAAAGGTTCATTAGTCGCATTTGGGCCTTTTGGAAGCGGTTTTGGGCCTAATTGGATCCAACCAATTTTGGCCTAAACCAACTTTGTACAACAAAAACCAATAAACCCAATAACAACTTTAAAAGCCCAAATCCAATTTTAAGGCCCAATAATTTAATTTCAAAAATTCCAAATTTTCCAATTAAATTACCTAAAGTGTATAGCATTATTAATTACCCAAATCAAAGTTTCCAAAACACTAAATTTGTCCAATTAATCATGCTTATCATCAATTAATCATATCCAACATAATTTGATCAAAATCAATCCCAATTTCATGCTTCAAGTGTCTCGGCCAAAGAGGGAAATTATGCCCAAATCAAATTCAATCCAATTGAACCCAATCAAACATAAATTCAATCATCCCCTAATGATTTGCAAGTCATCCAATGAACAAAAAATCAAAAATCCAAGACAATATTAGGGTTCATATTTTCGGCCATCACAAGCAAATTGGGGAAAATTGTTCCAAACACTTTTTCATCAAATTGATCTAATCAATCATCAATTAAACAACATTTAAGCATTCTAAATCATCCAATTTCATTAAACATGCTCAAAATCAAGTTTACCCAAAAATTAAAGTTTTGGCCAACAATAAGCAAATTGGGGAAAATCAATCCAATTAATTTTTCTTCAAATTGATTAAATATAACTCTAAGTTATTCATATACAAACATTCTTAAACAAACATTTGTCAAAATCATGCTTAAATCAAAAAGCCCCAAATTTTGCTCAAGAACCCTAAAAACGTTTTTGCACAAATGGCTCAAGATACCATTATTGAGTTTCAATCAAGTTCCCAAGGATCATAAATCATGCATAAACGAGTTGAATACATATCAAAGGAGGTGCGGAAAAGACTCACATTGATCGGTTGGATGCGGTAGAAGAACAAAAAATGCACTGCCCTTGGGAGCTCGGCAGTGGGCTGCGCATGGTGGGGCTGCACGGTGATGGCTTGTGTATCTCCTCCAAGATTCGGCCATGGGTATCCTTTGAAGCTCCAAGCTTCAACAATGGATTCCAAGCTCATGAAGACATTTCCCTAACACCTTGGTATGCCTCCTAGAGTGTGCTAGCACTTTTATCTTGCAACAAGATTACTTCTTTTCTCCCTTTACTGCATTCGGTCTTGAACCAGAAAAAAAAAGGAAGGCAGCAGCCCCTTGGGCGTGAGGAAGAAGAGAGGAAAGAGAGGAGGGAAAGGTTTCCAAAACCTAATACCGTAAAAAGAGAGAGAAAATGATTTAGAAAATAAAAATTGTAAAAGGTTTATATAATTTCCAAAAATATTTAATAAACCATTTACTTTTTCTATTTCAAAAAGCAAAGCATTTAATGCTTCCTTTCATCTCACATCAACTCACATCAATCACTCAAATGTCACATCACTCAAAGTGACATGTGATTTGACGCTTGATGTGACTTGCGATTTGACGCTTGATTTGACTTGCGTGCCGCACTCGAATTCGAAATGTGAATGCGCTCGCAAACAATCCCGGGCTCGGGTTCGCTAATTCCAAATTAACGAATTTTCTGTTGCGTCGTAATTAAATGATTACGCCTAGCAAATTCACTATTCACGTCGCTAACGAATTAATTCTAAATTAATTCGTTCGCCCGAATTAAAATCTAATTTCAATTCCGCGTCGAAATCTAATTTTGTTATAATATATCGAATATATTAATTTATCGATTAATTCCAAATTAATCGTTCTCTCTCTTTAACGATATTTTATCCGAGATAAAATATCCCCGTAATTAATCCCAGATTAATTTTCTCTCTCATCGAATTAATCCCAGATTAATTAAAGTGCGAGTCATACGTCATCGGTGAATCTTCAGGAACCGACCCATGAGATCTCCGGATATGTTGGCAGTAAATACGGTCGTCGGACTATCCGAACACGTAAGTACCTCGTACTACGTTTATACTGATTTACAAGACAAGGTTGGCTTCTAGCAAAGCGTCATGCCTACCCAATTCTCCAGAAATATTCTTACAGGAATATATAGATCTGTATCAAGCGTAGTATACCGTAGTATTGTGTATATCGGCCCAGTATCGGATAGTCACCTGCTAGGGCTGGGGCTGGATAAGTGTCTGCCCCGTCCGAAGCACATGTCGGATGTCTGGTAACTAGTCTCTATAATCGGATATGCATGACCTAGTCATAATATCCCGATGGTTGCGCAACACTCAAGAGCACTAGTACCGTATCTTGCGTGACATCATCTCCACTATGACTGAAGTGATACTTCCGTCTTGACATCACACCCAATACACTACGACTCTCTGATAAACCCAGAAGTGGTGTACGCAGAACCGGTTAAAGCCCTGTACCACCAAGACCAAAGTCTATCAATTATCTTAAGTATTAGCGATGTAAGTCTCAGGTTAAGACCATACACACCTACCCTGATTTCGGCCTCCCATAGACACATAGTCATAATACCAATGGGATTCCGAGGAGTCTATCCAGAGCGAAGCTGTTTCCCGTACCATCGGTGAAACACGACCTCCTATCGCACTTACATAAGTATCTGATGAGTGGTATTTATATCACTATTTCCCACTCATTAAACTTAATATTTTGTATAGTTTCTTGAGTTTTGTGAATGTTTTGATGTGTTTTATTGTTATTTTGCAGATAAATAAAGTTTGGACAGCACTGGAGGCAATTTGGGGCAAAACCGGACAAAAATGCGTCAACATGGATATTTTCGTCTTTTGCGCGTCGCGATGCTGAAACACTGCGCGCCGCGACGCTCAGCGTGAGCCGAATCTGCTAACGTGCGCCAGGTCAACGGTCAACAATTTGAGAAGTTTTGACTTTGCTAAAATGCGCCGTGCCACGTGTCACCATCACATCCCATCTGCTAACATGCGCCGTGCCACGTGTCATCATCATATGTTGCCGACACTCAGACTTGACACGTGTCGCCTCGTCATCAGCCACATCATCGGTCAACAAGTCAACCTTGCCACGCGTCGTGCCACATCATCGTCCACGTCAGCAGGTCAACCGAGTCAACATGCCACGTCAGCCTCAGCCAATCACAACTTGACACGTGTCGCCACGTGTCGCAATCCTATTGTGCCGACAAGTGAACAGTCAGCCGCCACGCCACGTCATCGCCACGTCGTCGCCGCGTCAGCATGACGTCATCAATGACGTCATCACAATAATTGAGAATTAGCCGCCTTGACACGTGTCACGTGAACAGTTAGCCGCCTTGACACGTGTCGCGTGAACAGTCAGCCGCCTTGCTACATGTCTCCTTCTCATCGTGCCACGTCGACAAATCCAGCGTCGCGACGCTGAGGTCCTTGGCGTCGCGACGCGCGAACAGTGAAAAATTTTCCTATAAATAGAGCGCGAAATTTCAGATTTCAGTACACCATTCCCTCTCTCTTATTTGATGTAAATAGGGAATTCTTCTCTCTCTAAGTTTCGTTTTTAATTTTTAGTTTTTACTTTTGTAATAATTTTAATTACTTTTTGTAATAATAGTAATCTACTTTCTTATTTTACAGTTTTTACTATTCACTATGCGGAGGTAACTTCCCTATGCTAGGGTGAAAGGTAATTATTTTACTATTGCTATTTAGATTAATCTCCCTTAAAAATAATATATTTACTATTTAAAATTCTGATTAATAAAGGATACCGCTATATTGGTCGGTTGGCAATTTAATTTAATCTGGTTTAAACCTGACTAATCAAGGAAACCGCTATATTGGTCGGTTGGTAAATTTATTTTCTGTTGGTTTGAACCTGATTAATCAAAGATACCGCCAGATTGGTCGGTTGGTAATTTATTTTGGTACCGCCTTTATGGCTGGATTATGGACAAATATTACCACCTATATGGCTGGTTGGACTTAATTTGACTTAATCAGGATACCGCCAGATTGGTCGGTTGGTAAAATATTATCACAAGTTTATATATTATTTTATGGGAGATATCTAAATTAGTAGTAGTAAAAGTAATTCCTTTTGCCTTAGCATTTTATTTCATTTGTAATTTACTTTTCAGCATTTTACTTATCGCAATTACTTTTCAGCATTTTCATTTTATGTCTTTTAAGTTTTTACTAGCCCTAGCTATGTGTCATAACTAAGTTAGTAATCTAGGGTTGTGATGAAATCCAATATCACCGGTTTATAAGGGTTAAATTATAATTTGGGTAATATAAAGATTTTTTTATTGAGTCTTAATCTTAATGCTTTTTATTAACTGGCCACTAATAAAATTGATAAGGTAAACTTAAAATGAACTAGACATAGGGATTTTAAGTTTAAGACCTCAGACTCAATAACCCACGATCTTCCTTGAGGATAGATAACCCTTTAATAGATTTCCTTACAGGATAGGAATATACCTGTCGGGCGGGGGTAGCCATAATTGGAACTTAATCTTAATGAATCCAGATAATTTGATTGACATAGACATATGGTTCAATTAGGTTAAATTGGATATTTGTAATTGACCATCGGAAGAGGCTTTTACATAATTTAGTGTTCCAGGTTAATAAATCAATATTTTACCCAATTATAAGATAACCACTTCATCATTAAATAATATTGGAATAAATCACAACCCTAGATAGTTTTAATATTGAATTTTCTCAAAATATATTTTCAACCAATTTTAGTTACTTGCTTTTAAATTTAGAATCGTCGCCATTTCAAATCAATCAAACAACCTGTCAGATATTAGTAATCATTTGACCTCATAAAAATTAATAGATAAGATTTTAAGTCCTCGTGGGATCGATACTTTTTATACTACTTGAACGATACGTACGCTTGCGTTATACGTGTGTGTTTACGCCGGTCAAGTTTTTGGCGCCGTTGCCGGGGACTTAGTTATCTTTTACTATTAGTTTAGGGGTTAGATACCTTTACTTGTATCTAATTTCTTTTTACTTATTATTTCTGTTTTCTTGTGTTACAGGTTCTCAGACACTTCATGAGACGAACCAGAAGCTTTGAAATCCGACCGCTTGACCCAGAAATTGAAAGAACCATCAGACAGTTGAGAAGGGAAAGGCGAGAAGGCCAAGAAGCCTTAGTCAACATGGAACCTTAACCTTTGGAGGTTGCACCACCAATACCCATTCGAGACAGAACCATTCCGGTGGTAGATGGCCTCATTTCCTGTATTGTTCTTCCTCCTTTACCAGCAAATGTGGGTGACATCAAAACTTGCATTCAGATGATTCAGCAAACAGTTCAGTTTGGAGGAAATGCAACTGAAGATCCTAATGCTCACATTAGCAACTTCCTGGAAGTTTGCGGCACTTTCAATTACAATCGAGCATCAGAAGAAGCAATGAGGCTGAGGGTTTTTCCATATTCCTTGAAAGACAGAGCAAAAGCATGGCTACATTCATTACCAGCAGGTTCTATCACAACTTGGAACGCTCTAGCCACAAAATTCCTTGCAAAATACTTTCCACCAGCCAGAACTGCAAAGTTGAGGAATGACATCACATCCTTTGTGCAGCAAGATTCAGAATCCCTGTACGAAACTTGGGAAAGATACAAAGATTTGCTCCGGAAATGTCCTCACCATGAGATTCCAAAATGGCTTCAAGTCCAAACTTTCTATAATGGACTTTCTGGACTGATGAAAACCACAATTGATGCTGCTGCTGGAGGAGCTTTGATGGCAAAAGGAGAAGATCAAGCCTGGGACCTAATCGAAGAAATGGCCAACAACAATTCATTATGGCCAACAGAAAGGAGCATTATTCAAAGAATTGCAGGAATCTATGAAGCTGGAGCTAATACAGCAGTCAACACCAAACTAGATCAGATATGCAAATTCATGGAGACTCTTACCACTGGACCCACAAGTTCACCATATGGAGGAACACCAGAACCAAACCAACTTGAAGAGACGGTGAATTATGTCAACAATTTCAACAGACAGGGGAACAATCCATATTCCAACACCTATAACCCAGGGTGGAGGAATCATCCTAATTTTTCATGGAGCAACAATTCAGGGCAAAAGAACTATCCACCACCTGGATTCCAGCAACAGAATAAAAGCCAGGAGCAGACAAATGAACCAGTAATGGCAGAGATGCTAGCTCAATTAAAAAGATATGAAGCTATTATTCAGAGCCAATCAGCTTCCATCAAAGCACTGGAGAATCAAATCGGACAACTGGCCAATGCTCAGAGTTACAGACCGCCAGGTAATCTTCCCAAACACAGAACCAAATCCAAGGAACCGAGGGAATGAGCAATGTCAAGCCATTACTTTAAAGAGTGGTACTGAGATCAACAAAGATGTTGGAATCCAGATGTCCCAAGAAGAAGTTCCAAAAGAAGCCGAGAAACAGATGGAAGAAAAAGAAGCAAAGGAAAAAGAAGCAAAGGAAAAAGAACCAGAACAAATCACTCCACCACCACCTTTTCCTCAGCGTCTTCAGAAAAGCAAAATGGACAAGCAGTTTGCTCGTTTCTTGGAAATTTTCAAAAAGCTGCACATAAACATACCATTTGCAGAAGCCTTGGAACAAATGCCCAGTTATGTCAAATTCATGAAAGACATTCTTTCACGAAAACGGAGATTGGGAGACTACGAAACAGTAGCTTTGACAGAAGAATGCAGCGCCATCATTCAGAGGAAACTTCCTCCGAAGTTGAAAGATCCTGGCAGTTTCACAGTTCCATGCACCATTGGAGAACATTACATCGGTAAAGCTTTATGTGATTTAGGTGCCAGTGTTAATTTAATGCCTTTTTCTATTTACAGGAAACTGCAAATTGGAGAAGCAATGCCTACCTCAGTATCTTTGCAACTTGCTGATCGAACACTCGCATTTCCGAGAGGAGTCGTGGAAAATGTGCTAGTTAAAGTTGACAAACTCATCCTTCCAGCATATTTCATCATCCTTGACATGGAAGAAGACAAAGAAGTACCTATCATTCTTGGGAGACCATTTTTGGCTACAGGTAAAACTGTGATTGATGTACAAAAAGGAGAACTGACCATGAAAGTGCAGGACCAAGAAGTGACCTTTAATGTTTTCAAAGCAATGAAATTCCCGAGCGATGAAAAGGAAGAAGAAGAATGCTTCAGAGTTGATGTTATTGATAATATTGTTCAGAATACTGAGTCAAATCCCACAGATACACTTGAAGCTTGCATCACCAACATGACAAACAACGAACTAGATGCTGAAATCTTGGAATGTATCAATTACCTTGACAAACCATTCCTATTCAAAGTAACACCACCAGTTGAAAGCTTGGAACTGCCAAAGAAAGATCGAATCAAGCCTTCGATTGAAGAACCACCGCAGCTGGAACTAAAGTTACTTCCGAACCATCTCAGGTATGCATTTCTTGGAAACTCTTCTGAATTACCTGTTATTATTTCTTCTTCACTAACATTGGATCAGGAAGAAAAACTACTGAGAGTATTACGAGAGCACAAAAAAGCCATTGGCTGGACTATAGCAGACATTCGAGGCATTAGTCCATCATTTTGCATGCACAAAATCTTGATGAATGATGAATACAAACCCCAGTGGAGCATCAACGGAGACTCAATCCAATCATGAAGGAAGTCGTGAAGAAAGAAATCATCAAATGGTTGGATGCTGGTATCATTTACCCCATCTCAGACAGCACTTGGGTAAGTCCTATGCAGTGTGTACCAAAGAAAGGAGGAATTACTGTTGTCACCAATGAAAAGAACGAGCTGATTCCAACAAGAACGGTGACTGGATGGAGAGTATGTATGGATTATAGGAAGCTGAACAAAGCCACGAGAAAAGACCATTTTCCGCTGCCATTTATTGACCAGATGTTAGACAGACTAGCAGGACATGAGTTCTATTGTTTTCTTGATGGATATTCAGGGTACAATCAGATTGCTATTGTGCATGTTGTTTACTTGCTATTTAGTTGTTTAAATTTATTGAGAAAAAAAAAAAAAATGTTTTTAGTCTTGATAGTAAAGCATAAATCATGTGATGAATGTTTGTTTATGAGTGAAATTTTAGAAATGATAAGTGCCCAATTTACTTTTATCTGATGCCTTGAATAACTGATCTATGTTAGACTCGTAAGCACTTAAAAACAGGTTTTTAACAGTAAAACTTAAGTAGTTGACAATGTGACTAGTTGAAGAAATTGCATATCGATGAATGACCGTTTGCTTAGATATCTATCTTGATTTGCTAGTGTTATGAAGTATGGTATAGCTAAAAAAAAATGTCTCTAAAGAAAGAAAATAAACCACCTATAACCGATAAGCGTGAAGCTACCCATGGGCGAGTATTAGGACCACCATGAGGAGAAATGCTACCTTAAAGGGTAGGTGTGTTGATTAAAAAAATAAAAGAGCAAAAAGAGAAGCAAAAAGAGACAAGAAAAGAAAAAAAAATCATACCATACTGAGCACAAAATAAAGCAATTACATAGCATAATTGAGATATCTAGGTTGGTTTGACCCATCGATTCTAATTTATAAACGAAATCATTAAGTTGGCTTACTCATGAGTCGAGCTGTGAATGAACCTTTACACACACACACTGTGAGTCTAGCTTAGATGATTTACTCGAGAATTTGGATTCGAGTTGCAATTGCGTACTTTGAAAGTTCTCTAATTTCATTTATAAGCTTTCTTTGAGAAAATTTTATGTGCAACTATCGGGATTATTTCTTTTATTTATTTTTATATTTTTTGCTTGATTGTGTGTGAAAGACGTTTGTGGGTATCGTCACTGTAAGCCCTCACGAGACTATAACTCGTCCACTAGGGCCGCCTAGGGGTTTAAAGGCTTGTTGCATACGCTAAATGCAATCGTGATCCCTACGAAAGTGGCTTAGTTAATTTAGTAATTTTGAATTATTTATTTGAATTTAGTTTTTATTTTATCTTTTGCTCGGGACTAGCAAAACCTTAAGTTTGGGGGTGTTTGATAAGTGTGGTTTATACCCACTTATTATGGTATTCTCAGCTTATTATTTTGTTATATTTCGAGATATTTAATATTATTTATAGTTTATTTCATGTTTTATTTGTAGGAGCATTAATACATGGATCTGGGAATAATTGCACGTGTTTTGGGAACTTTCGGGAACACAGGACGACCACGGGAGCATTGACAAATCATCAGAAGCCATTGCGCTAGTAGCAGTGATAAAGCTCATACATTCTCCCGAGAAGATGGCGCCACGGCGCCAATAATCCTTCACAATTAGGCGCCATGGCGCCTGAATTGAATGAAAGAAACAAACTGGCGCCACGGCGCCACTTAGTGTGAAGAGAATAGGCGCCATGGCGCCAGTAGAAATTGAAAAAGGTGGCGCCGCGGCGCCTTCCCAATATGCAACCCTCATACATTTTCCCGGAAGTTCAGCGCCGCGGCGCCCACTTACAAAAGCTGCAATGATCCGGAAGAAAACCTACACGTTCCAGGATTCACTTTTTAGGGTTTTTAATAATCCTAATGCCACCCAATGACTCCCAGACTCAACTATAAATATAACAGTTCATCCAACAACAAAAGAGGAGGCTAATACACTGCGCAAAACACAGAATTAAATATTTTTAGAGATCCAAGGAGAGGATTGAAGAGCGACAAGAGGAGACAAAGGCTGTAATATCCGGAGAGGAAGAGATTCAATTCGGGTTTTATCTTCTTATTTCTTTCTTTAAACTCTAATGATTTCCATTAAATTCGTGGCTTGATTATTTATTGTTTTATCTTTTGTCATGAATTTACTCCTTAATTTTGGAGAACGATTGTAATCTATGCTCAAACCTTGTATTTTGTTTATCAGTTTTGTAATGAAGTTTTATTAATTATTTATATTCTTTTGAGTTTAATGCTTCTTGATTGCTGGCCACAATTTGAGATGATGAATGTTTAGAATCTATCACTCGAGAGAGGGGATTTTGAATAGATCTAGAGAATATAACCTAGGATTTTATAGAGTTCGAGAGAATCTGTAGTCCTTTGAAGTCGTTAAAATAGAATCACAAATCGTAATGAGTTGTTAACTATTGGATTTTTATAGAGATATCGAAGTCTATAGTTGATAATATTTTCACTCGGCACTCGAGAGAGGGAGTGAATATTTTAGGATCTTGACTTATAAATAATATAACTGAACAAAGATTAATTGGCATGAAAAATACATAGGAGACAGCTAGGTGAAATCAGGATCCAGAATCTCTATCGTATTAGTTCCTCCTATCAAAATATTTTTATATTTTATTTATTTATTAAAAATCTTTATATTTGTCGTCTAAATAAAGTTAGGATTATCAATTGTAGTACTTAGTGCGAGTTAACGCAATCCCTGTGGGTTCGACACTCTAAACTCATTTATACTAAAACTTGACACCGTACACTTGCGGTACGATACAAAAATATCACAACAAGTTTTTGCTCTGTAATTGCCTTATTTTGTGTTCGGTATGGTATGATTTTTCTTTTCTTTTCTTGTCTCTTTTTGCTTTTCTCATTTTTCACTTTTTTTTTTTTTTTTTTTTTATAAATAATTAATAACAAAATTTAAACAACTAAATAACAAGTAAGCAACATGCACACACCCCCAAACTTAAAATTTGCATTGTCCTCAATGTAAGATAAAAATTTAAAGAACAAGAGTAAGGAACAACACTACCGTGCATGGAGTTGATCAGACTCTTGCTGGTTAGAATTTGGTTGCGCGGGCTTTGTGTGTCTCATGCTACCTGCATAAATAACATGCAAATAAATAAATAGCACACAATAAAATAAAATAAGATAAAATAAAATAAAAAGTAAGAAAATAATAATAAAAGAAATGCAAGGGTTGCCTCCCCGCTAGCGCTAAGTTTAACGTCTTCAGCCAGACGCAACCACCCAAATGGTTATGGTGGCTTAAAAGTAGTGAACCGGGTAATCTCATCTGTTTTCTTCTTTGGTATCCACCGGTTCTTATGACATGAAAAAGATAGCTTGGCAGGCTGTGGTGATTTGTAAGATGGTGCCCCAGGATATGTAGATTTCCCTTCAATTGGAAATTCTGGACTGCACATTCGGCAAAATTGGCTCGGTTTTCTTTTTAATCTTCCAGGAATTATCTCTAAGTGAGAACTGGCCTTTCTTTTCCTCTTTTTATGGCCCTTTGGGAGTGGTTTCGATTTTAGCTGCAGAGAATTTTCCTTTATGCATGGCTGCATTATGCTCATAGGCTGTTGAAATACTGATTCACCCTGTCTGGTTTCAACTCCCTCTTCTACCGTATCTATCCTGTGACAGTCTGCATCACCTTGAGAACTCGGCATGGCTCTGAAAACACTGAAGGTGATTTCTTCATATTGATCTCTCATTATCAATTCACCTTTGTTCTCTTCTTCTATTACTGTTTCCTCCTGAAATACCATTTCATTTTCTTTACTGCCTAAGTCCTGAGAGGTGGCTTTAAACTTTTTTCCGCTCCTACAGGTTCTAATTTGACATTGCTCATTGGGGTTGACTTTAGTATCACTCGGAAAATCCCATGTCTGTTGATTGGCCATGGAAGAAGCAAGCAACTCAATTTTTGCTTCTAAAGATTTCATATTTGCCTCTATATTGCCCATTCGTGTTTCGATATTATCCAGCATTGACTCATTCTTCTCAAACCTCTCTGAAGCTGTAGCTACAAACGTGATCATGAGGTCTTCTAAGGAAGGTTTCTGCTCAGCTTTTGGATAATTGAAGCCATGAGGAGGTTGCAAAATGTTCTTCATATCAGCATATGAAAAATTCGGATGATAATAGTTAAGCATATGACTGCCTCTACAGTTGTTGAAGTTCCAATTGTTCACATACTGTACTTGTTCAAATCCTGCTCCTCTGTTGGATAAAAACATTCCATTAGCAGAAACAGCTTCAATAGACGGTTGACTCATTTGATTTATCAATACTGCTAGATGAGTCGTGAAGGACGATACTTCAGCTATCAGTGCACTAACAGGATCTGCCATTGGTTCTTTTCAAACTCACCTCGTAAGAAAAAAATAAAACAAAAATAAAATCAAATCAAATCAAATAAAATAAAAAAAAAGAAATAATAACAAAAATAAAAATAAAACTTAAGACAAAAATAAAGGAAATAAAAATAATAAAATTAAAATTAAAAATTAAAATTAAAATAAAATTCTAAATTAAAGCTAAAATTACTTGGTAGTAGTATTAATGTGAATTAAACAAACAATCCCCGGCAACGGCGCCAAAAACTTGTTGTGATATTTTTGTATCGTACCGCAAGTGTACGGTGTCAAGTTTTAGTATAATGAGTTTAGAGTGTCGAACCCACAGGGATTGCGTTAACTCGCACTAAGTACTACAATTGATAATCCTAACTTTATTTAGACGACAAATAATAAAGATTTTTAATAAATAAATAAAATATAAAAATAAAAATAATTATATAGGAGGAACTAATACGATAGAGATTCTGGATCCTGATTTCACCTAGCTGTCTCCTATGTATTTTTCATGCCAATTAATCTTTGTTCAGTTATATTATTTATAAGTCAAGATCCTAAAATATTCACTCCCTCTCTCGAGTGCCGAGTGAAAATATTATCAACTATAGACTTCGATATCTCTATAAAAATCCAATAGTTAACAACTCATTACGATTTGTGATTCTATTTTAACGACTTCAAAGGACTACAGATTCTCTCGAACTCTATAAAATCCTAGGTTATATTCTCTAGATCTATTCAAAATCCCCTCTCTCGAGTGATAGATTCTAAACATTCATCATCTCAAATTGTGGCCAGCAATCAAGAAGCATTAAACTCAAAAGAATATAAATAATTAATAAAACTTCATTACAAAACTGATAAACAAAATACAAGGTTTGAGCATAGATTACAATCGTTCTCCAAAATTAAGGAGTAAATTCATGACAAAAGATAAAACAATAAATAATCAAGCCACGAATTTAATGGAAATCATTAGAGTTTAAAGAAAGAAATAAGAAGATAAAACCCGAATTGAATCTCTTCCTCTCCGGATATTACAGCCTTTGTCTCCTCTTGTCGCTCTTCAATCCTCTCCTTGGATCTCTAAAAATATTTAATTCTGTGTTTTGCGCAGTGTATTAGCCTCCTCTTTTGTTGTTGGATGAACTGTTATATTTATAGTTGAGTCTGGGAGTCATTGGGTGGCATTAGGATTATTAAAAACCCTAAAAAGTGAATCCTGGAACGTGTAGGTTTTCTTCCGGATCATTGCAGCTTTTGTAAGTGGGCGCCGCGGCGCTGAACTTCCGGGAAAATGTATGAGGGTTGCATATTGGGAAGGCGCCGCGGCGCCACCTTTTTCAATTTCTACTGGCGCCATGGCGCCTATTCTCTTCACACTAAGTGGCGCCGTGGCGCCAGTTTGTTTCTTTCATTCAATTCAGGCGCCATGGCGCCTAATTGTGAAGGATTATTGGCGCCGTGGCGCCATCTTCTCGGGAGAATGTATGAGCTTTATCACTGCTACTAGCGCAATGGCTTCTGATGATTTGTCAATGCTCCCGTGGTCGTCCTGTGTTCCCGAAAGTTCCCAAAATACGTGCAATTATTCCCAGATCCATGTATTAATGCTCCTACAAATAAAACATGAAATAAACTATAAATAATATTAAATATCTCGAAATATAACAAAATAATAAGCTGAGAATACCATAATAAGTGGGTATAAACCACACTTATCAGCTATAGCACCAGAAGACCAGGAGAAAACTATTTTTACATGTCCCTATGGTACTTTTGCTTTCCGCAGGATGCCATTTGGATTATGTAATGCCCCTGCCACTTTTCAGCGTTGCATGATGGCCATCTTCTCAAACATGCTGGAGCAGAGTATGGAGGTTTTTATGGATGATTTTTCTGTGTTTGGAGATTCTTTTGATCATTGTTTGTTAAATTTGGAACAGGTATTACAAAGATGCGAAGATACAAACCTGGTACTCAATTGGGAAAAATGCCATTTCATGGTACAGGAAGGCATTGTTCTTGGACACCGAATTTCACAAAAGGGAATTGAGGTAGACAAAGCAAAAATCGAGACAATTGAGAAACTACCTCCACCAACATCTGTAAAAGGGATTCGGAGTTTTCTTGGACATGCAGGTTTTTACAGGAGATTTATCAAAGACTTTTCCAAGATTGCCAAACCTCTTTGCAATCTTCTGGAAAAGGATGTGCCTTTCAACTTCACCAAAAAATGCCAGGAAGCTTTTGAGATCTTAAAACAGAAACTGATTTCTGCCCCCATCATTGTAGCACCAGATTGGACCCTTCCATTTGAGGTAATGTGTGATGCTAGTGATTTTGCTATAGGTGCAGTTTTGGGACAACGCAAAGCAAAGATTTTCCACACCATTTACTACTCCAGCAGAACTCTGAATGAAGCTCAACTAAACTACACAACCACTGAAAAGGAATTGCTAGCAGTTGTGTACGCTTTTGACAAATTCCGCTCTTATCTGCTGGGTCCCAAAGTGGTGGTCTATACAGATCATTCAGCAATCAAATATCTGTTTACAAAGAAAGATGCCAAACCCAGATTGATCTGTTGGATACTTCTTTTGCAGGAATTTGACGTGGAGATCCGAGACAGGAAAGGAACAGAAAACCAGGTGGCAGATCACTTATCGAGGCTTGAGAATGGAAAAACAGCTGACAAAGAACTAATAATCAAAGAAACTTTTCCATATGAACAATTATTTTCCATAAAACAACAGGAAGTCCCTTGGTATGCTGACTATGTCAATTATATTGTATCAGGAAAATGGCCGTTGGAATGGACAACTCAGCAACGGAAGAAGTTCTTCAAAGAAGTCAAGCACTATGTCTGGGATGAACCGTACTTGTTTAAACGATGTGCTGATCAATTACTGAGACGGTGTGTTCCACAGGAGGAAGTCAACAGTGTTTTGCAACACTGTCATTCATCACCATACGGCGGACACTTCAGTGGAAACAAAACTGCAGCCAAAGTCCTTCAATCAGGTTTGTTCTGGCCCACACTTTTTAAAGATGCTTATCTTTTTGCTTTTCAATGTGACAGGTGCCAGAGAACAGGGAATATTTCAAGAAGAAATGAAGGACCATTGCAAAACATTCTGGAAGTGGAGATATTCGATGTGTGGGGTATTGATTTCATGGGACCATTTGTTCCATCATTTGGAAACATTTACATTCTAGTTGCTGTAGACTACGTCTCCAAATGGGTTGAGGCAATTGCACTGCCATCCAATGATTCCAAAGTGGTGATCAAATTCCTGAAAAAGAACATTTTCACTCGATTCGGAACACCTCGGGCAATTATCAGCGATGGTGGCTCACATTTTTGCAACAGATACTTTGATGCACTCCTATCCAAATATGGAGTTACTCACAAGATTGCCACAGCTTACCATCCACAGTCAAATGGACAGGTTGAAGTTTCAAACAGGGAGATCAAAAGAATCCTAGAAAGAACCGTTGGATCAACAAGGAGGGACTGGTCTACAAAACTGGATGATACATTATGGGCCTACCGAACAGCTTACAAGACACCCATTGGTATGTCCCCATATCGATTGGTGTTTGGGAAAGCATGCCATCTGCCAGTTGAACTTGAACACAAGGCGTACTGGGCACTGAAGAAATTGAATCTTGATTCACAAGCTGTAGGAGAGAAAAGACTTCACCAACTCAATGAATTGGAGGAATTTCGCCTACAGGCTTATGAGAATGCCAAATTGTACAAAGAAAATACCAAAAAATGGCATGACCGAAAAATAGTGCACAGACAGTTAGAACCAAGGCAGCAGGTGTTGTTGTACAACTCAAGGTTAAAACTTTTCCCTGGAAAGTTAAAATCTAGGTGGTCCGGACCATTTGTGATTACTCAGATTTTACCAAATGGAGCTGTTGAGTTACTGGATCCTAATACCAACAACACATTCAAAGTTAACAGTCAGCGTGTCAAGCACTACTGGGGAGAATCATTTGAGCGACAAAAAGAAAGTGTCACACTTTCAGATCCAGCATAAACGTTCGAAAAGTCACGTCTAGCTGACGACGATTAAACTTAGCGCTCGCAGGGAGGCAACCCATGCAATTTTTGTATATATAGTGATTTGGTGTGATTTAATTTTGTGTGTTTAGTTTTTTCAGATTAAGTCATTTCAAGATGGAAAAAGCTCTCGCAAATCTTCACAAGCAATTTCCTTCTCTCCCGCAAAAATCTCTGATGAAAGTCTACAAAGCTCGCTTGGAACGGATAAGACTACTGACAATCCATGGTGTGCCCAATGACATTCGTTGGGTAATTGAAGCACGAGTCCGATTGGCAGGTGAATCCTCTGATTCTTTTATTTCACATCTATCTGGTTTTGGAAGAAGCACCTATGCAAAGAAACGAAGAGCTAAGCAAATGGGTGTTTGTTACAAATGTGCACGTTGGAATTGCAATACTCGTTGTCATTCTTTAGGAATGGTGTCTGTTAATCGCGAAGAAAAAATTAAATTCATTAGGAATGGCTTGAGTAAGGAGTCTTTAGATAATATATCTTCGACTCTTGAGACGCATCCCAGTGGATATGTTCACATAGACTTTCACAGATTACATACACAATATCAAAAAGAAAGACAACAGTTAAGTCTTGGGAATCTGACTCAAAAAGACCCTGTTTGCCAATTTATAAGAAAATTGGATGGGAAGCTTGTCCCTGACGCATAGATGTCAATCAAGCCGTTACTTTTCTTGCACATATTATATCTCTTTGTCTTTTCTTAATAATTGTGTTTTGTTTTGTTATTTTCTTTTATTTTCTCCGACAGGATCCATACCTTTTTGACTATCACGATCTATTGTTGTACTAATCATCATTTGGAATATACTTGTGCTATTTTTACTCACCCCTTTCAGGTATTATAAATTCAACTCATCATTGCACCTTTGAAGTCATCCAGAGTTAAGAAAGAAAAACATAAAAATGGAATCCACTTCAAGAAGACGAGTTGAAAACATTTGTGTGTTTTGCGGTAGTAGGTTGGTACTAAACCACAATACATAGAAGCGGCACAGGAGTTGGGTCGAGTATTAGCTGCAAGGAATATGCACTTAATATATGGCGGAGGAAATCTTGGATTAATGGGGATCGTTTCAAAGGCCGTACAGGATGGAGGCAGTCATGTTTGGGAATCATCCCAAAACCCTTGGCAGAGGCAAATCTTATTGAATCATCAAACGGAGAGGAATTGATCGTGCCAGGTATGTCTGAACGACTTGTAGAAATGATTAACCGTGCTGATGCTTTTATGCTTTGCCAGGTGGCTTGGGTACATTGGAAGAAATTTTTATCGTACTATCTGTTGGACAAAATGACCCATAGCGTCACTATTTGCACAGATCATTGTGTTGTTGTAGCAAATTAACTATGTGACAAGGAAATTGCACTCTCATCATTTGTGATTAGATCACCTTAGATATATAAATGAAGAGAGGTCCCTATGATTAGTTCCTGGACGAGAATGATATGAGACAGTATCAGTCCCCGAAGGATTAATCATTAAAATCCCTAGCCGGAGTTTATCGAGACTGGACATCGATAATGCGGAATAGGCTAGTATTGCACTTGTGTGCGTTGTGAGGGCACAACGGCATAGTTCTCATATATATAAGTGTTGGATACTTATGCAAGTGCGATAGGAGGTCGTGTTTCACCGATGGTACGGGAAACAGCTTCGCTCTGGATAGACCCCTCGGAATCCCATTGGTATTATGAATATGTGTCTATGGGAGGCCGAAATCAAGGTAGGTGTGTATAGTCTTAACCTGAGACTTACATCGCTAATGCTTACGACAATCGATATACTTTAGTTGAGGTCGTCTAGGACTGTAACCGGTTCTGTGTACGCCAATGCCGGTATATTGAGAATCGTAGTGTATTGGATGTGATGTCAAGACGGAAGTATCACTCCAGTCATAGTGGAGATGATGTCACGCAGGATACGGTATTAGTGCTCTTAAGAGATGCGCATCCAATCGTGATATTATGACCAGGTCATGAATATCCGATTATAGAGACTAGTTACCAGACATCCGATATGTGTTTCGGACGGGGCAGACACTTATCCAGCCCCAGCCCTAGCACGTGACTATCCGATACTGGGCCGATATGCACAATACATTAGTATACTACGCTTGATACAGATCTTAATATTCTTAATGGATATGTCCGGAGAATTGGGTAGACTTGGTGCTTTGCTAGGAGTCGACCTTGTCTCGTAAATCGGTAGAACGTAGTACTTGGTACGTACGTGATTCGGATACTCCGACGACCGTATTTACTGCCAGATTATCGGGGATCTCATGGGTCGCTTCCCGATAATCCACCGATGACGCACAACTCGCACTCTTGAATAATCTGGGATTATAATAGAAGAGAGAGAAAATTAATCTAGGATTAATAACAGAGATATTTTATCCGGGATAAAATGTCGTCTAAAGAGAGAGAACGATTAATTTGGAATTGATCGATAAATTAATATATTCGATATATTAAATGAAATTAGATTTCGACGCGGAATTAAAATTAGATTTTAATTCGGGCAAACGAGTTAATTTAGAATTAATTCGTTAGCGACGTAAATAATAATTTCGCCAGGCGCAATTATTTATTTAAATTCGATTGAATTAACGTCGCGACGTAAGCTCGGTATTTCGGAAATATCGAACCCGAACGCGTGAGTGCACGTGGGCCCACTTTCATTTGGAAACGTGTGGGGCCCACATGACACATGTCATTCTAATGCTTTGCATGTAGATTGTGTACATTGCACTCAATGTCATTGCATGGAGTTTGAGTGTTTGACACTCTAAGCCATTGCATGTTTTGTGTCATAATTTTATTATTAATTTAATAAAAATTATGGCATAAATATAAATTTTTTTTGGTAAATCATTTTAACTTAACACAAAAACTTCTTCTCTCTCTCATTTCTCTTCTCTCTCTCTCCTCACGCCCAAATGAAGAAAATCTTCACTGGTTTGGAACCAGAAATGGCGTGAACAAAGGGAAGCCAAGAGTGGTTTCTCATGGTGAGAAATCAAGTGCTAGCACACTTTCAAGTCTTGCGAAGGTGGTAGGAGGTTCGACCATGAGGCGGGACTCATCCGATGGAGTTTGGAGCTTCGTTTAGACCCAAACTGCCAAGACAGTGAACATGGACTGCTGCAGTGGCTTACAAAGGCAGTGCGTTTTTTGGCATGATTCATCTTCAAATCGACATAACCGATCAATGTAAGTATTCCGCTATCTTCGTTGGTGAATTCACGCATGTTTTCATGTCTTGATTTGATCTTGGGACCTTAGAATTACCAACAATGGCATCATGAGCTAATGTTGCAAGCATGAATTTGTAGGGTTTAAAATTTGGGTAAATGTGATTTGAGCATGATTTGAATAAATTGCTTGTTTGAGTATGCTTATAACATGTTTAAATTCATTTTGGTTGGACTAATTTGATGAAAATGATTTGGAATTATTTTCCCAAAATTAATGCCTTGGCCGAATGGTTTGTGATTTTTTGGATCTTGGATTTTTTGTTTTTTGATTCATTTGATGAGTTAGAATCGATTAGGTTGACGTTAATTTGAATCGAATTGGATGGATTTCGAATTGGACAAAACCCCAAATTCCTTACCATGGCCGAATTGGTGTAATGCCCTAATGTCTTGGTGTTTTTGATTTTGTAACATTGGATGTGTATGAAATCATTCGGAAGTTAATACGTGTCGATTGTGTATTAATCGGATTGAATTCAATCGGACAAAATAACCTTCCTTGGCGAGAGCTTTAAGCATGTTTATGGGTTTGATTTTTCAATTTGTATGTTGGACATGTAATAATGAATTAAGCATGATTAATTGGACTAATATGGTGTTTTAGAAATATTGATTTAGTTGATTAATCATGTAATACACTTTTTTTAATTGAATATGAAATTGGATTTTGTCATATTTAATTAATTGGGCATAATTTTGGAAATTGGACTTTAATATTGTAATTGGGCCTATTGGGCTTGATTTTATCAAGTTTGGTTTAGGCCAATGGATTGGATCCAATTGGGCCCAAAACCTTGACCATAAAGCCCAAATGCGACTTAATGAACCTTTAAAGTTCAATTGGGCCAAGATTGATTTATGGGCTTATGGGGTAAATCCCGGATTGGACTTTGGTTATCGGTTTGACCCGAGTTGACCAAAAGTCCACGCCTTAAGAAATCAATCAAAAGCCCATTGGACTTTAATTGAATTGACGTTGGACGTTAATCGGTCTTTGAGACGCGTTACGATTAGATTTGGAATTTAATCGTAAAGGTTATTAAATAAAAGTGTAATATTTAATTTGGAATTGAATATGAATTAGTATTAAATACATGTTAAATTAGATTTAATGATGTAGTTTAATTTAATTCATGAATTCGTACTTTAAGTACTTATTCGCAAAAACGAGTTTGACTCGAACAAAATCAAATCGTTGTTTGAACATTGGATGATCACTTAATTATCAGATTAATTAATTTGATTAGATTGATTGATAGCATGCTTATGTGTGTGAATACGTGGTTGTGTTGAATGAATAATGTATATCGGATGGATATTAGTCGGGTGGGCAATTTTAGAAATTGTTGTAATAAATTCGATTTATTAAATTGGACCTGCGTGTCCAGCCTTATCACCTCCTTCTCTTTGTATTCTCTTCTCACCTATTCCCCTCTATGTATATGAGGTTTCTTTAGAAGTGTAGTGTAACGGGTAGAAGTAATACTAGTGCTAGCTTGAGTGAGAAAGGGAGAGATTTGATCTAGGATCAATGTGTTAAGTATCCATCCGCATATCATTATTATTTATTTTCATACTCGCTTTATTATGTATTTAGAATGCATGTTTAAGGGTGTATGATGATGAGACCTTAACATAGATAATTAAATTGGTAGCCAATTTGCACGCGAAAAAGCCCTCATCAAATATCATGCGTTTTTCCTTCCATTGAGTGATTCTTACTCAAGATCCTAGATTGGCAGGGGTTGTTGGCCAAAGTCAAGCCCTTGTCCTTCGAAGATGTGTTTTAATCACGAGGCTTTGTTCCATATCGGTGTCGTGTCCAAGTTGTGGTTTGTTGGCCAAAGTCAAGACCACTTCTTGTCCATTGACATTGATTACGAAGCTTCCATGTCAATGGGTCCGCGCTTGACTGGGATCACTAGGTTTGTTGTGCCAAAGCCAAGGCCTAGTTGATTCAGAGGAAAAAGGTTAGGGTATATATTGGATTATAGGCATATATAAGATATATGTTTAGGACTTGGATGTCCACCCACTGGATCTAGGAGTTGGATTAGATCCAATTGATCTTAGAGATCTACCTAGTTAATTATCATACAATTTGTTGGCCAAAGTCAAGATTGTGTGATATTTAACGGGATCCTAGCCCACTAGGAAACACGGTTTCCCGAGTACTCGACAGAGGGTTAGAGGCTCGACGAAAAATAGTGGGAGGCAAGTATTGAATTTGCAACATTCGTTCGAATACTCGCTAAACGCGCTCATCTATATTTTACTCGTCATATTAATCAAAAGTATTAGTTGGACTAATATTTTATGTTGTTTTAAAAATATATATAGTTGGACTATATACAAACTCATTCAATATGTAGTTGATTTTAAAAATTGGATTATAGTAATCAATATAATTGAATTAAAATGATAGTTGATTTTATAATTAGATTATAGTAATCAATATTAAAATTATAGTTGATTAAATAATTGGGTTATTGTAATCATTATAATAAATAGTACCTTATTAAAATTGATTAAATAGTTGGACTATTGAAATCAAAAGGATTGAAAAGTTGAATATTTAAAATATAAATCCTTGGATTAAATGTTTTAAATGATTTAATTTTCAATTGGGAATTAATAATAGGTTAATTTATTTGATAAAATAACTTATTATGACTAAGCCCATAATTAAGCAAATAGTAGAGCATAAGTCTTTGGAAGATTTATGTGATGATGACTTTAGTGCTTAATTAATATACTTATAATAAATCTATCTTTAGATTTAAAAGTATTAAAATTGCAATTAATAATTCTTGGAGAATTAATTGACTATTCTAGGGAGAAAAGTCAAAGTTTGCAATTGGGCATGTAGCACAAGGTGCACATCATTTCGATATTCTAAAACCCAAGTGGTTTGTGAAATATTGAAAAAGATAATTGACATATCCCAAAGTGACTACCATTTGGATATGGAAGACACGAAGGAATTAAAGAAGGGCGAGGCTCTAACTTTAAAAATATTTGTCAAAGTTATGTTTACTACTAGTATTAAAATTTAATTTTAAATACTTAGTGTGGTACATAATACATATATGTATTGACGTTCAGAATCCGCTGTGAGCTGGATACTGGCTTCAAGCCGAGATTTCTCTGCGAATTGGAAACGGGACGAAAGTCGCTGTTTCGACCGTAGATACCTAAGTTTAGGAACTACCCTTCGGGTGTGTACTTAAATTAGGAAATGTTATAATGTAACTAGTTTGACTAGAGACATTATCTCTATATCAGTGTTTAATCCGATGCGGATAAAACCTTTATATTCTAGAACACTAAAGTGTTTCATTATATAAAGATGATACTGAGATAAATACATTAGATGTAAATAACATAATTTATATTTTGAATATAAATAAAATCTCAAACATATAAATGACAAATAAATAGCTCAAATTGATTTGATCAATAGAGACTTATTTGTGGCATTGTTGTCTAGGACACAATTAAACGAGACTCGTATATCCACACTTTTGAAGAGTGGGTACTAGGACTGATTTGACTATTCAAATAAGGTCTACGAATCTAGTTTATTAGGTTAAAAACCTAAAATACTATTTACTTGGTAATAGTAAAAGGGCCACCGATCTGTTAGCCCTATTCATGGTGAAGTAAGTGGGCCCATATCTAGCTAGGCTAGATGTGAACATGAATATTTCGTAACCTTAACGGATGTAGCATCACGTTGTGGTTATGTGTTTCTTTTGAAGAACACAGATAGGAAACTTTGAGTTTCGACACGAAAACAAACAGATCGGCTATAGTGTTATTCCGCCACGGTAAGACCGAAATGGAAAATACTTAAGCAGTAAGTTTCATATATAAATGAAAGAGTACGGTGTTCTTTCATGTGAGGACTCCTCCCGAGACACGTCGGTTAGACGGTGTGTCTGAACTAAAACCGAATTTTGTTGGACATGATAAGGTTTATCACGAGTCGCTCTGAGCTACTATTTCCTTCACAGGATATGTATTAACAGTGCAAAACTTATTTAGAATAAGGTTCCATATAAATCTGTTTGACAGATATCATATAGGATATGAACAGGAAAGAAACGAGGTTTCTCATTCCTGATAATTTGGGTATGCCAGGCATAAAGTTTGGATGATACCAAACTAAGAACCCAAATTGGATTAGTGCCAATATAGGTTATCCTAAGGGAAACCATAAGTATAGTACTTATAAATCCCACATGAGAACAATGTGATTGTTGCTCACCATGCGGTTTTCCTGAGAGGAATACCGATATGCAGTGGTCAGTGGGAGGATAGTGATACTCAATGAAAATCGGAGTAATACTATTCATAGCACGAAGTCCTTAATGGAACACAAACAATTCATCTATGATGAATCTGTACCATTAATCTTCAAATACACAAGAAATCGGGTAGATCGGATAGAGTCAGAAAACAACCTAGGGTATGGGTTTCTGATCTAACCTCATTAAGATGTCAATCTTATGGAGGTGTACCATCCGACTACGTTATGAGGAAGTGATACGAGGTATCGACTCCCTGTTATGGCAAAGTGCCATGAGTCCGAAATGGATTCCATGTATAACGACTATTATGGATACTAGTTGTTGTACCACAAGGCGTTGTGCCTATGGTACATTATACGTCTTCAAGGAAGACATACATGGATGACAACATACCAACTTACAAAGCTAGGCTTTTGACGGAAAGGTATCGTTATCAACATTGTGTTAATAACGTTTCAACCTTTTACCTGTTGCCATGGTAAGTCCATTTTGAAGATGCTTGTTGATAACTGTATATTTCATTTATGAAATATGTCAGTTACAAATCAAAATCGCTTTCCTGAAAAGGAAACCTTTTGGAGGATGTTTACAACATCCTGACGATTTTGTATAACCGACAAACAAGGTTTGCGGGTTATTCGATCCATGTTTGGATCAAAGCAAGCATAAGGTTCTTGGAACTGACGTTTTGAAATAATCATAATGGTTTATGATTTAACTCAAAACGAAATAATTCTTGTGTATATAAGGAGGTTAGTGGGAGAGCGCACTGACAGTGAAATTCCCATAAAGCAATTGGTGAAAGCTTGGCTTTCATAGATATTCTTTCAATAGAAATTCTCCGTAGAATTCTGGGGAGTAACAACCTTTATTCAGGGAATAAAGATCTACTGGGATAGATTTGGAGTTGTTAACACTCTCTGGGAAATTGTACATTTAAAATGTACTTGTATTGGTGTCTCATACGCTTCGAGCATATGGAGTCACAATCAGATCAATCCAAGTGATAGTCACTGGATTGAGGATTAAGAACATCTGTTAGTATCTGAGAGAACTAAAGATGTTGTCTTAAACTATGGAGATGGAGAACTTGAAGTGACTGGGATCACTGTTGCAAGTTTCCAAACGGTAAATACTGCGGTACTATAAAGTTTGAATAACTGGGACAGTGAGCTGGAAATCTTCCGAGCAAGATAACTGTTGCCGAATAAACAACAAATGCGGATTATTGTTGCAGCTGAGGCAGCAATAGAAGCCATTTGGATCGATAATAAATCTAATTAGATTAGATATGATTCTGTTAGCAGCTGAGCTAGGCGTCAGCACAGGCTAAAGAATTAAAGGTCTCATCAACGATCCAGATATATACTTCTATATCATCTGATTCGTTCGGATCATACATCGTGGCGATGTGATGATCGTGTAAATCGCGTCAGACGATAATTAAGAAGCAAATCCGCTGACGAAAACCTTTCCTCAGCAATTTGAGCGAATTGTACATAGTTCGGGTGTTAGACACTCGAGTGACTGGCTATGTGCCAAGTGGGAGATTGTTGGACAAAATGACCCATAGCGTCACTATTTGCACAGATCATTGTGTTGTTGTAGCAAATTAACTATGTGACAAGGAAATTGCACTCTCATCATTTGTGATTAGATCACCATAGATATATAAATGAAGAGAGGTCCCTATGATTAGTTCCTGGATGAGAATGATATGAGACAGTATCAGTCCCCGAAGGATTAATCATTAAATATCCCTAGCCGGAGTATTATCGAGACTGGACATCGATAATGCGGAATAGGCTAGTATTGCACTTGTGTGCGTTGTGAGGGCACAACGGCATAGTTCTCATATATATAAGTGTTGGATACTTATGCAAGTGCGATAGGAGGTCGTGTTTCACCGATGGTACGGGAAACAGCTTCGCTCTGGATAGACCCCTCGGAATCCCATTGGTATTATGAATATGTGTCTATGGGAGGCCGAAATCAAGGTAGGTGTGTATAGTCTTAACCTGAGACTTACATCGCTAATGCTTACGACAATCGATATACTTTAGTTGAGGTCGTCTAGGACTGTAACCGGTTCTGTGTACGCCAATGCCGGGTATATTGAGAATCGTAGTGTATTGGATGTGATGTCAAGACGGAAGTATCACTCCAGTCATAGTGGAGATGATGTCACGCAGGATACGGTATTAGTGCTCTTAAGAGATGCGCATCCAATCGTGATATTATGACCAGGTCATGAATATCCGATTATAGAGACTAGTTACCAGACATCCGATATGTGTTTCGGACGGGGCAGACACTTATCCAGCCCCAGCCCTAGCACGTGACTATCCGATACTGGGCCGATATGCACAATACATTAGTATACTACGCTTGATACAGATCTTAATATTCTTAAATGGATATGTCCGGAGAATTGGGTAGACTTGGTGCTTTGCTAGGAGTCGACCTTGTCTCGTAAATCGGTAGAACGTAGTACTTGGTACGTACGTGATTCGGATACTCCGACGACCGTATTTACTGCCAGATTATCCGGGGATCTCATGGGTCGCTTCCCGATAATCCACCGATGACGCACAACTCGCACTCTTGAATAATCTGGGATTATAATAGAAGAGAGATATTTTATCCGGGATAAAATGTCGTCTAAAGAGAGAGAATGATTAATTTGGAATTGATCGATAAATTAATATATTCGATATATTAAATGAAATTAGATTTCGACGCGGAATTAAAATTAGATTTTAATTCGGGCAAACGAGTTAATTTAGAATTAATTCGTTAGCGACGTAAATAATAATTTCGCCAGGCGCAATTAGTTATTTAAATTCGATTGAATTAACGTCGCGACGTAAGCTCGGTATTTCGGAAATATCGAACCCGAACGCGTGAGTGCACGTGGGCCCACTTTCATTTGGAAACGTGTGGGGCCCACATGACACATGTCATTCTAATGCTTTGCATGTAGATTGTGTACATTGCACTCAATGTCATTGCATGGAGTTTGAGTGTTTGACACTCTAAGCCATTGCATGTTTTGTGTCATAATTTTATTATTAATTTAATAAAAATTATGGCATAAATATAAATTGATTTTTGGTAAATCATTTTAACTTAACACAAAAACTTCTTCTCTCTCATTTTCTCTCTTCTCTCACGCCCAAATGAAGAAAATCTTCACTAGTTTGGAACCAGAAATGGCGTGAACAAAGGGAAGCCAAGAGTGGTTTCTCATGGTGAGAAATCAAGTGCTAGCACACTTTCAAGTCTTGCGAAGGTGGTAGGGAGGTTCGACCATGAGGCGGGACTCATCCGATGGAGTTTGGAGCTTCGTTTTGAGACCCGAAACTGCCAAGACAGTGAACATGGACTGCTGCAGTGGGCTTACAAAGGCAGTGCGTTTTTGGGCATGATTCATCTTCAAATCGACATAACCGATGAATGTAAGTATTCCGCTATCTTCGTTGGTGAATTCACGCATGTTTTCATGTCTTGATTTGATCTTGGGACCTTAGAAATTACCAACACTATCTTGGGCGAACCTGAACATACACCAGAAACCAATTGGGCTGTACAATGTTGATGGATTTTATGATTTTCTTTGTGTGTTTCTTGATGATGCCCGGAGAAATGGATTCATATCAAAACCTTTAAAAGAAATCCTATTTACTGCCAGAACTGCTCCAGATCTAATTGACCAACTCATAGCCTATGAACCACAAGTTGACCCTATCATTTCAAAGATAAATTGGTCTGGGGACGATCGTGGTAAGAGACGTCGGGTTAATCTGGATCTTAACCTTTAAATTCCTGTAGAACTTCAGTTAACCAGGTATTATCGTCTAAACTCTTCTTCTACTGTTTAAGACATTAGGGACAATGTCTCATTTAGGTTTGGGGGAGGGAATTAGTTGATTAATATCTTGTTTTTAGTAGTTTGTTATTTTTATTTTTAGTTCAAAATTTTTCGAAAAATACAAAAAAAATTGAAAATTTTTCAAAAATTACAAAAAAATATTTTGCATTTTTGTTTTTGTTTGACTAAAAAGGTGAAATTAGTGAGAGGTAGCTGAGTAAGGAGTTTTCACTCCTGATACGTATCTCAACCCATTTATTTTTGAAACAAGTTAATTTTTGTTTATTTCCTTTTAAATTATTTAATTTGTAAATTCTCTTTAACACTGATTAAAATGGATCTTCTTATGTTCAGTTGACAGGTATTATGAACTTACATGGAAACATACGGACATGAGCTAAAATTGAAAAGTTTGTAATATTCCGTGCTATAGTTTAATTGGAGGAAGCATCTCTAAATAGTGATGGAGTAAAAAAAAAAAAAAAAAAAAAAAAAAAAAAAACGTTTGAGATCCGAGTTATTAAGTCTGTAAGGGTGTTTTAACACCTAGTGCCCTAAAACCAACTGGTTTGGGAGTCATTGGCCCAAAGCTCGCTACATGGATCAAAGATGCTGCAAAAATATATATATCTGAAGTCTGAGTAATTAAGTCCGTAGGGGTGTCTTAACACCTGGTGCCCTAAAGCCAACTGGTTTGGGAGCCACCGATCCAAAGCTCGCTACATAGACCGAAGGTATTGTATATAAATAAAAAAAAAAAGAGAAAAAAAAATCAAAGAAAAAAAAAATCAGAAAAATCAGAAAATTATTCCATTGCTACAAAAAGGTGTGAAATCTGATAGAACTTTAGGACAAAAATATTACTCTCTTATCAACTGCACTTATGACTGTTGTGGGCAAAAATGAGTTGATTAATATTTTGTTAGCTGTGTATATGGAGAATGGTAAAAATAATCGGAGAATTTACTTATTCGGTAATTTAGAAAGAATCAAAACAACTAGTAACTTAGGAGTAAAATTTTCACCTGATTAGTCACTAACTTTCTTTATTCTCTTTTCGCTTGTCTTTTTGCTTTTGTGTGCATTAGTTTTAATACCTTTTTACTTTTGTCAAATGTTTGTGGGTATCATTGCTGTAAACCCTCACGAGACTACACTCGTCCACTAGGGACACCTAGGGGTTTAAAGGCTTGTTGCATATGCTAAATGCAACCGTGATCCCTACGAAAATGGCTTAGTTAAATTTTGTTATGTTATTTTTATTTTGTATTTTGCTCGAGGACTAGCAAAATGTTAGGTTTGGGGGTGTGATGAGTGGTATTTATATCAATATTCCCACTCATTAAACTTAATATTTTGTATAGTTTCTTGAGTTTTGTGAATGTTTTGATGTGTTTTATTGTTATTTTGCAGATAAATAAAGTTTGGACAGCACTGCAGGCAATTTGGAGCAAAACCGGACAAAAATGCGTCAACAGGGATATTTTCATCTTTTGCGCGTCGCGACGCTGAAACACTGCGCGCCGCGACGCTCAGCGTGAGCCGAATCTGCTAACGTGCGCCAGGTCAACGGTCAACAATTTGAGAAGTTTTGACTTTGCTAAAATGCGCCGTGCCACGTGTCACCATCACATCCCATCTGCTAACATGCGCCGTGCCACGTGTCATCATCATATGTTGCCGACACTCAGACTTGACACGTGTCGCCTCGTCATCAGCCACATCATCGGTCAACAAGTCAACCTTGCCACGCGTCGTGCCACATCATCGTCCACGTCAGCAGGTCAACCGAGTCAACATGCCACGTCAGCCTCAGCCAATCACAACTTGACACGTGTCGCCACGTGTCGCAATCCTATTATGCCGACAAGTGAACAGTCAGCCGCCACGTCATCGCCACGTCGTCGCCGCGTCAGCATGACGTCATCAATGACGTCATCACAATAATTGAGAATTAGCCGCCTTGACACGTGTCACGTGAACAGTTAGCCGCCTTGACACGTGTCGCGTGAACAGTCAGCCGCCTTGCTACGTGTCTCCTTCTCATCGTGCCACGTCGACAAATCCAGCGTCGCGACGCTGAGGTCCTTGGCGTCGCGACGCGCGAACAGTGAAAAATTTTCCTATAAATAGAGCGCGAAATTTCAGATTTCAGTACACCATTCCCTCTCTCTTATTTGATGTAAATAGGGAATTCTTCTCTCTCTAAGTTTCATTTTTAATTTTAGTTTTTACTTTTGTAATAATTTTAATTACTTTTTGTAATAATAGTAATCTACTTTCTTATTTTACAGTTTTTACTATTCACTATGCGGAGGTAACTTCCCTATGCTAGGGTGAAAGGTAATTATTTTACTATTGCTATTTAGATTAATCTCCCTTAAAAATAATATATTTACTATTTAAAATTCTGATTAATAAAGGATACCGCTATATTGGTCGGTTGGCAATTTAATTTAATCTGGTTTAAACCTGACTAATCAAGGAAACCGCTATATTGGTCGGTTGGTAAATTTATTTTCTGTTGGTTTGAACCTGATTAATCAAAGATACCGCCAGATTGGTCGGTTGGTAAATTTATTTTGGTACCGCCTTTATGGCTGGATTATGGACAAATATTACCACCTATATGGCTGGTTGGACTTAATTTGACTTAATCAGGATACCGCCAGATTGGTCGGTTGGTAAAATATTATCACAAGTTTATATATTATTTTATGGGAGATATCTAAATTAGTAGTAGTAAAAGTAATTCCTTTTGCCTTAGCATTTTATTTCATTTGTAATTTACTTTTCAGCATTTTACTTATCGCAATTACTTTTCAGCATTTTCATTTTATGTCTTTTAAGTTTTTACTAGCCCTAGCTATGTGTCATAACTAAGTTAGTAATCTAGGGTTGTGATGAAATCCAATATCACCGGTTTATAAGGGTTAAATTATAATTTGGGTAATATAAAGATTTTTTTATTGAGTCTTAATCTTAATGCTTTTTATTAACTGGCCACTAATAAAATTGATAAGGTAAACTTAAAATGAACTAGACATAGGGATTTTAAGTTTAAGACCTCAGACTCAATAACCCACGATCTTCCTTGAGGATAGATAACCCTTTAATAGATTTCCTTACAGGATAGGAATATACCTGTCGGGCGGGGGTAGCCATAATTGGAACTTAATCTTAATGAATCCAGATAATTTGATTGACATAGACATATGGTTCAATTAGGTTAAATTGGATATTTGTAATTGACCATCGGAAGAGGCTTTTACATAATTTAGTGTTCCAGGTTAATAAATCAATATTTTACCCTATTATAAGATAACCACTTCATCATTAAATAATATTGGAATAAATCACAACCCTAGATAGTTTTAATATTGAATTTTCTCAAAATATATTTTCAACCAATTTTAGTTACTTGCTTTTAAATTTAGAATCGTCGCCATTTCAAATCAATCAAACAACCTGTCAGATATTAGTAATCATTTGACCTCATAAAAATTAATAGATAAGATTTTAAGTCCTCGTGGGATCGATACTTTTTATACTACTTGAACGATACGTACGCTAGCGTTATACGTGTGTGTTTACGCCGGTCAGTATCCAATACTTATATATATGAGAACTATGTAGTTGTGCCCTCACAACGCGCACAAGTGCAATACTAGCCTATTCCACATTATCGATGTCCAGTCTCGATAATACTCCGGCTAGGGATATTTAATGATTAATCCTTCGTGGACTGATATTGTCTCATATCATTCTCAATCCAGGAACTAATCATATGGACCTCTCTTCATTTATACATCTATGGTGATCTAATCACAAATGATGAGAGTGCAATTTCCTTGTCACATAGTTAATTTGTACAACAACACCGTGATCTGTACAAATAGTGACGCTATGGGTCATATTATCCAACAAAGAGAAAATAGAATAAAGAAATTAGTGACTAATCAGGTGAAACTTCTACTCCAAGTTACTAGTTGTTTTGTTTCTTTCTAAATTGCTGAATAAGTAAATTCTCTGATTATATTTACCATTCTCCATATGCACAGCCAACAAAATATTAAACAACTCATTTTTTCCCACAACAGTCATAAGTACAGTTGGTAATAGAGTAATATTTTTGTTCTAAAGTTTTATCAGAATTCACACCTTTTTGTAGTAATGGAATAATTTTTCTGATTTTTCTGATTTTTTTTTATCTTTTATTTATATACAATATCTTCCGTCTATGTAGCGAGTGTTGGGTCGATGGCTCCCAAACCAGTTGGCTTTAGGGCACCAGATGTTAAGACACCCCTACGGACTTAATTACTCAGACTTTATATATATATATTTTTTTTTTTTGCAACATCCTTGATCCATGTAGCGAGCTTTGGGCCAGTGACTCCCAAACCAGTTGGTTTTAGGGCACTAGGTGTTAAAACACCCTTACAGACTTAATAACTCGGATCTCATATGTTTTTTTTTTTTACTCCATCACTTTTTGAGATGCTTCCTCCAATTAAACTAAAGCACTGAATATTACAAACTTTTCAATTTTAGCTCATGTCCGTATGTTATTGATAATATCTGCTAACTGAACATATGAAGATCCATTTTAGTCTGTTTTATGGAGAATTTACAAATTAAATAATTTAAAATGAAATAAACAAAAATTAACTTGTCCGAAATAGGTTTGAGATACGTCTCTCAGGAGTGGAAACTCCTTACTCAGCTATCTCTTACCAATTTCACCCTTTTAGTCAAAATAAAAATACAAAAACACAAAATATTTTTTGTAATTTTTGAACATTTTTCAAAATTTTTTTTTGTATTTTTCGAAAAATTTTGAACTAAAAATAAAAACAACACACAAACTAAAAACAAAGTACTGATCAACTAATTCCCTCCCCCAAACCTAAATGAGACATTGTCCCCAATGTCTTAAACAGTAGAAGAAGAGTTTAGAAGATAATACCTGGTTAGCTGAAATTCTAGGAAATTAAAGGTTAAGATCCAGATTAATCCGACACCTCTTACCACGATCGTCTTCAGACCAATTTATCTTTGAAAGGATAGGGTCAACTTGTGGTTCATAGGCTAAGAGTTGGTCAATTAAATCCGGAGCAGTTCTGGCAGTGAAGAGGAGTTCTTTCATAGGTTTTGACACGAAACCATTTCTCCGAGCATCATCAAGAAACACACAAAGAAAATCATAAAATCCTTCAACGTTGTACAGTCCAAGCGGTTTCTGGTGTATGTTCAGGTTCGCCCAAGATAGCACAATAAAAAATTCCTCCAATGTACCCAAGCCACCTCTGCCAAGAGTTTTGGGATGATTCCCAAAACGTGACTGCCTCCTTCCTGCACAGCCTTTGAAATGATCCCCATTAGTCCAAGATTGCCTCCGCCATATATTAAGTGCATATTCCTTACAGCTAAAACTCGACTAAATTCATGTGCTGCTTCTACGTATTGTGGTTTAGTACCAACACTACTACCGCAAAACACACAGATTTTTTCAACTCGTCTTCTTGAAGTGGCTTCCATGTTTTACTCTGGATGTCTTCAAAAGTGCAATGATGTGTTGAATTTATAGAACCTGAAAAGGGTGAGTAATAATAGCACTAGTATCTTCCAGAGGACGTTTGTTTGCTAAACAACAAAAGAAATCATGAAAGGTCAAAAAGTCTTGATCCTGTCTACGAAAATAAAGATAATTACAACTGAAAAGCAAATCAAAGCAATAATTAAGGCAATGGAATTGTGTACGCAATACGCCACTAGCTTAGTATAAATTCATAAGGCTGCGTCTCAAGAATTAATTCTTTACTCAACCATTACTAATGAATTGTCTCTCTTCTTTGTGATTGCCAAACACCATTCCTTCTGTCTTAAAATGCTCCATTTGTGCCTTTCCCTACAAAAATAACACACAAAATTAAAAACTCTACAACATGTATACACAAAATTTAAAAATAGAAATTACAACAAAATGCATTGGTTGCCTCCTTACTAGCGCTAAATTTTTCGTCTTCAACTAGACGTGACTAAAATCTATCCGTCAATGAGGTTTCAACGTTGTTTTGGACGTCCGATTAAAGACAATCCCATGTGCATTGCTTTTGAATGGTCTCTTCCAACGGTAAGGTAGCAGAAAAAATTTTGTCCCATTTAGTGCTTGTGCCACCTTTTTGCTCCTTGTTGCTCCAGTGGTTCCTGCAAAGAAAGAAAGAAAATCAGGAGGTCTCGTATGGTGCTTGACTTGGAATGGAAGTTCCATTCTGTCAAGCTTCTGGGTGATATCTTTGATTTGTACTCCCCGATACAGCAATGTTTCTCCTGAATGCTCTGGATTTTCAATTTGGTCTGACAGTTGCTCCTCCATTTGCTCTGTTTCTTGCTCCACCTTTTCTTCACAGATGAATTTTAAAATTTCCGTATTCAATTCTTTATCCGTCATCTGTGAAATGCATACTCCATAAGTATGTGTCTGAGGATGTAAAGATGTTTCTGACATTAGGTTTTCATCCTCTGATACGACTGGAATGGATGGTTCAGGTAGATCTTTATCAAACATCATGGAAAAGCATGCTCCAAGATCTTCATTTTGAGCATTGAAAGTTTGATCCTCCGTTGTTGGTACAGTTGGTACAAATAGATGAGCTTTATCCTCGTCAGAGTCAGAATAATAAAAATCAAATCGAGACTTTGCTGGTTCGGGCTCCTGAACTGATACCTCTGGTTGTTGATATTGCTCAGCTTCCTCCTCTATTAAGGTGTCATTGTGGATCTCTGGGTACTCAAAAGCTTTGTCAGTTTCATCTGATAATTCTTCTTGAGGTATGAAGTTCTGGTTTTCTGTTAATTGTCTGATCTGATCTGTCATTCTCTATATGGATTCTGTTTGACTCTAAATTTATGCATCTAATTGAGCTTCCCGTTCTTCGAGCCAAACATTGAGCATGTGAATCAACTGATCTTCCTCTGATGGTTCTGGTTCTTGATGAAAATCATAGGTGGATGGTGGATAAGATGGAAAATGTGATGGTTCTTCGTACCATGAAGGATTTTGATAGCTCTGCCACCCTAGATTGTAGTTGTACTCGCAATAATCTCTCGGGTGGTTACCATTACATATGTCACATCTCCTCATTACGTTCTGTTGAGCAAATGTAGTATTGCTTGGTTCTGGCATCCAGTGATAGTCGTTGGGTTGGGCAACAGGCTTTAGAAAACCGGACTGTTGCTCCCAGATGTGGGGTGTATCTTCTTGTAAGGCTCGTAATCTTTCAATCTCCCAATATTGTTCCATTTTTCAACCACCTGAAATAAAAGAAAGAAATAAAAATTACAGATAAAAATAAAGAAAATTAGATACAAGTAAATTAGATAGCTTCAAAATTAATAACTCAAGAAAAATAAGTCCCCGGCAACGGTGCCAAAAACTTGACCGGCGTAAACACACACGTATAACGCAAGCGCACGTATCGTTCAAGTAGTATAAAAATATCGATCCCACGAGGACTTAATTCCTACTGTTGTTATTAATTATTGAATCTATTTATTTACAAATATCTAATTGAGGGTGAAGAGAATGATTGCTTGATTGATTTGGTTGATTGTAGTTTTGCAAAATAAATAAATAAATAAAAAGACAAAAGAAAATACTAAGGAAAATAACAAAAGACACAAAGATCTAGGGTTGTGAATCATTCTAATATCTTTTAAAAGATAAAGTGATTATTTTATGTTTGTGTAATAAATCAGTTTACTAACCTGGAACACAAAATTATGCAAAAGCCTTTGTCGATGGTCAGACGTAAATACCCAGTTTAACCCAATTGAACCATATATCTATGTCAACCAAATTATATGGATTCATTAAGTTTAAGTTCCAATTATGGCTACCCCCGCCCGACAGGTATATGTCTATCCTGTAAGGAAATCTATTAAAGGGTTATCTATCCTCAAGGAAGATCGTGGGCTATTAAGTCTAAGGCTGAAACCTAAAATCCCTATGTCTAGTTCATTTTAGATTTACCACATCAATCTTATTGGTGATCAGACAACAAGAAGCATTAAGCTTAAGACTTAATAAGTAAACCTTTAAATTACCCAAACTATAAAATAACCCATTATAAACCGGTGATATTAGAATTCATCACAACCCCAAATAACTAACACATAACTAGGGCTAGTAAAGACTTAAAAGTAAAAGACATAAAGTAAAAATGCTGAAAAGTAAATTGCTGAAAAGTAAATGACGGAAAGTAAATGCTGAAATTAAATACAGAAAAAATAAATGCTGAAAAGTAAATTACTGAAAAGTAAATGCTGAAAGTAAATTGCTAAAAGTAAATTGCTGAAAAGTAAATGCTGAAAGTAAATTGCTGAAAAGTCAATGCTGAAAGTAAATTGCTGAAAAGTAAATAAAGTAAAAGTACAATAAAAGAAAATGTTGAGGTAAAAGGATCCACTTTTATTACTTCTATTTTAGATATCTCTCTTAATATAATATATTAACTTTGCATGATAATTACCAACCAGCCATATAGGCGGTATCCAGATTAAGTCAAATTAATAATTAATTACCAACCGACCAATCAGGCGGTATCCAGTTTAGTCAGGTTAAAACCAATTTAAATAATTACCAACCGACCAATATGGCGGTATCCTCGTTAAGTCATGTTTTAACTAGTTTATATATTATAATTAAGAGAGATTAATCTAAATATTATTAATAAAAGTTTTACCTTTTACCCCAGCAAAGGGGAGTTATCTCATCATTACTGAAAAGTAAAAACTGAAAATTAAAGAAAGAAAAGTAATGTGCGTAAAAGTAAATTGCGGAAAGTAAAAACTGAAAGTAAAGAAAAGAAAGTGTGAAAGCGGAAAGTAATTACTAAAAGCTGTAAATAAACAAACAAGATACAATCTTCTTAGTATTCTTAAGGAATTCCTTAGAAGAAAGTATGAATTTACAAATGAAATGGCTTGGTATTTATAGGTAAAAATTTGCCTCCATCAAATCATCCACCAAATCAATTATTAATTGCTCCACTAATTGCTCCACCAAATCCATTATTAATTGATCCACTAATTGCTTATCATGTTTGGTGGTGATTTGATAATTTTTATTATTTATTTAATAATTTATTTTTTTCTTTGAAAATGACTTTAATAATTACACACAACACACTTCTGGATGGTTCATCAATTTCGGGCATGAAATATTCAGCATTCGAAATTATTTTATCTTTCAAAGTTGTTGATCTTTGAGTTTTCTTTAATCTGGAACTTGAATCAGCTCAATCCGATATCGGAGTAAAGAGTTATGCCCAAAATACGACAGATGCGCAAAACTGGAATTTCCAAAACTGCACTTTGTTAAAACGCCCTTTCAAGTTTCCAATCTCCAAAATTAATATGTCAAGTCCAATTTTTGCCCTTATTTGACCCAAATTTCATCCTAAATGATTTCATTGTGTCCCAATATTATTTTATCTGCAAAATAAACTAAAACACATCAAAACGTTCATCAAACCCGAGAAACTAAACAAAATATTAAGTAAAATGGGCGGTAAATATTGATATATTTTCCGCTCATCAATGACCATCTAGTAGATTGAAATTACTTTCTTTGTTTAACGGATATTATAAGAATGTCATTTCCATCTGGGTCCAGTCCTATATGATCACATCATACAAAGTGCCTCCATTCTCATGTCTCTACATGGACGATCCCGGATTAAGGTCGCCATACAAATATAGAATGGACCGCAACTATAGATAAACCACAAACAAAGTACCCATTTTGTTTGGTCTCTATGGACTATTTAAGATTACTAACTCCAGACTTAAATCCTTTTGTGAATAACACTCATGCACCAAGTCTGAAGGCACATAAGTAATCTAGGGTATTCTAGATAATTTATAATTTGTGAAAATTAAAAAAAAACTTTGATAAATGAATAATGCATCATTTTATTTCATAACATATAAAATCGTTTACATTACATGCAGCTCTATGGCATACATTCCAACAAGAGCTCAATTAGACTAAGAGAGAAGTCATGTATCTATAATTAGTATTGTGTTGGTAGTTGTATAAGGTTAAAATGTAAATCAATTAAGTTATAAAGCCAGTGTTATTGAGTATACAATTATTAATATTGAGTTTGCATTTTATGTTGTCGAGTTTGGGTTCATACATAAGATTTTGATGAAAGAGTATTAGTGGTGTTAGTGTTCCTAGAACATGCCAAGATCGTCTAAGAGTGATTTGTATGTGAATAACCAAGAGTAGTTGCGGAAATACTCACAATGCTTGGTAGAGAAAATTCAAAACTTTAATGGATGTGTAGAAGCTCCAAGCCTTCAAATTGAATTCCAAACTCATGGATTGGTTTTCCTATCACCTCATTTTTCTCTTTAAAGTGCTAGCTTGCTTGAATTTTTGCAACAAAAATCCATGGAGGGAGTGAGCATTCACACCCAAGGAGAGAGGAAGAGGAATAATGCATTTTTTATTTCCAAAATCTAATACAAAAATTGACTTTCAAAGTTGGTATATGTTTTTAATTAAAAACAAAGTGTGTTGGTTTTGGTTTGTGTATTCAACAAGCAATCAAAGCTTTTCACACAACCAATTACCAAATTCCATCACTAGTCAAACACATTGATGTAAATTGGTGGGCCCCACTTCAAATTCCAAATTTAAGTCGGATAATCCCACACGCAACTTCGCTCGGGCTCGGGTTCATTTAATTCTGAATTAAACAAATTTACCGTTGTGACTTTATTAAATCCAATTTAATTAAATAATAATGTCTCACAATATTATTACGTAAGTCGCTTACGAATTAATTCTAAATTAATTCGTTCGTTCGAATTAAAATCCAATTTTAATTCCGCATTGAAATATAATTTCAATTAATATATCTAATATATTATTTTAGCCCAATTAAATAAATTAAATAGAAAAATACAATTTCACTATTAAATTTATTTTACCGATTAATTCCAAATTAATCACATTCTCTCTTCTCGACGAATTTAATCCCAGATAAATTCTCGACGTAATTAATCCCAGATTAATTCTTACCGTAATTAATCCCAGATTAATTTTCTCTCTCATAATTAATCCCAGATTAATTATGTTCGAGTCAAATCTCATCGGTGAATCTTCGGGAAGCGACCCAAGAGATCCCAGGATATGTCGGCAGTAAATACGGTCATCAGACTATCCGAATATATGCGTACCCGGTACCACGTTCTTACCGATTTACAAGACATTGTTGGCTTCTAGCAAAGCACCGTGCCTACCCAATTCTCCAGAAATATTCTTTAAAGGGATATATAATCTTTAACCGGCCTAGTGTACGTAGTATTGCGTATTACGATCCAGTATCGGATGTCACATGTTAGGTCTGGGACTGGAATTGTGTCAGCCCCGTACGAAGCATATATCGGATCACTGGCAACTAGTCTCTATAATCGGATAATCATGACCTAGTCATATTATCTTGATGACTGCAGTACTTAAGAGTACCAGTTCCATATCCCTGCGTGATCATCATCTCCATATGACTAAAGTGATACTTCCATCTTGACATCAAACCCAATACACTACGATTCTCAGTATACCTTAGAAGAGGCGTACACAGAACCAGTTAAAGCCCCAGACGACCAAAACCAAAGTATAATGATTGTCGCAAGTATTAGCGATGTAAGTCTCAGGTTAAGACCAAATACACCTACCCTGATTCGGATTCCCATAGACACATAGTCATACTACCAATGGGATTCTGATGGGTCTATCCAGAGCGAAGCTATTCCCGTACCATCGGTAAATAGAACCTCCTATTACACTTGTATGAGTATCCAATACCCAAATATATGAGAACTATGTCGTTACGCTTCTGTAGGCATTGTATTTTTGCATATTAGCCCGATGATGAGTCTCGTATGGAGACACTACCTCTTTAGTTGTGAAAGCCACGAGAAACGGACGTTGGAAGGGTAAAGTTGGAAATTAGAATTTTGTCAGATTTAACTCGCTTGTTTCGCTTCGGGTTCGCTTGTTGGACCTCTGTTTTTAAACACACCAAGCCCAATCCAAAATAATTAAAACATTTAAAATGCATGTCACAAATTAAATTAAAACCAATTAAATTAAATTAAATTAAATCACATTCCTAAACTAAATAAATCCAATTAAAATTAAATTAAAACAATGTCACAAATTAAATTCCTTTCCCAAATTAAAAGATTCAAATTAAATTCCATAAATAACATTCCTAATTAAAATAAATCACATTCCTAATTTAATTAAATCACCTACCAATTTAAATAAATCATATCCTTAACTAAAAAGAATAAATCAAATCACTTACCTTAATTAAAGATTTCCCTTATCACATTTTAATTAAAAATATCTCCTCATCAATACACAATCTCTTTTTCCTTCTCCAACAAGGTAAACCCCCTCCCTTGGCCTATAAAAAGAGACCCTACACCAACACATTAAACCCTAGCTCGTCTCATTCAACTCACAGCAAAAGAGTAAACAAACATCAAGAGCCCCCCAAACACGTCCCCACACATCAGCCCTCACACCTCACTAATTGACGCACAGCCCCTCACCTTGCCTCACCCACGCCTAGCCACATGCCCCTTCTCACGCCACCTAAAAGCCTACTCACACCCCTTCACCACGCCTACAAACCATAACACAATCTGCCTTGACCACGTCTCCTCTCCACTCACATAAGCCAAGCCCTATCCACGCATTAACTCACAATCTTAACTGCCCATTGACCACGAACGCAATTCACGCCAAACTGCCCATTGACCACGCCAAACTGTCTCAAATTCACGCATATAACAGCCTCCATAATAGCCCCTTTAACGGCCGCACAAAGCCTTCACCGCACTGCTCCAAAACTGCCTCAATACAGCCCCTTTAACTGCCGCATAACCCTTCACTGTACTACCCAGTTTTTACCATCTAAAACTGCCCAGAAGCTGTCCCGAAACAGTGACAAAAACCGCAGCCCCAAACCTTCCAAAAACCACAAAAACAGTCCTTAAATTGCCCTAAAACAGTGACCAGAAAATACAACAAAAACAGCAGCGAAACGGAGTGAAAACAGCAGCCCAAATAGCGAAACAGCGAGGAACAACGTTGGATTAGTGAACCAGAAACGTTGCGGAACATCAATCCTTCCGACGGCCGTCTAACGCGCTTTCGAGAGACGACAAAAGAGGTTAGACCTGAGGACACCCTTTTATTTATTACCTTTCGTTTATCTTTATTTATTTTAATATATTATCGCATGAGAGTTGTTTGTTGAGGCATGATGTGAATATTGGATGAGCGGAATATGTGTTCCCTTTTGTGGTATATTGGATGGAAACCCGGACGTAAATTTCGTAGCCGAATCCGAATGGATGGTAGTGCGGTCTGCACTCGGGATACAATGCCACGTACCACTTGAGAGACACGTATTTTGTTTCATCCAACCTTGTATCCGAGCATGATGTAGTTAGTAGATTATTTATTCTTTAAGCATGATTTAGCCTAGTTTATTGTTTATTTTCAAGTATGATTATGTTATTTTATGTATGATATTTTGTTTCATTTATGTTTATATTTAAATGGTTATTTGTTTATTTTTGTTTAACGGTTCAACATGCTCGTTGTGTGATATTTTAGAACAGCATCGCCGATTTTTGTGTCCTACAGTCTGGCGACTCCACTGGGGATAGAGAATTGGCCCCGAAATAATGTCTTGTAATGATTGTGATTTGTACTTTAATTAACCGTGTTTACCGTGGGTTGAAAGGAGTTTAATCAAAGGCACTTTTTAAGGCTAGGTAATGGTTTGGTGTCTTCCTCCATTCACTACCTTTCTATAAGGAAAAGCTGTGAAGGCACCTAGAAAATCATCTACTTGTGCCTATTGTGATGGACTAATTTGGAGGACTCGTTGTTTATTCCTGACACCAAGCGATAAGAGCCTAAGGGGCTTGGGTACTTAAGAGAGCCTCACTCCACCCACCCTCTAGGGAATCTACAATGGGAAATCCATTTGACAGTCAGTCACACACCATAACTTGTTGGCACGTACCTTAGTTTATAAAAACGGTGCGCTCACTTGGTTGCTCAGACCCTTGAGTGGGGAGACCTAGTTGTGGGCAATCCTTCGTCGACGAGAGCCTTTGTCTACACTCCTATAAACCCATATGTGAACCGTAGTTGTATGACCTATAGAAGCCACCCTTTATGCTTTTGATAACCACGTGTATATTATATCACATACATCTCATGCATCTCATGCATACATGCATCATGTTAACCCTCGTGTCTTAAAAGCCATCACAGATATCTGTTGGGTTAGAAAAAAAAAGGGCTTGTCAAGAAGAGTTTAGCAAACATGGATATCGGGGAAAAGGAAATCGAGAAACAGAAAACCTTACAGCAATGATAGAAAGACCATGGTGGGCCCAAAAAAAAAAGAAAAAAAAGAAAAAAAAAAGAGAAAGGAAAAAGAAAAAAATTGTTTGTTTTTAGTCCTTGATAGTTAAGCATAAGTCCGATGATGAAATGATTTGCTTTAGGGTGAAATCTTAGAAACGATAAACTCTTGATGTGCTTTTATCTGATACTTTGAGTAATTGATCTATGTTAGACTCGTAAGCACTTGATTATGGTTCTTAGCAGTGAAAACCTGAGTAGTTAGCAAAATGACTTGTTGAAGAAATTGTAGGTCGGTGAATGACCGTTCGCCTAAATGTCTATCCTGATTTGCTTGTGTTATGATGTGTGGTATGGTTGAAAATAAAAGAAAAGTCTCTAAAGAAAAGAATTAAACCACCTATAACCGATAAGCGTGAAGCTACCCATGGGCGAGTATTAGGACCACCATGAGGAGAAATGCTACCTTAAAGGGTAGGTGTGTTGAAAAAAAATAGAGAAAAAAAAAAAGAAAAAAAGAAGAAGTTCAAAACGAAAAGAAAAAAATAAGAGACAAAAGAAAAAGAAAACCATTCCACATTAAGCATAGAAAAGCAACTGCATGGCATAATTGAGACATATAGGTTGGTTTGCCCATCGATCCCAGTTTTTTTACGAAATCATTGAGTTGGCTTACCTGGGGATGAAGCTGTAAAGGAACCTTTGCACACACACACTGTGAGTCTGGCTTAGATCATTTATTCAAAGACTTGGATTTGAGTAGCATTGAGTGTTTTGAAGGTTCTCTGGTTTCAATACTGGGCATCCTTTGAGGACGATAATATGTGTAGCTATTGGGACTATTTCATAGCATGTGATATAGCATGATGATATGGAAGGCCCCACCATGTGGTTCATCTTGACCAAGTGCAAACAGCGGAGAGTAAAAAGCTAAACCAAGACTGGGGGCGACCAGTCTACCACATCGTGAATCAGGGACATAACAAGATATTCAGTCATGAGACCAGAGAGAAGACTGAGAAATCACTTGGAGAACTGGCGGAAGACCTAACCCAGTGGAATAGGAAATTCATTCATGCATGCATGCATACACGTAACATATTTTGCATTCTTTTTTGTGTTTGTTTTGTTTTGTATTCAGAGGTTTCAAAGAAGAAAAAGAGAAAGCGGCAAAGACAAGCCAACCAGAATCAGCAACATATGAGTAGTAGTTTTGGGGATGAGTCCCAGGGTTGAGGTCCATATCAGTTTCAGTTTTTAGGATGAGTCCCATGGTCGAGGACCACATCGTCAGAGTGTTGGAATGAATCCGGGAATGAATCCCAGGGTCGAGGCCCATATCAGCAGAGTTTTAGAATGAATCCGGGAATGAATCCCAGGGTTGAGGCCCACATCGTCAGAGTGTTGGAATAAATCCAGGAATGAATCCTAGGGTCGAGGCCTGCATTATCATCAGTTTCAGGAATGAATCTCAAGGGCCGAAGCCCGTATTATCAGCAGTTTTCGAGAATAAATCCCACAGGGTCGAGGCCCACATTATCATCAGTTTCAGGAATGAATCCTAAGGAGTGAGGCCCGTATTATCAGCAATTTTCGAGAATGAATCCCGGAGGATCGAGGCCCACACTATCACCAGTTTCGGGAATGAAGCCCAGGAAATAAAACCCACATTCAGCACAGTTCGGGAATGGACAACCTCACAACACGGTTCGGGAATGAACCATCATATCAGTATCAGCTTGGGGGTGAGTCCCACATCAGTATCGGTTCAGGGGCGAGGCCCACGTACTTGGGGGTGAGTCCCACATCAGTATCAGTATGAGGGCGAGGCCCATATCAGTATCAGTATTAGGTGAGGCCCATGTTAGTATTAGTTTGGGGCGAGGCACATATCAATATCAGTCTGAGGGCAAGGCCCATATTAGCATCAGTATCAGCATGGGGGCGAGGCCCATTCAGTATCAGCATGGGGGCGAGGCCCATATCAGTATCAGTTGGGGGTGAGGCCCACATCAGTATCAGTTCAGGGGCGAGGCCCACATCAGTATCAGTTCAGGGGCGAGGCCCACATCAGTATCAGTTTAAGGTTGAGGCCCACATCGGTATCAGTTTCGGGGATGAGTCTCAGGGTTGAGGCCCGCATCAGTATTGGTTTAGGGGATGAGTCCCAGGGTTGAGGCCCGCATCAGTATTGGTTTCGGAGATGAGTCATAGGGCCAAGGCCCACATCAGCATCAGTTTGGGGGCGAGGCCCACATTGGTTCAATATTAGTCTTGCCGGGTATGGCATTCTGGGGGCGAGGCCCACATTGGTTCAATATTAGTCTTGTCGGGTATGGCATTCTGGGGGCGAGGCCCACATTAGTTCAATATTAGTTCTGTCGGGTATGGCACTCTAGGGGCGAGGCCCACATTGGTTCAATATTAGTTTTACCGGGAATGGCATTCTGGGGGCGAGGCCCACATTGGCTTAGTATCAGTTTTCCAGGTATGGCACTCCGAGTATGGAGACACAGCATCAGTTTTACCGAGTATAGTACTCCGGGTATGGAGACACGATATTAGTTTTGCCGGGTATGGCACTCTGGGAATAATGCCCACATTCAATATCAGTTTCGCCGGGTATGGCATTCTGGGGGCGAGGCCCATATTATCATCAGTATTAGTTCTGCCGGGTATGGCATTCTGGAGGCGAGGCCCACATTGGTTCAGATCAGTTTGCCAGGTACGGCACTTCGGGAATGGAGATATCAGATCAGTCAGGTACGACACTCCGGGTATGGAGACATCCGATCAGTTTGCCAGGTACGGTACTCCGGGTTTGGAGATATCAGATCAGCCAGGTACGGCACTCCGGGAATGGAGATATCAGATCAGCCAGGTACGACACTCCGGGTATGGAGATATCAGATCAGCAAGGTACGGCACTCCGGGTATGGAGATGTCACACTGCGACACCCTAGGTACGGGGTTAGCATTCAGACCATAGTGAAGCCCTAGGTACGGGGTTAGCACACCAGGTACGGCATGTGGACTATTTAGACTACAACGACACCCTAGGTACAGGGTTAACATTCAGACATTTGTGGCACTCTAGGTACGAAGGTGTCACCGCGACACCCTATGTACGAGGTTAGCACTCAGACATTTATGGCTCTCTAGGTACGGAGACGTCACCGCGACACCCTAAGTACGGGGTTAGCATTCAGACATTTGTGGCTCTCTAGGTACGGAGACATCACCGCGAAACCCTAGGTACGGGGTTAGCATTCAGACATTTGTGGCACTCTAGGTACGGAGGCGTCACCGCGACACCCTAGGTACGGGGTTAGCACTCAGACATTTATGGCACTCTAGGTACGGAGGCGTCACCGAGACACCCTAGGTACGGGGTTAGCATTCAGACCATAGTGAAGCCCTAGGTACGGGGTTAGCACACCAGGTACGGCATGTGGACTATTTAGACTACAACGACACCCTAGGTACAGGGTTAACATTCAGACATTTGTGGCACTCTAGGTACGAAGGTGTCACCGCGACACCCTATGTACGAGGTTAGCACTCAGACATTTATGGCTCTCTAGGTACGGAGACGTCACCGCGACACCCTAAGTACGGGGTTAGCATTCAGACATTTGTGGCTCTCTAGGTACGGAGACATCACCGCGACACCCTAGGTACGGGGTTAGCATTCAGACATTTGTGGCACTCTAGGTACGGAGGCGTCACCGCGACACCCTAGGTACGGGGTTAGCACTCAGACATTTATGGCACTCTAGGTACGGAGGCGTCACCGAGACACCCTAGGTACGGGGTTAGCACTCAGACATTTGTGGCTCTCTAGGTATGGAGACATCACCGCGACACCCTGGGTACGGGGCTAGCACTCAGACATTTGTGGCTCTCTAGGTACGGAGACTTCACCGTGACACCCTAGGTACGAGGTTAGCATTCAGACATTTGTGGCACTCTAGGTACGGAGGCGTCACCGCGACACCCTAGGTACGGGGTTAGCACTCAGACATTTGTGGCACTCTAGGTACGGAGGCGTCACCGCGACACCCTAGGTACGAGGTTAGCACTCAGACATTTGTGGCTCTCTAGATACGAAGACGTCACCGCGACACCCTAGGTACGGGGTTAGCATTCAGACATTTATGGCTCTCTAGGTACGGAGACGTCACCGCGACACCCTAGGTACGGGGTTAGCACTCAGACATTTGTGGCTCTCTAGGTACGGAGACTTCACCATGACACCCTAGGTATGGGTTAGCACTCAAACATTTGTGGCACTCTAGGTACGGAGGTGTCACCGCGACACCCTAGGTACGGGGTTAGCACTCAGACATTTGTGGCACTCTAGGTACGGAGGTGTCACCGCGACACCCTAGGTACGGGGTTAGCACTCAGACATTTGTGGCTCTCTAGATACGGAGACGTCACCCCGACACCCTAGGTACGGGGTTAGCATTCAGACATTTGTGGATCTCTAGGTACGGAGACGTCACCGCGACACCCTAGGTACGGGGTTAGCACTCAGACATTTGTGGCTCTCTAGGTACGGAGACGTCACCGTGACTCCCTAGGTACGGGGTTAGCACTCAAACATTTGTTGCACTCTAGGTACGGAGGCGTCACCGCGACACCCTAGGTACGAGGTTAGCACTTTGACATTTGTGGCTCTCTAGGTACGGAGACGTCACCGCGACACCCTAGGTACAGGGTTAGCATTCAGACAACCAACATCATCATTGCAGCACTCTAGGTACGGAGACGTAACCGCGACGCCCTAGGTATGGGGCTTAACACTATCAACTCGACACAGCAGGCAGACCAGGTGGCAGCTGGCGAGCCAGGTAAGTAAAAATGCATTGCACGTACTTGATAGGATTGTCATTGTCACACACTGCACAAGTCCTATCAAAGTGGGGGCGACTGTAGGCATTGCATTTTTGCATATTAGCCCGATGATGAGTCTCGTATGGAGACACTACCTCTTTAGTTGTGAAAGCCGCGGGAAACGGACGTTGGAAGGGTAAAGTTGGAAATTAGAATTTTGTCAGATTTAACTCGCTTGTTTCGCTTCGGGTTCGCTTGTTGGACCTCTGTTTTTAAACACACCAAGCCCAATCCAAAATAATTAAAACATTTAAAATGCATGTCACAAATTAAATTAAAACCAATTAAATTAAACTTAAATTAAATTAAATTAAATCACATTCCTAAACTAAATAAATCCAATTAAAATTAAATTAAAACACATGTCACAAATTAAATTCATTTCCCAAATTAAAAGATTCAAATTAAATTCCATAAATAACATTCCTAATTAAAATAAATCACATTCCTAATTTAATTTAATCACCTACCAATTTAAATAAATCATATCTTTAACTAAAAAGAATAAATCAAATCACTTCCCTTAATTAAAGATTTCCCTTATCACATTTTAATTAAAAATATCTCCCCATCAATACACAATCTTCATTTCCTTCTCCAACAAGGTAAACCCCCTCCATTGGCCTATAAAAAGAGACCCTACACCAACACATTAAACCCTGGCTCGTCTCATTCAACTCACGGTAAAAGAGTAAACAAACATCAAGAGCCCCTCAAACACGTCCCCACACATCAGCCCTCACACCTCACCAATTGACGCACAGCCCCTCACCTTGCCTCACCCACGCCTAGCCACCTGCCCCTTCTCATGCCACCTAAAAGCCCACTCACGCCCCTTCACCACGCCTACAAACCATAACACAATCTACCTTGACCACGTCCCATCTCCACTCATATAAGCCAAGCCCTATCCACGCATTAATCACAATCTTAACTGCCCATTGACCACGAACGCAATTCACGCCAAACTGCCCATTGACCACGCCAAACTGTCTCAAATTCACGCATATAACAGCCTCTATAATAGCCCCTTTAACGTCCGCACAAAGCCTTCACCGCACTGCTCCAAAACTGCCTCAATACAGCCCATTTAACTGCCGCATAAACCTTCACTGTAATGCCCAGTTTTTACCATCTGAAACTGCCCAGAAACTGTCCTAAAACTGCATCAAAACAGCCCAAAACAGTGACAAAAACCGCAGCCCCAAACCTTCCAAAAATTGCAAAAACAGTCCTTAAATTGCATTAAAACAGTGACCAGAAAATACAACAAAAACAGCAGCGAGACGGAGTGAAAACAGCAGCCCAAATAGCGAAACAGCGAGGAACAACGTTGGATTAGTGAACCAGAAAAGTTGCGGAACATCAATCCTTTCCAACGGCCGTCTAACGCGCTTTCGAGAGACGACAAAATAGGTTAGACCTGAGGACACCCTTTTATTTATTACCTTTCGTTTATCTTTATTTATTTTAATATATTATCGCATGAGAGTCGTTTGTTGAGGCATGATGTGAATATTGGATGAGCGGAATATGTGTTCCCTTTTGTGGTATATTGGATGGAAACCCGGACGTGAATTCCGTAGCCGAATCCGAATGGACGGTAGTGCGGTCTGCACTCGGGATATAATGCCACGTACCACTTGAGAGACACGTATTTCGTTTCATCCAACCTTGTATCCGAGCATGATGTAGTTAGTAGATTATTTATTCTTTAAGCATGATTTAGCCTAGTTTATTGTTTATTTTCAAGTATGATTATGTTATTTTATGCATGATATTTTGTTTCATTTACGTTTATGTTTAAATGGTTATTTGTTTATTTTTGTTTAACGGTTCAACATGCTCGTTGTGTGATATTGTGTGTTTGTCGTTTAATGACTTACTTTCCAAGCACGCAAACTTAGACATATGATTTATTTTTATGGAACATGAATTAGATATAGGTTGTCCTTGAGCATGTTGCGTAGATTCGGTTAAGATATTGCACAAATCATATCATTACAAGTGGCATTAAGTAAGGGATCATTCCGAACCCAACGGTTTGAGGTCTTCCCTTGCGAGGGGTGAGTGCGGCCTTAAATCTTTGTCCTAGTTTACACTGGGTGGCGACTCCATGTTATTTCTCCGGTTTAGTTCCTCCGTGGACTACTTCGTACTCCCAACTAGGCCGCGAGCCTAGAACAGAATCGCCGATTTATGTGTCCTACAGCTTCCATAACACGCACAAGTGTAATACTAGCCTATTCCGCATTATCGATGTCCAGTCTCGATAATACTACGACTAGGGATATTTAATGATTAAACCTTACGTGGATTAATATTGTCGCATATCTTATTAATCCGGTACTAATCATATGGACTTTTATCATTTATATATCCTGGTAATCCAATTACAAATAATAAAAGAGCAATTTCTTTTGTCACATAGTTAATTTTGTACAAGAACACCGTGTCTCTAACAAAATAGTGATATTATGGGTCGTAATTGTCCAACAATCTCCCACTTGGCCTATAGTCAATCACTCAAGTGTCCGACATTTGAACTATGTACTGGTCGCTCATGCTTATGCTGAGATATCGCTTTCGCCAGCAGGTTTACAAGGTTATCATCTGATGCGATTTATTTGATCATCACATCGCCACGATGTATGATCTCACGAATCAGATAAAACTGTTCAAGTATATACTTGGATCGTTGATGAGACCGCGGTTCCTTAGCCTGGGTTGTAGCCTAGTTCAGCTGCTAACAGAACTACTCCTAATCTAATTAGGAATTATATGGATCCAAAATGTTTCTTCTGCTGCCTCAGCTGCAGCAATGTGTTCTACTATTTTGGTTGAATCGGCAACAGTATCTTGCTTGGAAGATTTCCAGCTCATTGTTTCATTATTCAAATTAAATATGTACCCTTATTGCGACTTACAGTCGTCTTTATCAGTTTGGAAACTTGCAATGGTGAACCTAGTCACTTCAAGTTCTCCTTCTCCATGTTTTAAGAATGCATCTTTAGTTCGACTAAGATACTCAATGATGTTCTTAACATCAATCCAGTGACCATCACCTGGATCGGTCTGATAGTGACTTCATATGCTCAAAGCATATGAGACACCAGGTTGCGTACATATCTTTTAATTTACGGGTTCTCGGAGAGTGCCAACACTTTTAGATCTATCCCAGTAGATCCTTATTCCTAGAATAAAGGTTGCCTCTCCCATGTATTCCATGGAGAATTTTAATGAAAGTCAAGCTTTCACCGATTGTTAACATTGGAATGTTATTTCCAAGAAATAATACATCATCAATGTATAGGACATCCAATGTCAGTGTGCTCCCATTAACCTTCTTATATACACAAGAATCATCTTCGTTTTGAATGAAACCATATTGTAATATGATCTCATCAAAATGTTGGTTCCAAGAAAATAATTCTTGCTTCAATCCATAAATGGATCAATTTAACTTGCAAACCTTGTTTGCATGTTTCAGTACGACAAAACCGTCAAGATGTTGTAAACATCCTCCAAAAGGTTTCCTGTTAAGGAAAGCGGTTTTGACCTTCAGCTGCCATATTTCTTAAACAAAATATGCAGCAATAGCAAGCATTATCCGAATGGATTTAATCATGGCGACAGGTAAAAGGTTTCGTCGTAATCGATATCATGTTGATGACGATACCCTTTCGCTACAAGCCTAGCTTTGTATGTTTATATGTTGTCATCCACGTTTGTCTTCACCATGAAGACCCATCTGTTACCAATAGGCACAATGTCTTCTGGTATATCAACCAGTGTCCAAACTTGGTTGGTATACATGGAATCCATTTCGGACTTCATGGCATTTTTCCATATAGCGGAGTCGATACCTCGTATCACTTCCTCATACATAGTCGGTTCAGTATCCTTAATAAGACTAATGTCTACATGAGGTGAGATCAGAAACCCATACCTCGTAGGTTGTTTTCTGACTCTCTCCGACCTACGCGGTTCTTGTGTATTCGAAGATTATTGGTATAGTTTCATCCCTGATGAACTGTTGGGGTTCTGTGAGGACTCAGTGCCTGGAACAGTATTACTCTGATTTTCATCGAGTCTTACTTTCCTCCCACTTATCACTGCATATAGGAATTCCTCTTAGGAAAGCCGTATGGAGAGCAATAATTACATTGTTCTCTTGTGAGTTGTATAAGTACTATACTTTGGTTTCCCTAGGACAACCTACAAATAGGCCCTTATCCGATTTGGGTTCTAGTTTGGTACCATCCAAATATTTAGCGTATGCCCAGCATTCCCAAATCTTCAGGAATGAGAAACCCGGTTTCTTTCCTGTTCATATCTAATATGAAGTCTGTCTAACAGATTTTCATGGAACCTTATTCAAAATAAGTATTGCACTGTTTAATGCGTATCCTCAGAAGAAAATTGGAAGCTCAAAGCGACTCATCATTAACCTTACCATGTCCAACAAAGTTCGGTTTCTCTATTTGAACACACCGTCAAATTGAGGTGTCCCGGGAGGAGTTCACTGTGAAAGAATATCATACTCTTTCAAGTAATCGAGAAATTTATTACACAAGTATTTTCCACTACGGTCCAACCGCAATGTATTAATACTTTTGTCGGTCTGTTTTTTTACTTTGTGTCGAAACTCATTGATTATATCAAAAGTTTCCGACTTGTGTATCAGAAGATACACGTAACCATAACGCGATGCAACATCCGTAAAGGTTATGAAGTATTTATATCCACTTCTAGCCTAGCTAGGTATGGGCCCACTTGCGTCACAATGAACGAGGGCTAATAGCTCGGTGGCACGTGTACCTTTACCGCTAAAAGGCGTTTTAGGCATTTTGCCTAATAAACAAGATTCGTAGACGTCATATGATTTAGGATCAAATCTGTCCAAGTATCCATTCTTCCAAAGAGTTGATATATGAGTCTTGTTAATGTGTCCCAGACGACAATGCCACAAATAAGTCTCATTTGATTTATTCAATTTGAGCATTTTCTTTGTCATATTATATGTTTGAGATTAATTTATATTCAAAATATAAATATTGTTATTCTTATCTAATGTGTATATCTCAATATCATCTTTATAAGCAAAATACCCGGTGTTCTGAAACATAAAGGTATACTTGCAATGGGTTAAACTAGATATAGAGATAATGTTTCTAGTCAAACTAGGTATATTATAACAATTTCCTAATTTAAGTACATGCCCAAATGGCAGTTCCAAAACTTAGGTTCCCACAGCCAAAACAGCGACTCATGTCATGTTTCCGACTCATAAGTCGATCTCATCTGAAGCCAGTATCATGCTCATCAGCAGATCCCGCACATCAGTACATATGTATGTACCACATCCAGTATTAAAAATCCAATTTTAAAACCAGTAGTGGATATGTTTATGACAAACATACCTGAAGTCGGAGCCTTGCCCGTCTTCACTTCCTTCATGTCTGCCTTGTCCATACGGCAGTCACGCTTCCAGTGACCCCGTTTGCCACAGTTTAGGCAGATATTTTGGGATATGTTATTTGTCTTCCTAGAAGACTGTGATGATTTTGCCTTTGCCCCTTTTATTCACACCCCCAGAAACCTTCGGCCAAGCCTTGGCCTTATGGGATGTCGAAATAAGACGCGTCTTGTGCTTCTTGCCCTTTTAAAAGCTCTGGCTTTTCCTCCTTGAGCATAGCCATTAACTCTCCAAGAGTTTTCTCTTGGTTCATTATAAACCCGCCCCAACATCCGGGCAGAGACTGTAAGATCAAATCTATGGAAGTTTCAGCCTCGTAGGTAATGTCCAGTTAACCTAGCTGTTCGATGTCAGTAATCATCTGCGACACCTAGTGCTCGACAGATGTACCCTCTGACATACGCGAGCGAAAGAGCTTCTATTAAGATCTAAGGTTAGATCTATGAAGATCCTTTAATTTCATCATCATAGTATAAGGATCTAATCCTTAGTTCTGACGAAGAAATTAAGGAGTCTTTGCGGCAAGCATATCGGATTGAGCACTAAATTTATCCTCACGATGAGTCTTCTTAAGCTCATGCTCTACTATTTGCTCAACTTCTGGCTTAGGCCCGAAAGGTTTCTCTATTACATAGAGTAACTTCTCAGCTCCCATGACTATCCTGAGATTCATTTCCCAATCTGGAAAATTATGTCGTTAAACACATTTTCTCCTAGGATTATGTCCATTAACGCTAATCTTTCAGTAATCTTGATTGCTATAGTCTAACTATCCAATCAATGATTTTGGGTACACTCAAAATGTAATGGTTACTATAGTCCAACTATATAACTAACTGCAAGTTGAGTAATATGTTGTACAGTCTAACCGTTAAAAGAAAGTAATATTTAATATTAGTCCAACTAATATATTTATAACAACGATAAATAAAATAAGCGCCTATTGGTAAGTATCTAAACGAAATTACAAATTTAATACTTACCTCCCACTTTTTTTCGGCGAGCCTCTAACCCTCTGTGGAGTACTCGCGAAACCTAGTTTCCTAGTGGGCTAGAATCCCGTTAAATAACATATAACCTTGACTTTGACCAACAAGCTGTATGAAACTTAACTAGGTAGATCTCTAAGATTAATTGGATCTCATCCAATTCCTAGATCCAATAGGTGGACCTCCAAGTCCGAAACACATATCCAATATATGCAAATATATCCAATATATTTCCTAACATATTTCCTCTTAATCAACTAAGCCTTGGCTTTGGCTCAACAAGCTTAATGATTCCAGTTAAGCGGGACCTATTGACAGTGGGAAAGCTTCGTAATCGAGGTCGATGAACAAGAAGTGACCTTGACTTTGGCCAACAAATCACAACTTGCCTAAGACGTACGATATGGAACAAAGCTTTCGTGATTCAAACACATCTACGATGGACAAAGGTCTTGACTTTGGCCAACAAACCAATGCCAATATTAGATCTTGAGAGAGAATCACTCAATGGAATGAAAAACGCTTAATATTTGATGAGGGTTTTTGCGTAATTGGCAACCAATTTATTATCTTTGATTAGGTCTCATCATACACCCTTAAGCATGCATTCTAAAAGCATAATAAGGCGCGAAATAAATTAATAATGATATGAGGATGGATATATAACAAACTTTGTTCCTAGAACAAATCTCTCTCTTTCCTCTCTCCCGCTAGCACTATTTTTACTTCTACCAAATTACATAATACATCAAAGAAACCTCGTTTATATTGAGGAGAATTGGTAAGAAGAGAAATACAATGAGATAAGGAGATAATAGGCTGGACACGCAGATCCAATTTAATAAATTCTAAATGTATTACAATAATTTCCAAAATTGCCCTCACCCTTCTAATATCCATCTGATATACATTATTCATTCATACATCCAAGTATTCACACAAAGCATATTATTCAATCAATCTAATCCAATTAATTAATCTTTGAATTAATGACCATCCAATGTTCAAACAACGATTTGATTTGCGCGAGTCAAACTCGTTTAAGAATAAATACTCAAAGTACATATTCTTGAATTATATCGAACTACAATTTTAAATCCAATTTAAATTATATTCAATACTAATTCATATTTAATTCCAAATTAAATAGTTACACTTTTAAAAGTGCCTTTTAGACTTGGATTCCAAATCCAATCCAATTCGGTCTCAAAGGCCCAATTGGCATCCAATACTATTCAATTAAAGTCCAATGGGCTTTCAATTAATACTTTAGGCATGGGCTTTGGCCAAAATGGATCAAACCCAAATGCCAAAGCCCAATTAAGGAATCACCCTTTTTGCCAAAAATCAATTTAGGCCCAATTAAATTATTTAAAGGCCCAATTGTCATATTTGGACTTTATGGTAATGGTTTTAGGCCCAATTGGATCCAACCCAATTGTCCTAAACCAAACTTGGCCCAATTAAGCCCATTAAGCCCAATTACAACAAATTAAATTAACACATTATTCTAAATTACATATTAATTTAATTAAAGTGCAATTAGTACAATTAATCAATTAATCTATCATTTCCATAATTCAATTAATCATACTCAACATTTCCAATTCATGTCCAACACAAACTGAAGCAAAATCAATCTATACATGCTTATCATGCTCACGGCAATTGTCCATAAAATAACACCCAATTTGATTTCAATCCAATTAAATCAACATACAAGATTTATTTCATGCTTTAAACATATCTAATTGTCTAAAATCAAAAAATCACTATGAGGCACCTAGGGGTATACATTCGGCCATATGTTAGGATTTGGGGATTTTTGATATAATCAATTTTTCACTAATCCATTAATGCACAAATCCAATTCAACATTATACAAACATAACCCAACCATCAATTTAGGCAAATCAAGCTCCAAGCCAAAAATCCCAAATTAAAGTGTATGAACCCTAGATTTTGAAATCAAACTTAAGAGTCTCTGATACCATTGTTAGTGTTCCTAGAACATGCCAAGATCGTCTAAGAGTGATTTGTCTGTGAATAAACAAGAGGAGTTGTGGAAATACTCACAATGCTTGGTAGAGAAAATTCAAAACTTTCATGGATGTGTAGAAGCTCCAAGCCTTCAAATTGAATCCCAAACTCATCGATTGGTTTCCCTATCACCTCATTTATCTCTTTAAAGTGCTAGCTTGCTTGAATATTTGCAACAAAAATCCATGGAGGGAGAGAGCATTCACGCCCAATGAGAGAGGAAGAGGAATAATGCATTTTTTATTTCCAAAATCTAATACAAAAATTGACTTTCAAAGTTGGTATATGTTTTTAATTAAAAATAAAGTGTGTTGGTTTTGGTTTGTGTATTCAACAAGCAATCCAAGCTTTTCACACAACCAATTACCAAATTCCATCACTAGTCAAACACATTGATGTAAGTTGGTGGGCCCCACTTCAAATTCCAAATTTAAGTCGGACAATCCAACACGCAACTTCGCTCGGGCCCGGGTTTGTTAATTCCGAAATAAACAAATTTACCGTTGCGACTTTATTAAATCCAATTTAATTAAATAATAATGCCTCGCAATATTATTACGTAAGTCGCTTACGAATTAATTCTAAATTAATTCGTTCGCTCGAATTAAAATCCAATTTTAATTCCGCATTGAAATCTAATTTCAATTAATATATCTAATATATTATTTTAGCCCAATTAAATAAATTAAATAGAAAAATCCAATTTCACTATTAGATTTATTTTACCGAGTAATTCCAAATTAACCGCGTTCTCTCTTCTCGACGAATTTAATCCCAGATAAATTCTCGACGCAATTAATCCCAGATTAATTCTTTCTCTGTTAATTAATCCCAGATTAATTCTTACCGTAATTAATCATAGATTAATTTTCTCTCTCATAATTAATCCCAGATTAATTCTGTTCGAGTCAAATCTCATCGGTGAATCTTCGGGAAGCGACCTAAGAGATCCATGGATATGTCGGCAGTAAATACGGTCATCGGACTATCCGAATACGTGCGTACCTGGTACCACGTTCTTACCAATTTACAAGACATGGTTGGCTTCTAGCAAAGCACCGTGTCTACCCAATTCTCCAGAAATATTCTTTAAAGGAATATATAATCTTTGTCAGGCGTAGTATACGTAGTATTGTATATTACGATCCAGTATCAGATGTCACATGCTAGGCCTGAGACTGGAATTGTGTCTGCCCCGTACGAAGCATATATCGGATCACTGACAACTAGTCTCTATAATTGGTTAATCATGACCTAGTCATATTATCCTGATAACTGCAGTACTTAGGAGTACCAGTTCCGTATCCCTACGTGATCATCATCTCCATATGACTGAAGTGATACTTCCATCTTGACATCACACCCAATACACTATGATTCTCAGTATACCCAGAAGAGGCGTACACAGAACCTATTAAAGCCCGGACGACCAAAATCAAAGTATACTGATTGTCGCAAGTATTAACGATGCAAGTCTCAGGTTAAGACCAAATACACCTACCCTAATTCAGATTCCCATAGACACATAATCATACTACCAATGGGATTCCGAGGGGTCTATCCAGAGCGAAGCTATTCCCGTACCATCGGTAAATAGAACCTCCTATTACACTTGCATGAGTATCCAATACCTAAATATATGAGAACTATGGCATTATGCTTCCATAACACGCACAAGTGTAATACTAGCATATTCTGCATTATCGATGTCCAGTCTCGATAATACTACGACTATGGATATTTAATGATTAAACCTTACGTGGATTAATATTGTCTCATATCTTATTAATCCGGTACTAATCATATGTACTTTTATCATTTATATATCCCGGTAATCCAATTACAAATAATAAAAGAGCAATTTCCTTTGTCACATAGTTAATTTTGTACAAGAACACCATGTCCTTTACAAAATAGTGATGCTATGGGTCATAATTGTCCAACAAGTGGTTTATAGTTAGAAAGTCAGAGGCTCAGGGGTATAGTACGACTTATTCTCTGCCAGTAACATCTCCCAGATCGGGGATGTTACAAAGAGTATTGATGTTGAGATTTGTTTTGTTTTGAGTTGGACCGGAAGTCCTTTCTGTTTATTTGATGTTTTGACAGGTCGTTTTGGTGTCGGACTGTGATTCAGGTTATCCATTTTTAGGGTGTGTCATGTTCGTTTTTCATTAACATACCAGGTCCCGTATGGATTTTTGTCATCTCTATAGGCGAGGTTATCGAACCACGTAATCAAGATCCCTTATCTCTTTAATTTGTAATTGTTTCATTTGAAATTTGGGTATGAGCATGATTTAGAAGATATTTGAGGTAGCATGATTTGAATTACATAAATTGAATAAACTATTGAATATGAATATTGTATTTGTTGTAAATGGAGTTGGTGTTTGAAGTACTGAATTAAATTGAATTGTATTTGGTATTGTTAGACTTGAAAGGGGAAAATTAAGGTTATTCAGTTTTAAGAATTTTTAATTCATATTTCATCACATCTTGAATTATTTAGATCATACAGAAATTTCAACTTGAACTCAAGTGACGCCAAGCACGTCGTTAATAAGCTAATCTATTATCTTAATAAAAATAATCATTCCTCGGTTATAATCTTAAATTTAGGGGTGGCATTTTGAGTTTTGATTCGTTTATTCGCTCGTTTCAATTCTCTTTAAAGTAAGTACGAGTTTGAAAAAATAGATTCATTTAATAAATGGGTCAATTCGATTCGATTCGTTTATTAAACGAATCGAATACCAATTTAAGTTGATTCATTCATTTTTTCGTTTACGATTCGTTTTACTAATGTTTTAATAGTTATTATTATTTTCCAATTAAGATTCGAGAAATTATGGCTAATTACCATATAAAAAAATATTATCAATATTTGGTAAGTTATTTTTAGTAAATATATTAATTACATATTTCATATGTATATATTTATGAAGAATTAATGTAAATAAATTATGGTAAATTATGTTATTCAATAATATCATGACTAAACGAATATTCTTATTAGATTCGTTTAATAAACGAATCGAATACGAACCCATCACATTTTGATTCGATTCGTTTAGGATCCGATACAAATTTGATTCATTAATTCGTTTTTGTAATATCCCTCCTAGAGCCAGGATGCTACTGGCAGGAGACAGAAAAACCATCTCCATAAGCATCTGATGCTACTAAAATTTCGACATGACCTCTACTAAAAATCATGAAACTTGGATCAAAGTCTGGCACCTCGAGGTGCCCTGATATTACACTCAAGCAATCAATCTCAACTCATATTCTAAAAAGGCTCCGGCCTAACAAATCTCAACTCATATGCAAATAGGCCTCAGACCTGACATAAGACAAATAATTATAAATAACTACGTGCTCAGTAAGATTAAAACTACACATGTGATACAAAATAAATAAAAGTAAGGTTGTGGGAGCCCATAACACATCCCGGAAGAATACAACGACTCAAGACCAACTTGACTGCATCAGGGTGATCCGCTGTCTACAAAACGCCTCTAGAATCTTCTAGCTCCTTAAGTCCAATGTGAACCTGCAAAACTAGCAAACTGTTGGGGTGTGAGCTATAAAGCTCAGTAAGTAACTCATATCTTATGAGAATATATCAAGTGACAATAAGAACTTAAACAGAAATAAAATATATGTAATTATACTCGAACTTATAAATCTCCTCTTAATCCGATGACAACATATATATATCATACCTTGAAAATACACTCACTGTACTAAATGGAACATCAATTTTCTCATAACCGGAACTAACTTATTATCTACCAAGCCATCCAAACCAGCGGCTAAGGCCATCCCAAACCCGTGGTGGTTTAGTCAGCTTAAACTACGGCTGGTTATTTTATAAAGGTTATGTGAGCTAACAACACAAACATTAGCTAACTGTGAGCTGTAGATCATTTATTGAAACACCGAGCTGAAACCTTAGACCTCTATACAACATAAGATAGCTAGTATTATAGTAAACAAGTCAAATATAAACTTTAAACAAACAAATCAACATATTAGCAATTTATCAGAATTATTAAATTGTGACAAGTTCAGATTTTATTATCTTGTTATTATCCTTTATATTTAACCCATGTCAAACTTTCATATTTACTTATTTACAAATGCGTTAATCTAATAGCTAACATCCAAGGCATACAAAGCAAAACATGAATACCTTAGAGCATATTGTTTGATATCAAATACACTTCAATCACATGAATTTTGATATCAAATACACTTCAATCACATGAAACATGAAGTCATACATATATACTTTTATCATAATTATCCATATTTGAAATATCATCAAATCAGCAATCCAAACAAAATATCTAAGAAAACTGTCTTTTCAGAAATCTATTTTCTTATCTGAAAACACATCTCTTTTTGTAAAACTTTTCAGAAAACTCTTTTCTGTCTGTAAAACTCTGAGCTTTTCTGTAAATACTCATAATCAATGCAATAACTTTCCGAGTTTAAAATACTTAAATCCAAGTTTTCCTTTCAAAACTTTTGTAAAACAGTTGTGAAAACATCATCTGAAATACCATATGTCATCATGTACATAATCCCATGGTCTTTGGGTGATACGTCTCGCCGTCCCACATGCCACTAAACTAGTAAACAGTGGTGCTATCAGTGCCACCAACCTATCTCTGAAATTCGGGTCTAGAGGCCTTGCTATCCTACTAGCCCACTACCCATGATCTAGGGGCATCTGTCATCCCTAGTCGTGTATCTCGTGTGCACATGTACCGGATTGGTTTCTGTTATTCTAGATTTATTATCGATATTCTCAATTCCATATCTGAATCAAGTTACATCTGCGGCGGGTTTTTTCCCCATGCCTCCAAAATCATAAAAGCATTCCTTTGAAATCATTTTCATCATCAAGGCTTTTATCTGAAACCATGCTTTATTAAAAAGCTTAAATTATATATCTCAACTCGAGTGAAATCAACATTTCAAGTGAAAATCAATTTAGTCAAATGATCTGCAAAATCATATCTGAAATCATAATTAAAATTCTGAAATAAGTACTCCGGTCACACATACACAATAGTCAAGGCATCTAGGAACACACATTCAAGACAACACATACATATGAGCTGGCTCACACATACAATACTCGTACGGAACTCATTACCTATTTAGAATAGATATGAGATGAATGTCGTCAGAACATATTTCCTAACCAGCTCCGCTACTACACCATAAAATCATTAACCAATTAAACATACCATCATGAATACATGTCACGTGTGTTGGACAAAATGACCCATAGCGTCACTATTTGCACATATCATTGTGTTGTTGTAGCAAATTAACTATGTAATAAGGAAATTGCACTCTCATCATTTGTGATTAGATCACCATAGATATATAAATGAAGAGAGGTCCCTATGATTAGTTCCTGGATTGAGATGATATGAGACAGTATCAGTCCACGAAGGATTAATCATTAAATATCCCTAGCCGTAGTATTATCGAGACTGGACATCGATAATGCGGAATAGGCTAGTATTGCACTTGTGCGCGTTGTGAGGGCACAACGGCATAGTTCTCATATATATAAGTATTGGATACTTGTGCAAGTGCGATAGGAGGTCGTGTTTCACCGATGGTACGGGAAACAGCTTCGCTCTGGATAGACCCTTCGGAATCCCATTGGTATTATGACTAGGTGTCTATGGGAGGCCGAAATCAAGGTAGGTGTGTATAGTCTTAACCTGAGACTTACATCGCTAATACTTACGACAATCGGTAAACTTTGGTTTTGGTGGTGGGGGATCTTAACTGGTTCTGTGTTCACCTCTTCTGGGTTTATCAGAGAATCGTAGTGTATTGGATGTGATGTCAAGACGGAAGTGTTACTCCAGTCATAATGGAGATGATGTCACGCAGGATACGGTATTAGTGCTCTTAAAGTGATGCGCATCCAATCGTGATATTATGACCAGGTCATGAATATCCGATTATAGAGACTAGTTACCAGACATCCGATATGTGTTTCGGACGGGGCAGACACTTATCCAGCCCCAGCCCTAGCACGTGATTATCCGATACTGGGCCGATACGCACAATACAATTGTATACTACGCTTGATACAGATCTAGATATTCTTTGATGAATATGTCCGGAGAACTTGGGAAGACTTGGTGCTTTGCTAGGAGTCGACCTTGTCTCGTAAATCGGTAGAACGTAGTACTTGGTACGTACGTGATTCGGGCACTCCGACGACCGTATTTACTGCCAACTTATCCGGGGATCTCATGGGTCGCTTCCCGATAATCCACCGATGACGCACAACTCGCACTCTTGAATAATCTGGGATTATAAAGAAGAGAGAGAGAGAATTAATCTAGGATTAATAACGGAGATGTTTTATCCGGGATAAAATGTCGTCTAAAGAGAGAGAACGATTAATTCGGAATTAATCGATGTATTAATATATTCGATATATTAGACGAAATTAGATTTCGACGCGGAATTAAATTAGATTTTAATTTGGGCAAACGAGTTAATTTAGAATTAATTCGTTAGCGACGTAAATAATAATTTCGCCAGGCGCAATTATTTATTTAAATTCGATTGAATTAACGTCGCGACGTAAGCTCGGTATTTCGGAAATATCGAACCCGAACGCGTGAGTGCACGTGGGCCCACTTTCATTTGGAAACATGTGGGGCCCACATGACACATGTCATTGTATGTATTATTTTATTGATAATGCATTGCATGTTGATAGTGTAGAATGCACTCAATGTTATTGCATGGAAATTGAGTGTTTGACACTCTAAGCCATTGCATGTTTTGTGTCATAATTTTATTATTTATTTAATAAATATTATGGCATAAATATAAATTGATTTTTGGTAAATCATTTTAACTTAACACAAAACATTTCATCTCTCTCAAATGCTCTCTTCTCTCACGCCCATATGGGCACAATGCTCACTGGTTTTGAACCAGAAAAACGTGAGCAATAGGGAAGCTAAGAGTGGTTTCTCATGGTGAGAAATCAAGTGCTAGCACACTTACAAGTCTTGCGAAGGTGGTAGGGAGGTTCGACCATGAGACGGGATCCATCCGACGAAGCTAGGAGCTCCGTTCTCTCATTCAATTTTCTGTTCTTGTAGGCAGTGGACTGCATGCAGTAGGCTTACATGGCAGTGCGTTTTTTGGGTCCATTTGTCTTCAAATCGACTCTACCGATCAATGTGAGTATTCCGCTACCTCCGTTGGTGTGTTCACACATTATTTCATGTCTTGATTTGATCTTGGGACCTTAGAAATAACCAACAATGGCATCATTAGCTAATGTTGCAAGCATGAAATTTTAGGTTAAAATTTGGTAAAATTGATTGAAGCATGTTCTTGTGAAATTTGATGAATAAGTATGCTTGCATGTATATAGAATGATGTTACATGGAATCAATTTTATGAAAAATGCATTGGATGATTTTTCCCCAAAAATCCAACCTTGGCCGAATGGTATGATGAAATTGATTGAAGCATGTTCTTGTGAAATTTGATTAATAAGAATGCTTACATGTATATAGCATGATGTTATATGGAATCAATTTTATGAAAAATGCATTGGATGATTTTTCCCCAAATTCATGCCTTGGCCGAATGTGTTGCTACTTGGAGTGGATTGGAATTTTTTGTGTTTAAGATCATTGGATGACTTAGAACGTGTACGGGACGTAGATTAGTAATTCAATCGGATTGAAAAACAAATCGGCACAAAAAAACTCACCTTGGCCGAATACATAATGGACATGTAAAGGAGTTGATTTTTTGTTAAAATTAATGTTGGACATTTATTTTGAAAAATAGATGATTAATAAATTAAATGGGTATTTTTGAAATATTTGGTTTAATATATTAATCTTGGTATTACACTTTAATTAATTGGACTTTAATGTTTGGAATATTAAAATTTAATTAATGGGCTTTAAAAAAAAAATTTAATTGGGCCTTATGGGCTTAAAATTGGTTTTATGGCACTTAAGGGTGATTCCTTATTTGGGCTTGGTAATTGGGTTTGACCCACATTGACCAAAGCCCAAGCCTTAATAAACCAATTGAAAGCCCATTTGACTTGAATTGAATTTAACATTGGATGTTAGTTGGGCTTTGAGACCCAATAGGATTAGATTTAGAATCTAAGTCTTTAAAGCATATTAAAAGTGTAAACATTTAATTTGGAATTAAATAATTGAATTAGTATTGAATACGAATTAAATTAGATTTAATAAGTAGTTCGATATAATTCGTGAATTCGTACCTTATGTACTTATTCTCAATCGAGTTGGACTCGTGCAAAATCAAACCGTTGTTTGAACATTGGATGATCACTTTAAATAAAGACTAATTAATTGGATTAGATTGGTTGTAAAAGCATGTCTTGTTTGTATATATATGTGTGTGAATACGTGGTTGTGTTGAATGAATAATGTATATCGGATGGATATTAGATGGGTGGGCAATTTTAGAAATTGTTGTAATAAATTCGATTTATTAAATTGGACCTGCGTGTCCAGCCTTATCACCTTCTTTCTCTTTGTATTCTCTTCTCACCTATTCCCCTCTATGTATATCAGGTTTCTTTAGAAGTGTAGTGTAACGGGTAGAAGTAGTACAAGTGCTAGTTGAGTGAGAAAGGGAGAGATTTGATCTAGGATCAATGTGTTAAGTATCCATCCGCATATCATTATTATTTTATTTCATACTCGCTTTATTATGTATTTAGAATGCATGTTTAAGGGTGTATGATGATGAGACCTTAACAAAGATAATTAAATTGGTAGCCAATTTGTACGCGAAAATCCCTCAATCTATATTAAGCAAATATCCTTCCATTGAATGATTCTTGTTCAAGATCCGAAGTTGGCATTGGTTTGTTTTTGACCAAAGTCAAGACCTTTGTCAATCAAGGATGTACTTGAATCATGAGAGTTTTGTTGCATATCGGTGTCTTGTCCAAATCGTGATTTTTATTGGCCAAAGTCAGATCACTTTTTGTCCAATGACATTGATTACGAAACTTTCCTCGTCAATGGGTCCTGCTTAACTGGAATCATTAGGTTTGTTTTTGGCCAAAGCCATGGCCTAGATGATTCGGAGGATATGGTTGGGGAAATGTATTGGATACATTGACATTATACATATGTTTCGGACTTGGATGTCCACCTAACCGGATCTAGGAATTGGATGAGATCCAATTGATCTGTGAGATCTACCTAGTTAAATAGCATACAGCTTTTTATTGACCAAAGTCAGGGTTGTGTGTTATTTAATAGGACCCTAGCCCACTAGGAAACGCGGTTTCCCGAGTACTCCACATTGGGTTAGAGGCTCGACGAAAAATAGTGGGAGGCAAGTATTGAATTTGCAACATTCGTTCGAATACTCGCTAAACACGCTCATTTATATTTTACTCGTCATATTAATCAAAAGTATTAGTCGGACTAATATTTTATGTTGTTTTAAAAAAATATATATAGTTGGACTATATACAAACTCATTCAATATATAGTTGATTTTGTAATTGGATTATAGTAATCAATATAATTGAATTAAATGATAGTTGATTTTATAATGGGATTATAGTAATCAATATTAAAATATAGTTGGACTATATACAAACTCATTCAATATATAGTTGATTTTGTAATTGGATTATAGTAATCAATATAATTGAATTAAATGATAGTTGATTTTATAATGGGATTATAGTAATCAATATTAAAATTATAGTTGATTAAATAATTGGATTATTGTAATCATTATAATAAATAGTACCTTAATAATTGATTAAATAGTTGGACTATTAAAATCAAGTAAAGAATTGAAAAGGTTGAATATTTAAAATATATAATCCTTGGATTAAATTTTTAAATGATTTAATTTTCAATTGGGAATCGATAATAGGTTAATTTATTTGATAAAATAACTTATTATTACTAAGCCCATAATTAAGCAAATAGTAGAGCATAAAGTCTTTGGAAGATTTATGTGATGATGACTTTAGTGCTTAATTAATATACTTACAATAAATCTATCTTTAGATTTAAAAGTATTAAAATTGCAATTAATAATTCTTGGAGAATTAATTGACTATTCTAGTGGAGAAAAGTCAAAGTTTGCAATTGGGCATGTAGCACAAGGTGCACATCGTTTCGATATTCCGAAACCCAAGGCGTGTCCAAAGGTTGGTGAAATATTGAAAAGGATAATTGACATATCTCAAAGTGACTACCATTGGATATGGAAGACACGAAGGAATTAAAGAAAGGGCGAGGCTCTAACTTTAAATATTTGTCAAAGTGTTCACTACTAGTATTAAAATTGGATTTTAAATACTTAGTGTGGTACATAAAATATATGTATTGACGTTCAGAATCCGCTGTGAGCTGGATACTGGCTTCAAGCCGAGATTTCTCTGCGAATCGGAAACGGGACGAAAGTCGCTGTTTCGACCGCATAAACCTAAGTTTAGGAACTACCCTTTGGGTATGTATTTAAATTAGGAACTGTCATAATGTAACTAGTTTATCTAGAGTCATTATCTCTATATCAGTGTTTAATCCATTGCGGATAAAACCTTTATATTCTAGAACACTAAAGTGTTTCAATATATAAAGATGATACTGAGATAAATACATTGGATGTAAATAACAGAATTTATATTTTGAATATAATAAAAATCTCAAACATATAAAATGACAAATAAATAGCTCAAATTGATTTGATCAATGGAGACTTATTTGTGGCATTGTTGTCTGGGACACAATTAAACAAGACTCGTATATCCACACTTTTGAAGAGTGGGTACTAGGACTGATTTGACTATTCAAATAAGGTCTACGAATCTAGTTTATTAACACAAGACTCGTATATCCACACTTTTTGAAGAGTGGATACTAGGACTGATTTGACTATTCAAATAAGGTCTACGAATCTAGTTTATTAGGTTAAATACCTAAAATACTATTTACTGGTAATAGTAAAAGGGCCACCGATCTGTTAGCCCTATTCATGGTGAAGTAAGTGGGCCCATATCTAGCTAGGCTAGATGTGAACATGAAAATTTCGTGACCTTAACGGATGTGACATCACATTGTGGTTATGTGTTTCTTTTGAAGAACACAGATCGGAAACTTTAGAGTTTCGACACGAAGTAGACAAACAGATCGGCTATAGTGTTATTCCGCCACGGTAAGACCGAAATGGAAAATACTTAAGCAGTAAGTTTCATATATAAATGAAGAGTATGGTATTCTTCATATAAGGACTCCTCCGAGACACGTCGGTTAGACGATGTGTCTGAACTAAAACCGAATTTTGTTGGACATGATAAGGTTTATCACGAGTCGCTCTGAGCTACTATCTCCTTCAACCGGATATGTATTAACAGTGCAAAACTTATTTAGAATAAGGTTCCATATAAATCTGTTTGACAGATATCATATAGGATATGAACAGGGAAGAAACGAGGTTTCTCATTCCTGATAATTGGGTATGCCAGGCATAGCGTTTGGATGATACAAAACTAAGGACCCAAATTGGATAAGTGCCAATAGGTTATCCTAAGGGAAACCTTAAGTATAGTACTTATAAATCCCACATTAGAACAATGTGATTGTTGCTCACCATGCGTTTTTCCTGAGAGAAATATCGATATGCAGTGGTCAGTGGGAGGATAGTGATACTCGATGAAAATCGGAGTAATACTGTTCAAGGCACGAAGTCCTTAATGGAACACAAATAGTTCATCTATGATGAATCTATACCATTAATCTTCAAATACACAAGAAACTAGTAGATCGGATAGAGTCAGAAAATAACCTAGGGTATGGGTTTCTGCTCTAACCTCATAAAGATGTCAATCTTATGGAGGTGTACCATCCGACTACGTTTTGAGGAAGTGATACGAGGTATCGACTCCCTGTTATGGCAAAGTGCCATGAGTCCGGAATGGATTCCATGTTTAACAACTATTTTGGATACTAGTTGTTGTACCACAAGGCGTTGTGCCTATGGTACATTAAACGTCTTCAAGGAAGACATACATGGAAGGCAACAAACCAACGTACAAAGCTAGGCTTTTGACGAAAAAGGTATCGTTATCAACATTGTGTTAATAACGGTTCAACCTTTTACCTGTTGCCATGGTAAATCCATTTTGAAAATGCTTGTTGATAACTGCGTATTTCATTTATGAAATTTGTCAGTTACAGATCAAAATCGCTTTCCTGAAAAGGAAACCTTTTGGAGGATATTTACAACATCCTGACGATTTTATATAACCGACAAACAAGGTTTGCGGGTTATTCGATCCATGTTTGGATTGATGCAAGCATAAGGTTCTTGGAACTGTTATTTTGAAATAATCATAATGGTTTATGATTTGATTCAAAGCTAAATAATTCTTGTGTATATAAGGAGGTTAGTGGGAGAGCGCACTGACAGTGAAATTCCCATAAAGCAATTGGTGAAAGCTTGGCTTTCATAAATATTCTTTCATAGAAATTCTCCGTAGAATTCTGGGGAGTAACAACCTTTATTCAAGGAATAAAGATCTACTGGGCTAGATTTAGAGTTGGTAACACTCTCTGAGAAATTGTACATTTAAAATGTACTTGTATTGGTGTCTCATACGCTTTGAGCATATGGAGTCACAATCGGGTCAATCCAAGGGATAGTCACTGGATTGAAGATTAAGAACATCTGTTAGTATCTGAGAGAACTAAAGATGTTGTCTTAAACTATGGAGATGGAGAACTTGAAGTGACTGGGATCACTACTGCAAGTTTCCAAACAATTAAAATACTGCGGTACTACTATAAAGTTTGAATAACAGGGACAGTGAGCTGGAAATCTTCCTAGCAAGATAACTGTTGCCGAATAAACAACAAATGCGGATTATTGCTGCAGCTGAGGCAGCAATAGAAGACCATATGGGTCGAAAATAATCTAATAAGATTAGATAAAGTTCTGTTAGCAGCTGAGCTAGGCGTCAGCATAGGCTAAGGAATTAAAGGTCTCATCGACGATCCAGATATATACTTCTATATCATCTGATTCGTTCGGATCATACATCGTGGCGATGTGATGATCGTATAAATCGCGTCAAACGATAATCGAACAAATCCGCTGACGAAAACCTTTCCTCAGCAATTTGAGTGAACCGTACATAGTTCAGGTGTGGGACACTTGAGTGACTGGCTATGTGCCAAGTGGGAGATTGTTGGACAAAATGACCCATAGCGTCACTATTTGCACAGATCATTGTGTTGTTGTAGCAAATTAACTATGTAATAAGGAAATTGCACTCTCATCATTTGTGATTAGATCACCATAGATATATAAATGAAGAGAGGTCCCTATGATTAGTTCCTGGATTGAGATGATATGAGACAGTATCAGTCCACGAAGGATTAATCATTAAATATCCCTAGCCGTAGTATTATCGAGACTGGACATCGATAATGCGGAATAGGCTAGTATTGCACTTGTGCGCGTTGTGAGGGCACAACGGCATAGTTCTCATATATATAAGTATTGGATACTTGTGCAAGTGCGATAGGAGGTCGTGTTTCACCGATGGTACGGGAAACAGCTTCGCTCTGGATAGACCCTTCGGAATCCCATTGGTATTATGACTAGGTGTCTATGGGAGGCCGAAATCAAGGTAGGTGTGTATAGTCTTAACCTGAGACTTACATCGCTAATACTTACGACAATCGGTAAACTTTGGTTTTGGTGGTGGGGGATCTTAACTGGTTCTGTGTTCACCTCTTCTGGGTTTATCAGAGAATCGTAGTAGTGTATTGGATGTGATGTCAAGACGGAAGTGTCACTCCAGTCATAATGGAGATGATGTCACGCAAGATACGGTATTAGTGCTCTTAAAGTGATGCGCATCCAATCGTGATATTATGACCAGGTCATGAATATCCGATTATAGAGACTAGTTACCAGACATCCGATATGTGTTTCGGACGGGGCAGACACTTATCCAGCCCCAGCCCTAGCACGTGATTATCCGATACTGGGCCGATACGCACAATACAATTGTATACTACGCTTGATACAGATCTAGATATTCTTTGATGAATATGTCCGGAGAACTTGGGAAGACTTGGTGCTTTGCTAGGAGTCGACCTTTTCTCGTAAATCGGTAGAACGTAGTACTTGGTACGTACGTGATTCGGGCACTCCGACGACCGTATTTACTGCCAACTTATCCGGGGATCTCATGGGTCGCTTCCCGATAATCCACCGATGACGCACACACTCGCACTCTTGAATAATCTGGGATTATAAAGAAGAGAGAGAGAATTAATCTAGGATTAATAACGGAGATGTTTTATCCGGGATAAAATGTCGTCTAAAGAGAGAGAACGATTAATTCAGAATTAATCGATGTATTAATATATTCGATATATTAGACGAAATTAGATTTCGACGCGGAATTAAAATTAGATTTTAATTTGGGCAAACGAGTTAATTTAGAATTAATTCGTTAGCGACGTAAATAATAATTTCGCCAGGCGCAATTATTTATTTAAATTCGATTGAATTAACGTCGCGACGTAAGCTCGGTATTTCGGAAATATCGAACCCGAACGCGTGAGTGCACGTGGGCCCACTTTCATTTGGAAACATGTGGGGCCCACATGACACATGTCATTGTATGTATTATTTTATTGATAATGCATTGCATGTTGATAGTGTAGAATGCACTCAATGTTATTGCATGGAAATTGAGTGTTTGACACTCTAAGCCATTGCATGTTTTGTGTCATAATTTTATTATTTATTTAATAAATATTATGGCATAAATAATATAAATTGATTTTGGTAAATCATGTTAACTTAACACAAAACATTTCATCTCTCTCAAATGCTCTCTTCTCTCACGCCCATATGGGCACAATGCTCACTGGTTTTGAACCAGAAAAACGTGAGCAATAGGGAAGCTAAGAGTGGTTCTCATGGTGAGAAATCAAGTGCTAGCACACTTACAAGTCTTGCGAAGGTGGTAGGGAGGTTCGACCATGAGACGGGATCCATCCGACGAAGCTAGGAGCTCCGTTCTCTCATTCAATTTTCTGTTTTTGTAGGCAGTGGACTGCATGCAGTAGGCTTACATGGCAGTGCGTTTTTTGGGTCCATTTGTCTTCAAATCGACTCTACCGATCAATTTGAGTATTCCGCTACCTCCGTTGGTGTGTTCACACATTATTTCATGTCTTGATTTGATCTTGGGACCTTAGAAATAACCAACAACGTGTCACAGACTCATTACATGGTTTCTCATACTCAATCATATACATGAAAAACATTGCTTAATCATTCAGAATCATCACACACATACGTTTATATACATATATCAAACATATGAATATGTTTATTACTTCGAATTCTGATACCATGACCTTTACAACCCTCACATTCTTTACTTATCAATCAACATTATGCATCCAATCAATCACGAACTTCATCACTCGAAAAAAACTTTAGTTTATACCAACTCAACCTCTATACCGCTAAATCGTATACATTGACCAATAACAAACTTATCCCAATGACTAACATCTACACGTATTATTACAAATTCTAAAGTCATAACTTTTTCTTTACCAATCTTTTATACCCAAATCATACATATTCAATCATGTCATACATATACAAATACACGTTCATATGCTAATACACATGCTTATACATACTCATATATTTACATACACGAATACATATGAGTACCAATTCATACACTTCCATACATCTATACATACACATAAACATTAACTTCATTTCATGTCTCACATAATATCATATCAATAATAAAAATCTATACCTTTGGTAGTCGATTATCCCAACCAAACGTAATCTCGAACTTCGTTCTCAAGAATATACCTTAACTATCCTCTTTTGAGTTATCATCGCATGGGTTACTTACCTGGCTTCACGAGCACTCTAGGTCCTAGTCACATCTGTAAAAACAAATGGCAAAAATATCGCCAGAATCGTGATTTACGGTATTCTCGACTTAACTATGATAAAATCTTGGATCTTTCCAGAACAAACTATTCCAAGCCACTAGTTCACCTAAATTCTCGGTTTACGCGTTTTGGGAAATCTTCCGAAAAAGTTTCCGCAAACACCACGGAAGGGTCCCGAACCCTTTGAACCTACCCGGATTTATCAAAATATGTTCGTAATATCATAAATAACTCAGAACTATCATCAAAACCAAACCACATCTTTATACGCAAAAACTCACTTTTACCGAAGACTTACGTATTCTATCGGATCGATCAAACTCATTCCATTTTAACTCTGATTCTACGAGATACTCATATTCAATATACTAATACTCAAACTATTCAATTTATATCAATACTCTACTCTACAAAGCTACTGGATACATCCGAACATTTAATTATAAACTTGAAATTTGCAGATTTTTACCGGGAGGTCATACCAAGATTTCGAGGGCATATACGGACTCCAAACGATCCCATGAACACGTTGGAATCGACGAAATTCCGATCGGAGCTACTGTTCACAATGAGTCATTATTTATCTGAATCTTCTTTCATCATTTCACGTGCAATCGTGCACAGAACGGAAAAATCCGTCACCGCCAACTTGTAGTACTCTCCCAGAGCTTCGATTTGGCGAGTGGCTCGGGTCGTGAAACGAAGCGACGAGTCAGGATCGATAAACCCATGTGCGCACGTCTTCACCTCAATTTCTCGTCGTTGCCGGCGTTTTTGGCGTCGTCACCGGCAGCTGGAGGATAGGGAAGCTCCGAAGCATCTTTCTGGGGTGGTGCGCCCGCCGACGGTGGCCAGCGTAACCAGAAACCGGTGGAACGAATTTTGGGGGTGGGGGGTCGAGTTTGAGAGATTGAGAAGTTTTGCCCTTTAGGTAATTTTATAAAACTAAGGGTATTTATAAAAAACTTTCTGAAATTTATAATCTGACCATCAAAAATTACAGTCAGGTCTCTATCATGGGGCTTTCACGGAAATTTATATTTTTGAAGCCATCTGGTGTAAATTTCGAAAAATGATCAACACAAAAGTTGTTCGTCTCGAAAAAAAAAAGTTTGATGGTTTAGAAATCAACTCAATCGGAGATCGTTTGCTATCTTTATAGCCGAAACAAGAAACTTTTACGCGAAAAATAATATAATTAAAAATCGTGTAACCGGTTCTCAGAACCACGCCTTTTCCAATACGACCAAGCTTTACTTAAAAATATTTCCACCTGTTTTCTAATACACAAAGTCATATTTTTCCGAATATCAATCAGTTCCAATTCAATTCGAAAAGCTTCTAAAACCATTCCGAAAAATATTCGGGATATTACAGTTTTGCCACCCCTATTAAAATTTGAATCAAAATTAACCCTCAATAAGTTGAATTTGCGGTTATAACAATGAAATTATTGGATCATATTAATTTTTTGATTGAAATTTCTGAAGTGGGTTGGGTTAAATGGTTCCAATTAAACGAGCCCAAGTACTCAGTTTGGGTGAGTACATCAACCCGACCTGGCCAATTCCATATTGGGGAATAGATGCTAGGGTTTTTGGCCTAGTGACTATATAATAAACGAGTGTTTTCCTATCACCCTTCTTCTCATCACAGCGAGAGCGAGCAGTTGAATACTTCTCCATTTTCATCTATTGAATCTCTCTCGCTGAAGTCAAGAAACAAACATGGCGACCGAAACAGAAACGGCACCGAGGCAGCTCTTACAGAAAGAAGCTGACATTCAGATGATGTTGGCCGCCGAGGTCCACCTCGGTACCAAGAATCTCGATTTCCAAATGGAACGTTACGCTTTCAAGCGAAGAAACGATGGTATAATTTTTCAGTAACTCTTTAATCTTATTTTTCATCTGGGTTGTGTTTATTTTGTTCTGTTTTGAGTTTCATGCGCCAAAATTTTTTACTTGTTTGTGTTTTGTATGATTTGTTATTTTATATTCTCTGATCCTATGAAATTTTAGTTATAATAATTATGTATGTATACTTTGTGAAGTTGTTTGTTTTGGGTGTTTCAAATTGTGCAGTGGTTTTTTTTTTTTTCCTGAACTTGTTTGGGTATTGTAATGGCTAAAAAATGTTTGGTGTGTGAAAGTGTGTGAATTCATGGAATGTCTATGAGGAATAGTAAGGTTCATTTTAATTCATGGAAGATTCACTAAATGTTTCACTTGTGATTTTGAAGCTGTAGAAATTAAGGAATGCAAAAGAATATGATGTATTGTTTGTGTTCGTGTGGTGGTCTATAGCATAGTGTGGAATATGGTTCAACTTACTACCATGTTTGGTTATATGAAATTGACAACTATAATAGTCTAGTGGTTCCTGTTTGGATGTATCCATATGCTTTGATTACATCAATAAAAAAAGTTGTAGTTAGGTCTTAGGTGATTGGTCATATCATGATTAATTATGCAAGTCTTTTGGAATTTGGGGAATGTAACACTGTGTTCTTAATCTGTTACTGGGAAAAGATTTAGTTATTCATGGTTCCATTCTCAATTTCCATGTTTGTGTTTCTCAGGTATTTATATTATCAATCTTGGCAAGACCTGGGAGAAGTTACAGATGGCAGCCAGGGTTATTGTAGCCATTGAGAACCCCCAAGACATTATTGTACAGTCTGCTAGACCATATGGTCAGAGAGCTGTGTTGAAGTTTGCACAGTACACTGGCGCTCACGCCATTGCTGGCAGGCACACTCCTGGTACATTTACCAATCAAATGCAGACATCATTCAACGAGCCCCGTCTTCTCATCCTCACAGATCCAAGAACTGACCATCAGGTAAGAATTTTCCTATATGTGTGTAGTTCTGTTGTTTTAGTGAGTTGGGCGTCTATTTGTGCTGATGTTGATTTATACAATAATTCTTATGCAGCCTATTAAGGAAGCTGCTCTTGGGAACATTCCCACCATTGCCTTTTGTGACACTGACTCACCTATGCGCTACGTGGATATTGGCATTCCTGCTAATAACAAGGGCAAACACAGCATTGGGTGTCTCTTTTGGCTTTTGGCTAGGATGGTTCTGCAAATGCGTGGCACTATTCGTCCTGGCCACAAGTGGGATGTGATGGTAAGTAAATAAATGTGAAAAGTCTTCGAAGGACAATTTGTGAATCATGGTTTTTTTTTATGAATTGCAATTTGAATGTTTTCTAAATTTGTCAGGGACCCTATCTATCCTTTATTTTGTACCTACTTTTATCATTTGACTTCATGTTTCCTTTGTGCAGGTGGATCTGTTCTTCTACAGGGAGCCAGAAGAAGCGAAGCAGGCTGAAGAAGAGGAGGCTCCTGCTATTGATTATGCAAATGTGGCTCCCGAGTATAACATGAATCTTACAAGTGATCAATGGCCTTCCCAAATTGCTGATGCTCAGTGGCCCGGTGAAGTTCAGCAGCCCATTACTGCTGTTCCCTATTTCCCAGAAGGTTGCATATTTACCCTATACATTCGGTGCTTGGTTGCTATTATTGTGTTATTACATGTTCTAAAAACTTGTGAATTTTCACTTGCAGCAGGTGCAGTTCCTGTGGCTGGTGATGGATGGGATGCAGTGCCGGCACCAGAAATGGCTGCTGTTTCAGCTCCTGATGTTCTTGCCCCACAGCCCACTGGCTGGGACTGAAAATATTTTGAGAGTTTTGCTTAGATCCTTTAAGATTTTTCTGTCTACTGTTTTTTTGGCACAGTTTAGATGATGATGGTATGTGTTTAGACCATTTCAAACATTTTGTTTTACTTTCTTTTGGCATAATGGTATGTTGGAGTACTGATATTTTGTCGTGTTACATTTGCCAAGTTACCTAAATTTTTTTGCAAATCTCTAATGCCCTAAGCCTGGGATATCTAATGTTATCTGTCTGAAATTCTCTGAAATTTATCATTTGCCCGTCATATAATCCAACGATTCTTGATTTGATATTTTTTAATAATAAAAAATTATTGGAATCAAACTGACGAATAAAGTTTCGTTTTTTGTTTCTTTTCTTTTTTTAACAAAATGGATCGTATAATAGGTAAAAGCACGGAAAGTTTATTGATGCGTATTTCCAGTGATGAAGATTGGGAGGACAATAAAACTTCGAAATCTCTCGAGCGACGAACTGAGTTAGGGATGATATTTAATTAGCCTCTTTTTTTTTTGGGGTAATAAGAAACCTAACAATTAGGGATGACAATTTTACCCGCAAACCCGCAAAAACCCGCCCGCAATGGGTAGGATTTGGTAAATATATTAGTGGGTGCGGTGCGGGTTTGGTAATTTAAAGCAGAACCCGCTGCGGGTGCGGTGCGGGTTTGGTATTTAAGAAAAAAATGCGGGTATCCGCATACCCGCAATATTATTTTTTATTAATTAATATTTTTAGGACAATATAAAAAAACATTCATATAAAAACAAAACAACTAACAAAACCTAAACCTAAAACACTAATCCACAGTTCCACACTCTCACTCGGCCGCAGCCCGGAACCTGCCCAACTGAAGAGTTTTTGCATGACTATTATTTTATTTTTTTTAAATCACACTTGTTAATAAAATTATAATACAAAAATTTGGATTAAGTTCACATGATCAGAAACGGGAGAGGAGCAAAATAAGCTAGTGTTTGCTGCAACTTCAGTAGCTTTCCTGCTTCTTCATTACACTTACACCACTTGAGCTTTGTAAGCATCACTTTCATTACACTTAACATAAAAAATATGACCAAATGTTGGTGATTACTTTTTAGCTTATTTTCGATTGAGTTGGCTAACTTAGATCATTATAATTATGAAGGGAAGAACTCGTTTTAATTATGTTTATATGAAAAAATAAACATATGGTACTGAATCTTTCATACATTATGTTATCTATGTACTGTATATACATACATTGCATGTTGTATATGTCAAATGAAAAACAAATGTGAAAACTACAGCTAGCAATTAAAAATAAATTATTTAATTAAAAAAATTATATTATTAAGAACGCAAAGTAATTCAATATTTTAAAAACCCGCAAAAAAATCGTTGGGTACCAATGCGGGTTTGGTAATTTATTTTTATATGCGGTGCGGGTTTGGTAATGAAAATTAAAACCCGCAACGGGTATGGTGCGGGTTTGGTAATTTATTTACATATGCGGGTGCGGGTTTGGTAATGAAAAACCCGCACCATACCCTACCCACTGCCATCCCTAGTAACAATGATCTTACACTGAGGAGAAATAAACCTTTCCCAGTAGGGAAAAATCACCTCTTCACGTGTTACTATTAGTATTTATCGACATCATTCATTATTAGTGGATAATATTAGTCGGTGACCAATAATGTATAACCGTTATTTACATGACATTGTCCGGTTAATTTAGGCAAACATTATTAGCGAAGCTGCAGGATCATTTGTACATTTTGATTGATAATTTAGATAGATTTTTATGAAGCTAAGAAAATTGTTCTCTTCACCGGAATGGCATTGTTTTGATGACATTAAGAGATGAGTGCAAACAATACTTTTATTTACCGAAAATTGAGATTTATTCTTTTTAAGTAGAAGAACATATAAACACGGTGACAAGAACTAAGACACACTCGAAGGTATTGTAAGTACCAACATGGCCAATCACAAGACATAAGGCCAAGAGGATCAGAGAAGCAATGACAGGACTAGCTCAGAGTTTCATCGCCGACTGCAACAGACAAGTTAGGGGTATAACATAGACACATGTGGTTTCAATGGAGAGGGCCCTAAGCTACTTCACTTGGCCCAAAGCAATTCTGAATGAAGCTTCACAAGCCTTTTGAAGACAAAGACCATTTTGAAGATTTTAGCCTATTTCTAACCTATATGTAATTCGGCCAAACTTATACATTTTATGTTAAGATAATTTTTGAGCCTTTTTGTAATTTCGCCCTTTAGGGATATTTTTGTCTTCACGCCTTTAGGTTTTCTCTTTGTAACCTATTTAAACTTGCTTTTCTTCTACCTTAACATTATTCACGACTTTTGAAAGACATAAAATTTCAAGCTTTAAGCTTTGGCTATGCCAAATTTCTTGTGAGGGAGGGATTCCAATTTTCAAGTTCAAATCGACTTATCTAAGTTTGACAAGCTTAGTGGCGTCTCCATTGCTAGCAAAACACACTGATTTCATATTTTTAAGTTATCATAGGCAAGATTTCATGGTGGTTTAGGGCTGATCTTGGATAGTATTGTTCCTACAAAATCATTGATTAAGGTTCAAGAAAGAATACTTGGAGTTTGCTTGGTTTTAAACCCAAGCGAGTTTCTTGTCATTTGGTATAAGAGCTCAGGGTTCCAAGGTCTGATTTCCTATCCTTATTTGTAGTTTAATTCTGTTTTAATCATTGTTTCTTTGTCGTTCTTGTTTCTACATCAAGGTAAAACTTCCACCTTGATTCAGCTATTATTGGATCTTGTGGTTTTTTTTGGCTCTTTGTTGTTTCTTGGTTAATACTCTGTTCTGAAATTTCTGTCAAATCTGGGTTTTTCCTTCCTCATATCAATTCGTCTTTAACATTCCGTTCTTCAGCCTTTGTTGAAGAAATAAAAATGACCTTAGCATTCTGTTTTGATTTATTTCTAAAATCCTAGTGAGTCATTTGAAGAAAAAAAACAAAGAAAAAAGAGCTAGGTTAAGGAAGAACATCAACATCATATCAGCTTTAGACTTTTACGAGAACTTGATTGACCAGTGATCATTTGAGCAAAAAACAAAGAGTAAAAATTTTTAAAATTTTAGTTGAATTTCTTTGGTTCTATATTATTATTGGGAGTGTCTATAGATGGTATAACAATTTCATGCGGGCTTGAGGACTACACTTGGTTGTGTATTCTTGGATTGAGTTTGATTCGCATTTGAATTGAGAAAGAACTCAAGAGTGGTAAAAGACAGTAAATGTGAGCTCAATATCCGGTAAAAACATTAGAGTACAAACACGAGTGGAGTGATATCATTCGAGTGTAAACACGTGAGGCTGTGAGGGTTTACACATTTGTTTTACTTTCTTGTTACTTATAATCTGTTTGTTCAGTATTGAGATGGCAGGTCCAAGTCTAAATGTTGATGAAAAAGTCGAGGCTTTAGATAGAAAGTGTTAGTGTCCTAGACATGCCACGGGATCTCTAAGCGTGATTCGTGTGTGAATAAAATCAAAAATAAGTTGTGGAGGACTTACATTGATCGGTTGAGTTCAAAACTTCCATGGATGTTAAAGCTTCCAAGCTCATAGGTGAGTATCCCTATCATCATCATTTGACTCCCTTATGTGATAGCAAGAACAAAAGTGGCTGAATTCTGCCCTCCAAGAGAAGCAACAATTCGCCTGGAGAAAAGGAAAGCAATCGGCCAAAGGCTTGAGAAACAGAGGCCAAGTTAGTTGCCATTCGGCCTTAAGCTTCAAAAGCAAAAGGGCAATGGCCAATTCGGCCAAAATAGAGAAGAAAACAATTGCTTTTCGGCCAATAGAAATTATTCAGAGGCCAATTCAAATTGCTTTTCATTCGGCTGAACTTCAAAAGTCAGAGAGAGCTATTTTTTTTTCTTTCTTTTATTCGGCCTTGTATTTGGAGAAGTCAATGGCCATTAAATGAAAAAGCAAAAAGCAATTCTTCAAAATTAGTGGCAAAAAATTTAGATTTTTTGTGGTGAAAATTTTCGCTACTAAAAGTCTGCTGTTAGTGGCGAAAATTATAGACTTTTAGTGGCGAAAATTTCACCACTAAAAATCACTTTTAGTAGCGAATTATTCTTTCGCCACTAAAAGTAGACTTTTCAGTGGCAAAAATATTATACTTTTAGTGGCGAAATTTTGGCCACTAAAAGTCACTTCCAGTTGGGAAATTCATTTTGCCTCCAAAAGTAATTATTTTTAGTGAAGAAATTAGGTAAATATTAAAAACGTACCTTGAGTAATTATATTTCAAAATATGTTCACACCATATGATATTTTGTATTGTAAAATGATTTAAAATATAAATTTTAATACATTAGTACATATAAAATAGAATATTTGTATTTAGAAGCAAAAAAAAAATATTATGTTCTTACATTAAAACAGACAAATGACCAATTAATTATAATTTAAAAATCAAAAGTTATTGGTTTCGTCTCACATCTAAATTTACATTCTATATTCAAACTACAAAAATGACTTTGAACATATGGTGAAACGAAACTATTCATCGAATGAACTAGCTTTTCATTTGTCCACTACTTTTTGAACCAACAAAATAGTTACCTGGATTTGTATGAAAATAATTATATCAGCATATATTAATCTCATATCAATAGATAAATAAAAACTAATTATATGTAAAAAAAAATATTAAAACTGAAGAATTGAGAAAAATTCAAGAAATAAAATTAAAATCAACTTGAGTTGATATTTTGAAACAGTGTTTCAAATTACCTGCAATTCATCGATTAAAGGATCTAAATAAACATCAATGTCATTTCCAGGAGCCTTTGGACCAGGAATTAGCAAAGAAAGCATGAAAAAGTCACTTTCCATACACATCCAAGGTGGTAAATTATATGGAACTAATATCACAGGCCATATGTTATAAGAAGTACTTAAATTTCCAAACGGGTTAAACCCATCTGAAGATAGCCCAAGCCTTACATTTCGGGAATCCAAAGAGAAGTCGGGATACATCTTATCAAAAGATTTCCATGCCTTAGAATCGGTCGGATGCCTCAAAACCCCATCATTAGAGCGTTTCTCCTTATGCCACCGCATATAGGATGCTAGCTTTGAAGACATGTAAAATCTTTGAAGCCTTGGTATTAATGGAAAATGACGCAAGATTTTTTGTGGAATTTTTCTTCCCTTACTTGAACAATCAATAAGATTATCATTTTCAACTTCACAACCACTATTTGTCCATCTTGAGCATCCACAGACCGGGCAACTCTGAAGATTAGCATATTATTTTCGATAAAGAATGCAATCATTCTTACAAACATCAATCTTAGTATAATTCAAACCTAAATCATGTGTGTATTTTTTTACTTCATAGGAATTTTTTGGAATTTTTTCATCATGAAAGAAGGCTTTTCTCAAAAGGCCAAGCAACATAGTTAAAGATTTATCACTCCAACCATTGATGCATTTTAAATGGAGAATATGAACAATAAATTCTAACTTTGAGAAACTTTTACAACCATGAAATAACTTTTGCTCGGCATCTTCCATCAATTTAGTAAATTTTTCATGTACATGGTCATTTTCCTTACTATCACAACCCACTTCAGCCACACCTTCATTGAAATTAATAGATCTTACATTTGTTATATCATGGATTAAAGGAACAGTCTCATCAAATCCATCAAAATCTTCATCCCCATCAGAATCTTCATTTACTTCATTATCTTCACTATCTTCTCCATGCAAAGACCAAATTTTATAGTCTTTTAATATCCCATAAACAATCAAATGCGTCAAAACCACATCTCTATCATGGAAAATATAATTCAAACAGTTGTAGCATGAACATCTTATTTTTCCATCGCTTCCCACCCTTTTAAATGCAAAGTTAAGAAACTCATTAATACCATTTTTATATTCTGGAGTTCGCCTATCTTTTATACTTTTATGATTAATCCACTATCTATTCATTGTGAAACACCTTATTTGGCTTCCTCTGTAATATCCTAATTTGAATTCACCAAATAAACATGCAATATCAAATATGGATTATAACAATATGAAAATAAAAACCAAAAAAATACACATAACAAGGCATACCTTCTCAACTGACAATACTTTTCCGACTATAGATCCAGAGAATGTGCTAGCTCTGAAAGAAAAATCAAGAAAGAATTAAGAATTAATGTCATCACTAGGTAATTTTATAGGCATAAATTTATGTATTTGTGGTTAAGAATAATCAAAGTTCTTAACACCAAAAAATGTTAAGAATATTAAGAATAGTCAGTTTTGGCCAACGGTTGTAACAAAAATGAATTTTTTGATGTTGAAAAAATGTTAAGAATGGTCTGTTTAACAAAATGATAATTGATTCTCAGAAGCAATGAGAAAAATTACCATCATTTCCAGACATATCTCTTATCACAAAAAAAAAAACACATCAATCAATGCATGTATTTCCATTATTATTCTTCTTTGGAAATTCATCACCTCATAATTTTATTTTCACCATACTAGCTTTCTTCAAAAGAGGACCACCACTACCAACAACAACACACCACCCACAATAATATCAACAAAAGAAATATAAATAAATAAAACTCTATCTTTATATGATCCCCATATATTGGCCTCACCTTTAATCTCCTCCAATATTATAAACAAATAGTTTTCATAAAAATAAAAAAATAATAGAGCTTCAAGAACTTCTCTATTGCCTTATCTCAAAACCCATCTTCAAGAAATTAATTAGGAATATGACTTTCATTCCATATAATCTTCATCATCACTTCGCTTCTCATAACCATCAGCATCATATTAAGAAAAATAAACATGATCATGAAGAAGATGATGATGAATCTCTCAGTCTACGTAGCTTGTCAAAGCTAATTCTTCCACCATTAGGTGTTTCATCAAGTTATAACTGTTGGACAATTATGACCCATAGCATCACTATTTGTACAGAACATGGTGTTATTGTACAAATTAACTATGTGAGATAAGAAATTTCTCTTTTATCATTTGTAATTGAATTACCGGGATATATAAATGATAAAAGTCCATATGATTAGTTTCAGATTAATAAAATATGAGACAGTATTAATCCACTAAGGTTTAATCATTAAAATATCTCTAGTCGTAGTATTATCGAGATTGGACATCGATAATGCGGAATAGACTAGTATTACACTTGTGCGCGTTGTGGGAGCATAACGTCATAGTTCTTATATATTTAAGTATTGGATACTTATGCAAGTGTAATAGGAGGTTGTGTTTACCGGTGGTACGGAAACAGCTTCGCTCTGGATAGACCCCTCGGAATTCCATTGGTAGTATGACTATATGTCTATGGAAGTACGAATCGGGGTAGATGTATTTGGTCTTAACCTGAGACTTGCATGGCTAATACTTGCGACAATCAATATACTTTGGTTTTGGTCGTCCATGGCTTTAACAGGTTCTGTGTACGCCTCTTCTGGGTATATTGAGAATCGTAGTGTATTGGGTGTAATGTCAAGATGCAAGTATCACTTCAGTCATATGGAGATGATGGTCACGTAGGATACGGAACTGGTACTCTTATATGCTGCAGCTATCGGGATAATATGACTAGGTCATGTTTATCCGATTATAGAGACTAGTTACCAGAGATCCGATATGTGCTTCGTACGGGGCAGACACAATTCCAGCCCCAGGCCTAGCATGTGACATCCGATACTGGATCGCAATACGCAATACTATGTATACTACGCCTGATACAGATTATATATTCCTTTAAGAATATTTCTGGAGAATTGGGTAGGCACGGTGCTTTGCTAGAAGCCAACCATGTCTCGTAAATCGGTAAAAATGTAGTATGAGGTACGTACGTGTTCGGATAGTCCGACGACCGGATTTACTGCCAACATATCCAGGGATCTCCTGGGTCGCTTCCCGAAGATTCACCGATGACATATGACTCACACATAATTAATCTGAGATTAATTATAAGAGAGAGAAAATTAATCTAGGATTAATTACGGAGAGATTTTATCTGGGATAAAATTCTATTTGAAGAGAGAGAACGATTAATTTGGAATTAATCGATAAAATAATATTTTCGATATATTAAACGAAATTAGATTTCGACGCGGAATTAAAATTAGATTTTAATTCGGGCGAACGAGTTAATTTAGAATTAATTCGCTAGCGACGTTAATAGTAATTTTGCTAGGTATAATTATTTAATTAAATTTGATTTAATTACATCGCAATGGAAAATTCGTTAATTCGGAATTAGCAAACCCGAGCCCGGGATATGTTGCAGGCCCACTCGGATTTTGAATCAAGTGGGGCCCATAAGTCACATCACCTAGTCACTTTAAGTTGATGGGTTTTGGTGGGTTGGTGATAACATGTCCAACACACCAAATTTGTGTAAGAAATGAATGACTAATACCAAATTTTTTGGTATATCATTTTAATTAGTTTTAGAAATCATATAACACACAATTTTCCTTCTCTCTCTCTCTTCTCTCATCTTTCACGCCATTTTCCTTATTCTTTGTCTTCCATTGCCGTGAGCAATACAAGGATGAAGGTGAAAGTTTGTTGCAAATTTTCAAGGTGCTAGCACACATCAAGAAGTCATTCAAAGGTGATAGGGAAACCCATCTATGAGCATGGAATCATTCACGAAGCTTGGAGCTTGAAGATCAATACAAGGAGCACAAAGAAAGGGCATGACCTAGAGTCTCAAGGAGCAGAAATTTTTTTGTGTTCTTCGCATCGCAAAGCCGATCAAAGTGAGTATTTCCGCTACTTTACTTTGTTGTATTCGCACATTTCATTGCTTGATTTGATCTTGGTTTGACCTAGAAAACCCAACAATGGTATCAGAGCGGTTATTAAGCATGAAATTGAATTATGGTAAAATTTTGGTAAAATTGATTTGAGCATGATTTGATAAAATTGATTGATTGAGTATGCTTGAATGATGATAACTTAAAGTTATGCATGATCAATTTGATGAAAATTGAATTGGATTATTTTTTCCCCAAAAATTTGGCTTGGCCGAATTGATGATATGCCCTAAAGTCATGGTAATTTTATTTTTTGATCATTGGATAAGTTGAAAGACATGGGATAAATTGATTTATGATTTAATTGGATTTAAATCGAAATCGGATTTAAAAATCCCTACAATTGCTGTGACATCAAAAGCATGGAAATCAATTGATTTTGTTTCAATTATGTTGGACATGAATTGATAATTATAATGCATGATTAATTATGTAAATTGGTATTTTGGAAATGTTAATTTGAATAATTAATTATGGCTAATACACTTTAATTAATTAAATTGTGAAATTTGGAATTTTAGAATTTAATTAGTTGGGCTAAATTTGGAATTGCGCTAATAATGTTGTTTTTGGGCTTAATGGGCTTGGTTGGGCCAAGTTTGGTTTAGGTTAATTGGTTGGATCCAATTGGGCCTAAAACTATTTCCATAAAGTCCAAATATGATTTAATGGGCCTTTAAAATTTTAATTGGGCCTAATGGGCCTAAATTGATTTTGGCAAATGGTGATTCCTTATTGGGCTTTGGTTGCCAAAGTCCATGCATTATAAATTAATTGAAAGCCCATTGGACTTTAATTAAATTGACATTGGATATTAATTGGGCTTTGAGACCCGTAATGATTAGATTTAGAATCTAAGTCGTTAAGGCACATTAATAAAGTGTAATTATTTAATTTGGAATTAAATAAAGAATTAGTATTGAATACAAATTAAATTGGATTTAATATTGTAGTTTGATATATTTAAGAATTCGTACTTTGAGTACTTATTCTTAAAACGAGTTGGACTCGCGCAAATCAAATCGTTGTTTGAACATTGGATGGTCATTAATTTCAGATTAATTAATTGGATTAGATTGATTGATAACATGCTTTGTGTGAATACATGGATGTGATGTATGAATAATGTATATCGGATGGATATTAGATGGGTGAGGGCAATTTTGGAAATTATTGTAATAAATTTAGAATTTATTAAATTGGACCTGCGTGTCCAGCCTATTACCTCTTGACTCTTTGTATTTCTCTTCTCACCTATTCCCCTCAATGTAAATGAGGTTTCTTTAGAAGTGTTATGTAATTGGGTAGATGTAAGATTTGTGCTAGCGGGAGAGAGGAAAATGGAGAGATTTGTTCTAGGAACAAGTTGTTTTAAATATCCATCCGCATATCATTATTAATTTATTTATCGCGCCTTATTATGCTTTTAGAATGCATGTTTAAGGGTGTATGATGAGACCTAATCAAAGATAATTAATTGGTTGCCAATTACGCGAAAAACCCTCAATAAATATTAAGCGTTTTTCCTTCCATTGAATGATTCATTCTCAAGATCCAAGATTGACACTAGTTTGTTGGCCAAAGTCAAGACCTTTGTCCATCGCGGATATGTTTGAATCATGAAGGCTTTGTTCCATATCGCATGTCTTGTCCAAGTTGTGATTTGTTGGCCAAAGTCAAGATCACTTCTTGTCCATCGACATCGATTACGAAGCTTTCCAAGGTCAATGGGTCCCGCTTAACTTGAATCTTTAAGTTTGTTGTGCCAAAGCCAAGGCTTAGTTGATTCAGAGGAAAAAGGTTAGGGAATATATTGGATATATTGGCATATATTAGATATATGTTTCGGACTTGGATGTCCACCTACTGGATCTAGGAATTGGATGAGATCCAATTGATCTTAGAGATCTACATAGTTAAATATCATACAGCTTGTTGGCAAAAGTCAAGGTTGTGTGTTATTTAACGAGATCCTAGCCCACTAGGAAACAAGGTTTCCCGAGTACTCAACAGAGGGTTAGAGGCTCGCCGAAAAATAGTGGGAGGCAAGTATTAAATTTTCAATTTCGTCTAGATACTTGCCAATACGCGCTCATTTCAATTTTTCGTCATTATTTAAATATATATTAGTTGGACTAATATTTAATCGTTGTTTTAAATTAAACAGTTGGACTGTATTCAAATTACTTCAAATTATGGTTGATTATATAATTGGATTATAATAATCAATATATTTGAATTTAACCAATCAAATTATAGTTGATTATATAGTTAGACTATAGTAATCGTTATATTTAATTGTACCCGAAATCGTTGATTGGATAGTTGGACTATATCAATCAAGATAACTGAAAAATTAGCGTTTAGAACATGATCTTAGGGAAAATGTCTTTAAACGACTTTAATTTTTAGATTGGGAATAGAACCTCATGATAGTCCTGGGAACTGAGAAGTTATTCTATTTGATAGAATGAAATCTCGGGCCTAAGCCCGGAGTTGAGAAAATAGTAGAACATGATCTTTGGAAGATTCATGTGATGATAACTTTAGTGATCAATCCTTTACGCTTACCGCAATGACTCTTTAATTCCATCGTCAGAATTAAGGATTAGATCATTGTACCATGATGTTGAAATTAAATATCTTCATAGATCTATTCTTAGATCTTAGAAGTACAAATTGCAAAAGAAGCTCTTTTGCTCACTATGTCAGAGGGTACATCTATCGAGCACTAGGTGTCGCAGATGATTGCTGACATCGATCAGCTAGGTCAGCTGGGCATTACCTACGTGGCTGAGACTACCAAAGATTTGATCTTATAGTTTCTACCCGAAAGCTAGGGCATGTTCATTATGAACCAAGAGTAAACTCTTGGAGAGTTGACGGCTATGCTCAAGGAGGCAGAGCCAGAGCTTCTAAAAGGGGTAAAGGCAAAATCATCACAGTCTTCTGGGAAGACAAATGACATATCCCAAGATGTCTGTCTAAAATGTGGCAAACGGGATCACTGGAAACGTGACTGCCGTATGGACAAGGCAGACATGAAGGAAGAGAATAGAGGCAAGGCTCCAGCTTCAAGCATGTTTATCATAAACATGTTCACTATTAGTTTCAAAATTGGATTTTGATACTAAGTATTGTACATAAATATGTACTGATGTGCAGAAACTGTTATAATGTACATAGTTTGACTAGAAACATGATCTCTATATCTAAGTTTAACCCGTTGCAGGTATACCTTTATATTCTTGAACACTAAAGTGTTTTATTTTATAAAGATGATATTGAGATAAACACATTAGATGTGAATAACAATATTTATATTTTGAATATAAATGAATCTCAAACGTATGACATGACAAACAAATAGCTCAAACTGATTTAATCAGATGAGACTTATTAGTGGCATTGTTTTCTGGGATACATTAAACAAGACTCGTATATCCACACTTTTGAAGAGTGGATACTAGGATGGATTTGATTCTATTCAAATAATGTCTACGAATCTAGTTTAATAGGCAAAGTGCCTAATACACCTTTTACTTGGAAAAGGTGCAAATGCCATCGATCTGTTAGCCCTCGTTCATAGTGACGTAAGTGGGCCCATATCTAGCTAGGCTAGAGGTGGATATAAACACTTCGTAACCTTTATGGATGTGGCATCACGTTATGGTTACGTGTTTCTTGTGAAACATAAATCGGAAACTTTTGATAAATTCAAAGAGTTTCGACACGAAGTAGACAGACAGATCGGCTAAAGTATTAAACCGTCACGGTTAGACCATGGTGGAAAATACTTAAGCAATAAGTTTCTTAATTTCTTGAAAGAGTATAGTATTCTTTCAATGTGGACTCTTAACGGAACACCTAAATTAGACGGTGTGTCTGAACTGAGAAACCGAACCTTGTTGGACATAGTAAGGTTAATCATGAGTCGCTCTGAGCTACCATTTCCTTCTAGGGATACCCATTAATCAGTGCAAGACTTATTTTGAATAAGGTTCCATAAAAATCTGTTTGACAGACTTCATATTAGATATGAACAGGAAATAAATATGGTTTTCTCATTCCTGAAGATTTGGGAATGCTGGGCATATGTTTGGATGATACCAAACTAGAACCCAAATTGAATAAGTGCCTAATTTGTAGGTTATCCTAGGGTAACCAAAGTATAGTACTTACACAACTCACTAGAGAACAATGTAATTGTTGCTCGCCATGCGGTTTTCCTAAGAAGAATACCTATATGCAATGATAAGTGGGAGGAAAGTAAAACTCGATGAAAATCGGAGTAATACTGTTCCAGGCACTGATTCTGTAACGGAACACAAATAGTTCATCATGGATGAAAAATGTACCAATAATCTTCGAATACACAAGAACCGCGTAAGTCGGAGAGAGTCAGAAAACAACCTGGGAGGTATGGGTTTCTGATCTCACCTCATTAAGATGTCAATCTTATTGAGGAATACGAACCGACTTCGTATGAGGAAGTGATACAAGGTATCGACTCCTTTCATGGCAAATTGTCATGAAATCCGAAATGGATTCCATGTATACCAACCAAGTTTAGACACTGGTTGATGTACCGGAAGGCATTGTGCCTATTGGTACTATATAAGTCTTCGAGGAAGACATACATGGATGGAAACAAACCAACGTACAAAGGTAGGCTTGTAGCGAAAAGGTATCGTTATCAACATTGTGTCGATTACGACGAAACCCTTTATGCGTTGCCATAATTAAATCCATTTGGATAATGCTTGTTGATGCTGCATGTTTCATTTATGAAATATGGCAGCTGAACGTCAAAATCACTTTCCTTAAACGGAAACCTTTTGGAGGATGTTTACAACATCATGACAGTTTTGTCGTACCAAAACATGAAAACAAGGTTTGCAAGTTAAATCGATCCATTTATGGATTGAAGCAAACATTGTGTTCTTGGAACTATCGTTTTGATGTAATCATAATGGTATATGATTTAATTCAAAACGAAAATGATTCTTGTGTATATAAGGAGGTTAGTGGGAGCGCACTGATAGTGATTGTCCTATAAAATGATGATATATCATTTCTTGGAAATGACATTCCCATAAAATAATCGGTGAAAGCTTGGCTTTCATGAAAAATTCTCCGTAGACTACTTGGGAGAGACAACCTTTATTCTAGGAATAAGGATCTACTGGATAGATCTAAAAGTTTTTGACACTCTCTGAGAACTCGTACATTGAAATATATGTACGCGACCTGGTGTCTCATATGCTTTGAGCATATGGAGTCACAATCAGGCCAATCCAAGTGATAGTCACTGGATTGATGTTAAGAACATCCTTAAGCATCTTAGACGAACTAAGGATGCTTTCTTAAGCTATGGAGAAAGAGAACTTGAAGTGACTGGGTTCACCGCTGCAAGTTTCCAAACCTACAAAAACGACTATAAGTCGTAATAAAGGTACTATATAGTTTGAATAACGGAACAGAGCTGGAAATCATCCTAGTAAGATACTGTTGTCGAATAAACAACAAAAGCGGAATATTACTGCAGTTGAGACAACAATAGAAGCATTTTGGATCTATATATTCCTAATTAGATTAAGAGTAGTTCTGGTAGCAGCTGAGCTAGGCTACAACACATGCTAAAGAATTAATGGTCTCAACAACGATCCAAGTATGCACTTCAACTATTCATCTGATTCGTTTTGATCATACATCATGGCGATGTGATTTTCGAATAAATCGCATCAGATGATAACTTTGCAAATCCGCTGACGAAAGCATTTTCTCAGCAGAAGTTTAAGCGAACCGTACATAGTTTAGGTGTAGGACACTTAAGTGATTGGCTATAGGCCAAGTGGGAGATTGTTGGACAATTATGACCCATAGCATCACTATTTGTACAGAACATGGTGTTATTGTATAAATTAACTATGTGACATAAGAAATTACTCTTTTATCATTTGTAATTGGATTACCGGGATATATAAATGATAAAAGTCCATATGATTAGTTCCGGATTAATAAGATATGAGACAGTATTAATCCACTAAGGTTTAATCATTAAAATATCCCTAGTCGTAGTATTATCGAGATTGGACATCGATAATACGGAATAGACTAGTATTGCACTTGTGCGTGTTGTGGGAGCATAATGGCATAGTTCTTATATATTTAAGTATTGGATACTATGCAAGTGTAATAAGAGGTTGTGTTTACCGATGGTACGAAAACAGCTTCGCTCTGGATAGACCCCTCAGAATTCCATTGGTAGTATGACTATGTGTCTATGGAAGTCCGAATCAGGGTAGGTGTATTTGGTCTTAACCTGAGACTTGCATGGCTAATACTTGCGACAATCAATATACTTTGGTTTTGGTCGTCCAGGGCTTTAACAGGTTCTGTGTACGCCTCTTCTGGGTATATTGAGAATCGTAGTGTATTGGGTGTGATGTCAAGATGGAAGTATCACTTCAGTCATATGGAGATGATGGTCACGTAGAATACGGAACTGTTGTAGACAACAGAAATCGGCGATGTTGTCCCAGGCTCGCGGCCCGGTTGGGAGTACGGAATAGCCCGCGGGGGAACTAAACCGGAGAAATAACATGGAGTCGCCACCCGGTGTGAACCGGGAAAATGATTTAAGGCCGCACTCACCCCTCGCAAGGGAAGACCTCAAACCGTTGGGTTCGGAATGGTCCCTTACTTATGCCACTTGTAATGAACGGATTTGTGCAATAATCTAACCAATCCTAAGCAACATATATTTCCAAGGATAATCTACTTCTAAGTTCATGCATAAAAAAGATAAATTGGAATAACGACAAACATATAATTTCATGAACACATTATATTGATAAGCACAGAGAAGCAAATGAACAATAGTTGTACAAGCATGCATATTAAAGAGAGGAAATTAAGTGCATAATGTAATTAATAACAACTTTAAATGCATTGATGATAAAAACAATTACACAATCTCATGAGCATATCGAATAAATGCTGAAAATATAAACAAACAATAACGGTAAATGCATAAATATTGAAGAGAGCTAACTAAGCATATGATGGGGAAGGGAATGACTAAGGGAACAAAAATGCATGGAACATGATGAATGAATCTGTCCAGTGTATGCGCGTTCGTGTAGCGATCGTAAATGCGTTCGAACGGTAAAAAGTATGCAAGCGTTCAAGTAGCGTTTGATAACACATTCAAATGATAAACAGAATGTCCGCGTTCGTATAGCATTCATAAACGCATTCGAACGGGATGAGACCTGATGCATGATACAATAAAATGCATGCGCGTTCGAGTAGCGTTCGTGAACGCGTTCGAACGGTAAACAAAATGCAAGCGTTCGAGTAGCATTCTAAGGCGCGTTCGAATGGAAATAAGATCGAATGCATACGTTCGTGTAGCGTTCGTAAACGAGTTCGAACAGAATAAGACAGAATGCATATGTTCCTGTAGCGTTTGGAAATGCGTTCGAACGGAATAAGACAGAATGCATACGTTCGTGTATCGTTTGGAAACGCGTTCGAACGAGATTGCCAAAATGGCATCTGAAATGACACAAACACATATATGGATAAACAAATACACAATATAGGACCTCATGTGCCCGATGGAACACATTTCACATTCAATTGGGTGCACCTCGTCCGGCGCGGCGAAACATCGTGGAAAAGGTAGCCTTTAGGCATTTCCCTCGAATAGAGGACCTTTAATCCACCCTAGTTAGCCCATGCGCACAAGAATGCAATGCATGCGTAAATAAAGCAATGATATGCAAAGGGTAAATGACATAATAAAAGGCGCGGAAAAACATCGTGGTAAAGGTAGCCTTCAGGCATTTTCCTGGAATAGAGGACTTTTAATCCACCCTAGTTAGCCCATGCACATTATATTACAATGCATATAAAATAAAGACAACGATAATATAGGACATCGTATGCTCGATTAAACATATCTCACATTCAATCAAACATACTCCGTCCAGCGCGGCAAAACATCGTGGAAAAGGTAGCCTTCAGGCATTTCCCTCGAATAGAGGTCCTTTAATCTACCCTAGTTAGCCCATGCGCATTATATTACAATGCATATAAAATAAAGACAATGATAATATAAGACCTCGTATGCTTGATTAAACATATCTCATATTCAATCAAACATACTCCGTCCGGCGCGACAAAACATCGTGGAAAAGGTAGCCTTTAGGCATTTCCCTCGAATAGATGACCTTTAATCCACCCTAGTTAGCCCATGCGCACTATATCATCATGAATAAAAAAGTAACATGCAGAAAGTAATAGCATACTAACGACTAAATCAAGCTTAAAAAATAAATAACATACTAGCAACCCAATCATGCTTGAATACAAGGTTAGATGAAACGAAATGTGTGAATCTCTTAAGTGGTACGTGGCATTGTATCCCGAGTGCAAACCGTAATACCGTCCATTCGGATTCGGCTACGAAATTTACATCCGGGTTTCCATCCGATATACCACAAGAGAGAACACATATTCCATTCATCCAATGACCACAACATATATCAACAAACGACTCTCATGCAAGGGAATTCTAATAAACAACAAAAAAAATGATGAGAATAAATAAGAAGGGTGCCCTTAGGTCTAACCTCTTAGGTCGTCTCTCGAAAGTGCGTTACACGGCCGTCAGAAGGGTTGATGCTCCGCAACTCCTCCGGTTCACTGGTCCACTGCTCTCGTTCGTTGCTTCGCTATTTTGAGCTGTCGTTTCCTCTGCTTTGCTTCTGTTGTTTCCTCTATTTTACTGCTGTTTCCGCTGTATTTTCTGGTCACAGTATTGGCTTACTGGTTTTCGGTAAATAAGGGACTGTTTTTGCATTTTTAATGGGTATTGGTTTGTTGTTTTATGCGGTAATTGAGGTGTCTTAAGGTACATTTTTTGGTCACTGTTTCTCGTAATTTAGGTTACTGTTTTGCGGTGTTTGGGTTGTTGTTTGAGTGTGTATTTTCGGTGACTGCAATACAGTTCAGAGAGTTATTCTCGGTGATAGGCAGTGCGGTTAATGTGAGGCTTATGGTGCAGCAATGTGAAGGTGTTTTGAGGGTTGTGTGATGCGGCAATGGATTGATTATTTGGTGACTGTTTCTGTGATGGTGGAGTATAGTAGAAGAGAAAATTATATGCTTGCTTCTTGCTTTTTTTTTTTTTTGATTGAGCGTGTCTGTTTTTGTGTAAGGGTTGGATTTGTGTTTCTTTTATAGGCAAAGGCTAGGGTTCCTCTTGTGTGAATAGGAAAGGGAATCATGCAATTATGGGGGAATATTTCTAATTAGTATCTCATAAGGAAAACATCTAATTAAATTAGGGAGGTGATTTGTTCAAATTAGGAATGGATTATTTAGATTTTATTTCATTTGTTATAATTTCACCATCTGTTAAATATGTGTTTTGTTATTTTTGGGTGGGTTTTGGTGGGCTAATTGGGCTTGGGCGTGAGGCTAGCAACAAAACTAGAAGTACCGACACCGTTCAAACGCCGATTCGAACGCTACACGAACGCCCGCAATCTGCTTGTCGTTCGAACGTGTTCACGAACGCAGTACGAACGAACGCAGTGAACATGTGAATTGAATCCGATGACATACTTATTCTGAATTTCTCCTTCCGACATTCGTTTCCAACGACTTCCGCAACCTAAAGAGTAGTGCCTCCGTACGAGACTCATCATCGGGACTTATATGTAAAAATGCAGTGCCTACAACTGGTACTCTTATATGCTGCAGCTATCGGGATAATATGACTAGGTCATGTTTATCCGATTATAGAGACTAGTTACCAGAGATCCGATATGTGCTTCGTACTGGGCAGACACAATTCCAGCCTCAGGCCTAGCATGTGACATCCGATACTGGATCGCAATACGCAATACTACGTATACTACGCCTGATACATATTATATATTCCTTTAAGAATATTTCTGGAGAATTGGGTAGACACGGTGCTTTGATAGAAGCCAACCATGTCTTGTAAATCGGTAAAAATGTAGTACGAGGTACGTACGTGTTCGGATAGTCCGACGACCAGATTTACTGCCAATATATCCAGGGATCTCATGGGTCGCTTCCCGAAGATTCACCGATGACGTATGACTCGCACATAATTAATCTGGGATTAATTATAAGAGAGAGAAAATTAATTTAGGATTAATTATGGAGAGATTTTATCTAGGATAAAGTTCTATTTGAAGAGAGAGAACGATTAATTTGGAATTAATCGATAAAATAATATATTCGATATATTAAACGAAATTAGATTTCGACGCGGAATTAAAATTAGATTTTAATTCGGGCGAATGAGTTAATTTAGAATTAATTTGCTAGCGACGTGAATAGTAATTTTGCTAGACATAATTATTTAATTAAATTTGATTTAATTACATCGCAACGGAAAATTCGTTAATTCGGAATTAGCGAACCCGAGCCCGGGATGTGTTGCGGGCCCACTCGGATTTTGAATCAAGTGGGGCCCACAAGTCACATCACAACTCACATCACCTAGTCACTTTAAGTTGATGGGTTTTGGTGGGTTGGTGATAACTTGTCCAATACACCAAATTTTTGTAAGAAATGAATGACTAATACCAAATTTTTTGGTATATCATTTTAATTGGTTTTAGAAATCATATAACACACAATTTTCCTTCTCTCTCTCTTCTCCCATCTCTCACGCCATTTTCCTTCTTCTTTGTCTTCCATTGCCGTGAGCAATACAAGTATGAAGGTGAAAGTTTGTTGCAAATTTTCAAGGTGCTAGCACACATCAAGAAGTCATTCAAAGGTGATATGGAAACCATCTATGAGCATGAAATCATTCACAAAGCTTGGAGCTTGAAGATCAATACAAGGAGCACAAAGAAAGGGCATGGCCGAGAGTCTCAAGGAGCAGAAAATTTTTTGTGTTCTTCGCATCGCAAAGCCGATCAAAGTGAGTATTTCCGCTACTTTACTTTGTTGTATTCACACATTTCATTGCTTGATTTGATCTTGGTTTGACCTAGAAAATCCAACAATAACCAGAATCAAACAAAGTCCAAATGGATCATCATTCCCATTGATTCAAGATACAGGTACTCAAGAACTTGATTAATTACATTATAAAAATTCTAATTTATATTATGCTTTCTGTATTAGGATTTTTTCAACATCAAATAAGCAACACATAATAATATCATCTACTAAAGTTAATTACCTGCGCTTGATGATGAAGAAGATTGATTTTGATGAAGATTTATGCCACTCGATTCATGATAAATAAGCTGTGAGCAGGATCTTGTTCACGTTACTACTCAGATCTCTGGTGGGTCACTTTGCATGCATTATTATGCAATGAGAGATTTCAAAATCATTGAATAATAATGGGAAATAAATATTTTTCCTCCTAATAAATAGCTTGAGAAGAAGTGATTTTGATGAAGAAGAAGTGCTGAGGATTTTCGAAGAAGTGCTGGTGGGTTTCGTTTGATGCTGAGGGTGGGATTTTGGTGGATGTTTGAAGAAATGCTGAGGGATTTTGGTGGATTTTGTGATTTTGGTGGGCAAAGATTGATTTTGAGAATTTTTGTTTTGTAAATGAAAAATTTATTTTGGGAGCTGTAGAAGACTGTGGAAGGGGCGCCAAAATTTTTTCCTAATTAGTGCGGAAAATATTTCCCCACTAAAATTGTATTTTTCGTCACTAAAAGTTCACTTTAGTGGCGCAATTATATTTCGCCACTAAAAGTAAAGAATTAGTGGCGAAATATTTTAGTGGCGAAATAAATTTCGCAACTAAAATTTCGCCACTTAAGATGTTATTTCTTGTAGTGAGCGAATGATTAACGATCTTGACAGAGTTTTTTCTTCCTTTTAACTCTTTAATATTTTATTTATTATTGAATATGTATTTTGAGTTTATGAGTATGTGTAATAACTAAATTTATAATCTAGGTTTGTGATGAACCCCATAATTTATGAGTTTATAAATTGTGTTTTCTTATATCTTGTGTGATATTTTGGCTTTTTTATTGAATATTGATCTTAATGCTTCTTGTTGCTTGATTACAAATATGATTGATGTGGTAAACTTAGATGAACTTGATAAAGATATTTTAGGTTTAATCTTAAATTCAATAGCACATGATCTCATTTTAGAGATTTTCTTACAAGATAGAATATACCTATCGGGCAGGTGTAGCCATTTTTGGAATTTGTGCTTAATGAATTTGGGATTAATTAATTGACATACTAGTTGATTAGTGTATTTAAAATGTTTGCACATGACCATCGAAATAAACTTGTGGATATTTTAGTGTTCCAGGATTACGAGCTAATATATTACACGAGTATAGGAATAACAATTTATCTTTAGAATAATTCTGGGTGGATTCACAACTCTGGATGTTTTCTCTTCATTGATTTCCTTTGGAATTTTATCATAGTTTTATTTATCTGCTTTAATTATAGTCAATTCAATCAACAATCACAATTCCATTTCAATTAGCTACTCGTAAGTATTTACTATCAATAATTAGTAATGTAAGTTATAAGTTTTCGTGGAATTGATATTTTTTATAATACTTAAGTTATATGTGTGCATGTGAAAATCATGATGAATAGCCCAATCACATACATATTGTTATTCAATGCAATTATATACATCTCGTGAATAGTATAAAGGTTGCGGCTTAAACAATTTTACGTGCTACCGTTGACCATATATAATCTAAGCAACACCGCCTCTACTAGTTTGTTATTCTTCAAAATATACAAAATTTCTAACGAAAAAAATTAATATTAGATAAAAATTTCAATACACCAGCACGTTTGACACGGATAAATAGTGACTGTGGAATTTGGTCTGTAGTTAACATTTCCTCAAGATTAACTATTACTTAAAGATGAAGACATGAAAAGTTTTCTCTTACCATAAAACTATGAAACAATTGAGAAAGCAAATTTGTGCTTGGACCAAATATAGACAGAGCTTTCAAATGGATCATGTTGATGGTGTTTTCAGGCACTATGATATTTAAAGCAGCACGACGAGGACAGAAGGGTAATTCCCTCCTTGGATGAGATCAATAATTCCGACCCGACCCATAAAAAGTTAGCAGCAAGGACCCGAACGCTTTACAATAAAAGACCGACCACAACGGGAAGAGACCGAGCACTTAATAATCGGTAACCGATCACTTGAGTTCAGGATGACCGGTCACGTATCAGATCGACAGCAGCACCCCCAGTACAAAAGACCCTTATGACCGACCCCATGAAGACCGAGCACGTAGCAAAGACGTTCCAGAAGAAGAAATATCCAATTTCTACAGGGAAAGGGATAATGATATCCTACTTTCATAAGGAAAGGAGATGAGTCAGTATCCAAATAGGACAAGAGAAGTAGAGACAGTATTAAATTAAGAATCCTTGCAAGAGAAGAAGATTGATTCGACTGAGGATTCTTATACAAATAGGAATCTGATTTATGTACTATTATAAATAGAAGGGCAGAATATGTGTAGTGGGCATCAGAATCATCAAGTTCTGACTTGTAAAACACAAAAAAGATCTGAGAATCGTGTTTGAGTAATAAAAGTATCATCCTGTTTGTGTCCGTGGACGTAGGTCGGATCCAAATCCACCGAACCACGTTAAATCTCCTTGTTGATTGGTGTATTTATCTGTCTTTTGCTAAATTTGCTTTTGGTTTCCCCTTAACCGAACAAATTCATTATTGAGGGAGGGTTGTCTCGGGAGTAATATTCCCATATTGCCCTGAGACCAAAATCAGCCGTCAACAGTTGGCGCCGTCTGTGGGGAGATCAAACAAAAAGCAGCTCGCGTACTAAGACGATGGCAGAAGGTGGGAATCATCAATCTTCAGGGAATCTGGCAGCAGACTGGATGAAAAAGATGGAAGAAAGCATGAAATCCATGGTAGATCGGCTGGAGAAAATGGAGGGAATGAACAACGAGAGACCAGAAGTCGGAACGAGTCGAAGAAGAGGTGAGAAAGCAGAAAGCAAAAGGGTGGAAGACACAAGTGAAGACGATGGACCTAGAAGGAGGGGCCCCTACGGGATAAAATCCGTGGTTGTAGAAAAAGATTCACAAACAGAGGACACATGGGAAGATGGGGAAAGAGGACGAAGAGAACAATCACCTAATCCTTCCTACGATAGCCTCCACGACTCTCGAATAGAAGGCAGGGAATATAGCGAGGATGTGCAAGAAATTTCAAACCATGAGGAACGCCGCACCCGGGGCATAGGACGCACAGAGAGGCACAGAAAACAACACGCCAACACCACTAGCGAGATAAAATCTTGGTTAAAAAAAGAGATGACCAAGTGGGGGGTAGGCCTTAAGGCTGGCGCAAGTGATGCCCGGGACGGTGAGGAGGAATCTCCCATCGCGGAAAAAATAAGGTCGGCAAAATTCCCAAAACGATTCAACATGCCGACCATGGCACCCTACAAAGGCCACTCTGACCCGAAATCGCACATCGAAAGCTTTGTCTTGTTGATGGAAGTCCAGGGAGTAGTAGGAGATGCCATATGCAAAGTGTTCCCCCTAACTTTAGGTGGACCCGCCATCCTATGGTACAGAAGTCTGGCTCCGGGGAGCATCGGAGGCTTCACACAACTTAAGAAGTCGTTCATTCGACACTTTAAAGGGGCCTGCGTTCCCAAAAAGACGATTGGAGAATTAAGACTTATGAAGCAAGGAGATGACGAGCCCCTGAAAAATTTTATTGAAAGATACCACAACATGGTACTGGAAGTCGGAGGATATGAGTCCCTAAAGCCCTAGAAAGCTTAAAGGGAGCCCTAAAGGTTGGGAGGTTATGGACTCATCTGAGAATCCAGGACACGCCGGATTATGCCACCGCCCTAGAGGTAGCCCGGAAGTTCGTCTTGGTAGAAAGCGAAGAAAATCTCCCGAAGGGGGACGGCCATTCGGGAAAGAACAGCAAGAACAGAGGCCCCCCGACGACCGGACAGGGAATTCAAAAGATTCAATCCGAAACCCAACGAATTCAAACCGATACCTCGAAGAGATCAGGAAAGAGGGGTCGCGACCCAGGTGAATCATGTAGTTCGAGAAGAAACATATGTTCCCCTGAGCAAGCCACCAAGGCAAATCATCATGGAGATACAGGAAAAATGCCTCTTGATAGAACCCGACCTCAGGAGGTTCCCCCCAGATAAAAGGAACCAGAAGTCTTACTGCATACATCATAACCTGAGGGGGCACACAACGGACGAATGCAAAGATCTGCGGGAACAGATGGAGGACCTAACCCGAAATGGATACCTAAATAGTTATATCGACCATGAAACCATGGCGGCCAGACAGAGGGCATGAAACCGACAGGTGAACATCATCGCTGGGGGAAGTACACTGGCCGGGGACTTTAACCGGTTGTAGGCATTGCATTTTCGCATGTGAAACCCGATGATGAGCCTCATTTGGAGGCACTACCTTTTGAGTCATGAAAGCTGCGGGAACGGATATCGGAAGGGGAAATTCAGGATAAACAAGCTCACTGTCTTCGTTGGTGCTGCCGTTCGTTACTTCGTTCGAACCTCGTGCAGATTGCGGACGTTCGTGCCGCGTGCGATGAGGCGTTCGAACGGAGCCGGTAATTCTGGTTTTGCTGCTAGCCTCACACCCCAGCCCATTTAGCTCCCCAAAGCCCATAAAACATATCCCAATTAAATAAATAAATATTAAATTAAATATTAAACATTAAAATAAAACATTTAAACCACTTACCCATTAAAATAAACAATACCAACTTAAACTAAAATCATGCCTAATTAAACAAATCACATACTAAATCAAATATAATCATACCAAATTAAAATCAATCCTAACCAATTAAAGCCAATCATATATTTGACTTCCTAATCTAATAAGATATTTACCAATATAAATATTTGTATTCCTAAACCAACACAAATTAAATATTACAACTTCCTAATTTAAAATATCTTGTCCCCCCTCAATCTTGTGTATGCCTTTCTCACCTCTCCTAATTTGGAAACAAGATCCCTTCCCTTGTCAACCCTAGCCATTCTCTATATAAACAACCCCTAACCAAGGCCATTGCTCTCCTTTTAAGATATAGAATTCACACCCAAACTCTCTCAAAATCTCTCTAGACTCTCTCTACACACCCAAGACCAAACAAGCAAAAAGAGAAAACACTTCACACATACACAAGCAAGAAAACAAAGAAACCACCACAAGCCACCTCCCCTTGTAGCCGAAACATCCATCTACACAGCAGCCTCCACCACCGAAAATTACCACAAAAAAACCACACCCTAAACACACCTAAATAACCTCCTAAATCACTTAACAGCAGCCCAAATCTTTAAAAAAAAAAAACAGTAACTTAGAAAACTACATAGATAACCTTAAAAATATCACTTTTAATTGCACTAAGAACCCACACAACTTGGAATAGTTCTTTGAAAACATTGAAACAGGTAGCCCGTGCAGTGAGCAGCAAAACAGGAGCCGAATAGGAGCAGAACGGAGTTCGAACAATAAGCAAAGCAGCGAAGCAGTGAGCTAGGACGTTGAACCAGCAGACCAGAAAAGTTGCGGAGCCTTACCCCCCCTTTCGACCTTCGTGGAACGTGAGTCCGAGAGACGGCTTGAAAGGTTAGACCTGAGGGTATCTTTCACACTTGTTTTCCTTTTCCGCATTATTTATTAAGTATTTCTTGTATGATTGTAATGTTGAAATGTGTGTTGTGATTTTGAGTATATAAACATGCATGAATTATGAGACGTAATATGTTGTGGGCATTAGATGAATGAGAGATGTGTCAACTCTCGCGGTATATCGGATGGAAACCCGGACATAAATTTCATAGCCGATTCCGATGGACGGTAATATGATCTGTACTCGGGCCACAACTCCACGTACCGCTTGAGTAAACGGCACCATCTCTCTTTCGTTGTGTTGCGTTTTGTTTGTTTAGTTTTCTCTTGAATTCAATATATCGTTTATTTTTGTATGATCCAACCAAGCGCATGGGCTTAGTGAGTTAGTCCAAGGTCCTCCATTTGTGAGACAAAGAGCCGAAAAGGCCACCTTCGTGACACTACTTCGCCGCGCCGGTTGATGTAGTTCGGTTGGACGCAAGATACGTTCAATCGAGTATACTTAGTTTGATATTATTATCTTTATTTTCGTATGTATAAGTCAATCGAGCGCATGGGCTTAGTAAGTGTGTTGTGAGATCCCCTATGGGAAGGGGCTAAAAGCCCTTTACCACGATGCTTTGCCGCACCGGTTGACGTGTGTTCGGATTGGATGTAAGATGCGTTCAATCGGGCATTCTTGGTTGATATGATTGGTTCTATTCCTGCATGTGTGATGTGACGCGCATGGGCTTAGCATGTTGGTCTAAAGGTCCTCTCTTTGAGAGATCAAGAGCCCCAAAAGGTCACCTTTACGGCAGTGCTTCGCCGCGCCCTTTTATTTTCTGTTTATGTATTGCATCAGGTCCGTATCCGTTCGAACGCGTTCACGAACGCAACTCGAACGCGCATATGTTTGGCCTTATTATGTGTCAGGTCTCGTATCCGTTCGAACGCGTTAACAAACGCCATACGAACGTGAGCTTTCTGTCTCATCTCCGTTTGAACGCGTTTACGAACGCTACTCGAACGTGAGCATTCTGTCTCGTCTCCGTTCGAACGCGTTTACGAACGCTACTCGAACGTGAGCATTCTGTTTCATTTACGTTCGAACGCGTTTACGAACGCTACTCGAACGTGAGCATTCTGTTTCATTTCCATTCGAACGCGTTTACGAACGCTACACGAACGCACACACACTGAACTGAGTCTGTCTTACTATATTCATGCATAATTGCCTATTAGTTGATCTTTCTTATGCAAATGTGTCACAATTCGTATGCTCATGTCATGATAACATTTGGGCATTATTTCTTGCGGTATATCGGATGGAAACCCAGACGTAAATTCCGTAGCCGATTCCGAATGGACGGTAGTGCGGTCTGTACTTGGGCTACAATTCCACGTACCACTTGGAAAAATGCCCATATGTGTGCTTGTAGGATCAATATGTGTGCTTGTGTTTTCCTGAATGTGATATGTAAGTAAAGTTATATGTTAGTTGCTATCTTGATATATGTTAAGCATGCAAATTAAAATGTAAGATATATGTGAAATACATGTATATTTAGGCGCATATTTTATTTTATAATGTGAATTTAGAAGCATGATACCCTTAGGAATAAGTGCTACTTCAGCTTGTTTAATTATTATATAAATCCTTTCATTACAAGTGACATGAGTAAGGGACCATTCCGAACCCAACGGTTTGAGGTCTTCCCTTGCGAGGGGTGAGTGCGGCCCTAAATCTTTGTCCCGGTTCACACCGGGTGGCGACTCCATGTTATGTAACCTTCCCAACTAGGCCCGAGCCTAGGAACGGCGTCGCTCAGTTTCTGTGTCCCACACCGGTCAAGAAAAAACTATAGCCGAGCTCAAGGGGCAGAGGTGCTAGGAACAGAAAGACCCCCGACACTACAAGGGGGTCGGTCGGTGCCAATAATGTTCACCGATGAGGATGCACGAGGGGTAAGTTTTCCCCATGATGATGCACTGATAATCGAAGCTACAATCGGCGGCACTAAGGTAGATAGAATCCTGGTAGACCCCGGAAGCGCGGTAGACATAATATCCAAAGAAGCCTTAGAGAGCCTGGGAGTAGAATACGTAACCCTAACTAATGACGGCACCCCCTATACGGTTTTGGAGGCTCAACGGTCATCCCGCTGGGAAGAATACAACTGGAAACAACCATCGGAACTCACCCCAGAACCCGGACAGTCATGGTAAACTTCACCGTGGTGGATTGCCTGAGCAGTTACCAAGTCATTGTCGGCCGGCCTTTTATGATGAAAACAAAGGCGGCGATGTCCTGTTACTACTTAAAACTGAAATTTCCTACCCGAGAAGGGATCGGAATCATATGCGGAAGTTAGAAAATAGCCCGTAGTTGTTTCGCCACTCTCTCATGAGAAACCCTCTGCATCGAAGGAAGCGCCAGGAAGAGGCAAAGAGAGGAAGATGAGGAAAATCCAAGGAAGGACCCGGGTCCTCGCCCGGATAAAGTTGCCCGGCTAGAAGCAGCCGAAGAATTAGAAGAAGTCAACCTGTTCGGACCGAATAAAAGCATAAAGATAGGGGGGAACTTGGACGAAGTCCTAAAAAAGGACCTGCTGGAATGCCTACGGGAGTACCCCGACATCTTCGCATGGGGACACAATGACATGCCCGAGATAGATCCAAAATTTATCAGTCACCGCTTGACAATAAACCCGTCACACAAACCGGTCAAACAGAAAAGAATAATCTTTAACCAAGAACGGTGCAGAGCAGTGGCGTCCGAAGTAGAAAAACTGTTAAAAGCAGGCTTCATCAGAGAAGTCAAGTACCCAGAATGGGTTTCGAACGTGGTATTGGTAAAAAAAGCAAACGGGAAGTGGAGGATGTGCGTGGACTTCACCGACCTCAACAAGGCATGCCCGAAGGACAGCTTCCCACTGCCAAACGTAGATCAGCTGGTAGATACAACAGCCTGCAAGGGACTGCTGAGCTTTATGGACGCCTTCTCAGGATACAACCAGGTCAAGATGCACCCTGCTGACGAGGAGAAAACAACTTTTGTCACCGATCAGGGGCTTTACTGTTATCAAGTAATGCCCTTCGGATTAAAAAACGCAGGAGCAACCTTTCAGAGACTGGTCAACAAGATTTTCAAACCACTCATCGGCACAACAATGCTGGTGTATGTTGACGACATGATAACAATGTCTGAGGCGCCACGGTGCCACGTGACCGACCTGAAGAAAACCTTTGAGTTATTGAGGAAATACCATTTAAAACTCAACCCAGAAAAGTGCGCCTTCGGGGTGGCCTCCGGAAATTTTTTAGGATACATGGTGAGCTCCAGGGGCATAGAAGTAAATCCGCAAAAGATACAAGCCGTACTGGACTTGAAATCGCCCAGAACAGTGAAAGAAGTTCAAAGTCTAACCGGAAGGCTAGCCGCACTTAACCGATTCATCTCCCGAGCAACCGAAAAGTGCCACCCTTTCTTCAAAGCCATCAAGAAAGCCCAAAAGAGGATCGACTGGACTCCGGAGTGCGAAGAGGCCTTCCAACAACTAAAACAATATCTAGCACAGCCCCCGCTCCTAGTAAAACCTCTCCCAGGAGAGACATTATACTTGTACTTGGCTGTTTCAAAACACGCAGTAAGTTCGGTGCTGGTGCAAGAGGCCGACCGAATCCAAAGACCGGTATACTATGTCAGCAAAGCCCTGTTAGACACAGAAACCCGGTATCCCGTACATGAACTAGTCGCCCTATCTTTGATCACCGCAGCTCGGAAATTGCGACCTTACTTCCAAGCCCACCCTATCAAAGTTTACACCGACCACCCATTACGACAGATCTTACAAAAACCAGAGACCTCAGGAAGATTGATGAAGTGGTCGGTGGAGTTAAGCGAGAACGACATCTCCTACCTCCCGAGGGTAGCAATAAAAGGACAGGCTTTGGCAGATTTTGTTGCAGAATTCACCGAACCCAGATCTTGACGGTAGGGGAAGACAAGTGGGAGATGTCAGTAGATGGGTCTGTCAGCTCACAAGGCGGCGGAGCCGGGATCGTGTTAAAAAGTAACAGGGGGGAAGAAGTATTGTTTGCCTTAAGGTTCGCCTTCGAAACAATGAACAATGAGGCAGAGTACGAAGCAATCTTGGCCGGATTAAGGTTATGCACAGTAGTGAGAGTCAGCAACGTGGTAGTAAGGAGTGACTCTCAGCTAGCCACTCAACAACTAAAGGGAGAATTTCAGGCCAGGGAGCCGACCATGATAGCTTACTTAGCCGAAGTAAAAAAGATGATGGAGAAAGTAGGGAACGTACGCTTCGAACAAATCGGACGAGAAGACAACTGGTAAGCAGACTCCCTGGCCCGGCTCGCATCCTCAATGAAGACCGAGGATCCCAGAACAATCCCCCTAATCTTCCTCCGAGAAAAGAGCATAGGAAAACTCGAAGTAGGAACCCTGGATAAAGAAGATGAAACCTCATGGCTACAACCGATTAGAAAATATTTGGAAACAGGGGAGACACCCGAGGACAGAAAGGAAGCATGAAAACTAAAATTCAAAAGCACCAAGTTTTCCTTAATCGAAGGGGTACTCTACCGAAGAGGCTACACCGTACCTCTCCTGAGATGCTTGGCCAAAGAGGAAGCAGATTATGTGCTCAGGGAAATCCACGCAGGCATCTGCGGAAGTCACATCGGAGGAAGATCAATCGCCTTTAAAGCCTTAAGACAAGGATTTTACTGGCCGACCATGCATCAGGACGGTGTGAGGGTAGCTCAAAAATGTGAAGGTTGTCAGAAAAATGCCAACATCCACCATCAACCGGCAGAACAATTAACCACCCTGTCCAGCCCCTGGCCATTCGCACAGTGGGGGCTAGATATCATAGGGCCAATGCCAAAAGGGCGAGGGCAGACGAAATATGCAATCGTGGCCACAGATTGTTGACGGCTGATTTTGGTCTCAGGGCAATATGGGAATATTACTCCCGAGACAATCCTCCCCCAATAGTGAATTTGTTTGGTTTATGGGGGACCAAAAGCAAACTTAGCAAAAGACAGATAAATACGCCAATCGACGAAGAGATTTAACGTGGTTCGGCGGATCTTGGTCCGACCTACGTCCACGGGCACAAAAAGGATGATACTTTTATTACTCAAACACGCTTCTCAACTCTGCTTCTTGTTTTTACAAGTCTGATGGTAATGATTCTGATACTGATTCTCCTCTCAACTTTCCACTTGTTCCCCTTATGCACACTCTACCCTTCTATTTATAATGGTGAAGAAATCAGATTCCTATTTGTACAAGAATTTCCTGTTGGAGATGGTTTCCTTTTCCTATCAGGATTCCTACTCAAAAACTAACTTTACTTTCTTTATCTTACTAAGACTCTGAGTCACCAGTTTTCCCCATGAAAATAGGATAACTCGTCATCTTATCCGTAAAAATAAGATGTCTTATCTTCCTGAGCACGCCTCGCCATGTGCTCGGTCTTCATGAGGTCGGTCTTAATAGTCATTTGAATCGGGAATGTTGCTATCGATTTGATAATGCTCGGTCATCCGAACCAAAGTGGTCGGTCACCTATCATCCAGTGCTCGGTCTCTACCTGTTGTGGTCGGGTCGGCATTAATGATCCTGACCGAGAAAAGAATTACCCTTTTACCCCTGACGCGCTCCTTAAATATCATAGTACTTAAAAAACACCATCAACATAGATTATTTCATAAAATGGGCAGAAGCCGAGCCGCTATCCACCATCACGGAGAAAAAGGCCACAGAATTTGTAAAGAAGAACATAATCTGCAGGTTCGGAATCCCACGTGCGATCATCACCGACAACGGGAAATAATTCGATAGCAAATGATTCAGGAGGCTCTGCGAAGACCTCCAGATCACTTTAAAATTCGCCTCGCCAGCCCATCCCAAGTCAAATGGACAGGTTGAGGCAACAAACAAAACCATCAAGGAAAACCTTAAAGCTCGGCTCGGATCATGCAAAGGCTTATGGGTTGAAGAATTACCAGAAGTGCTATGGGCACATCGGACGACCTACAAAGATTCCACAGGGGAAACACCATTTTCCATATCATACGGATGCGAGGCCGTCATTCCAGCAGAAATCGGGGTAGCAACTCACAGGGTCCGCCACTTTGGGAATGAGCAGAATGAAGAACTTATCAAAAACCACCTCGACCTGATCGAGGAAAGGAGAGAGAAATCAGCTATGAAAATAGAAGTCTACCAACAAAGAATGGCCCGCTTCTACAACAGAAGAGTTCGGACCCGCTCTTTCCTCCCAGGCGACTTAGTATTGAGAAGGCTCACCTTAAACACCCGGCGATCAGAGGAAGGCTCGATAGGTGCCAAATGGGAAGGGCCATACAAAATCACAGAGGTGGTAAGTGTTGGTGTTGGTGCTCAGAGCGCCAATCCGGACCGTATTTATGTCTGATTCATGAATACGAACATCCCCTTATTCCATAATATTACTTATTTATGGTTGCACCTCTTGTTCTTATATACGTATTCGATCTGATTACGATTAGATTGAAACTAAATGTGGTTTAGTGATATGTATATATTAGACAAAGGCCCGATAATATATAATGCAGTACACAGTTACAAAGTTAGTTTGTAATTGACATTGGGAAGTGTCACTGCTATATGTATATTATCAAACATAGTTCCTGGTCAAGATTTGCTAACACGGGTCGGTTAGTCAAATCCGTTGAGACCAGTACATGTCGTATATCGAGACTTGGTCCGATGGTTTATCCCAATGAACCATGAGTCTAGGGAGACTCGTATAGACGTGTAGGTGTTTATAATGGATAAACACTGAACGGCTCACCGAAGATTCTTAATGGATGGTACGCCAACGTCAATAAGAATCTTCTCGGGTTGAGTAGCATAGTGGTCATTCGACTTGAGACACCACTGTGGATGTATGAGACATCCTCCACACTTAGATGGCAGTCACGTCACCGATCTATTTAGATCAGACCTCCGCCTGTTCGTTGGGTGTGGATCGATCCTCAGGATATCCTGTGTGTGTCAAGATAGGATCCGTCAGTTCTGTGTACAGAGCATAGGTAGTCCATATATATTTAGCAGTCTGTTAAATCTGTGGCCACAGTATACATCGGAAGTAAGTTCCGAGTGTTATTTAAAGATTGCTAATAGCTACGTCGACGAGATAATACCTATAGAGATTTGACGTTTACATCTATATCTCTGGGATTATCTGGATACCTGTGACGGAGGGATTATACGTATGCAATGATCTCGACCTGTATGATTCAGCTAGTTTATCCGTGATTGTCATAATCTACGGGTGGATAGATTATGGACACGAAATTGGATTTCGTGACGGATATACCTGAATCTAGAGAGTCTCAATAATGAAACATACTCGTAGAGCACTAGAGCAACATTTATGAATAATGATGATTATTTATAAATCGTTTGAACGGGCCGAACCGTCATTTCCTAATTAATGTGTATTTGTATTTAATATATGATATTATTAAATACACATTAATAAATAGTCAAATAAATGTATTTGACATATATCATTAATATATATGTATTTGAGATATTGAAAGTAAATATAATACATATATTTGATATATTTGTATTTAATTAATTATTTAATTATTTAATTGTTAAATGATTAATATAATTAAAATATAAATATATCACCAAATTATAAAGTTAGGAAGTGATTATAAGTTGTAAATGTTTGACTTTACATTAAAGGAAAAGGTTGTCAAATTGATTTTGACTTCTTAAGATATTTGTTCAAAATTGTTTGAAAAATAAAAATATCTTTTTTCTTTATTTCTTTATAATTTCGGCCAATACACTTAAATATAAGAGTTATATTATTCTTAGTTGCATTTGTTGACTTAATTAAATATCAAATAAAGTGTTATTAAGATATTTATGCAAGTTGACTAATGTAAAGTTAAATGAAATTGAAATGAAATTTGTTAAATATATGCTAGGTGAATTCGGCCAAGGGCAATTTTTACCACAAGTATATATTGTTTTCATTTCATTTCCATTTGATAACCTAATACACTTTAAAGAAAACTCCATTAAAGTAAGCAAAGGATGCTAGAGAGAAAAGAAAGGAAAAATCAAGAAAAGCTTGGAAAATAGTAAGTATTTCCAACCTTCCATTAGAGAGTAATTTTTTCCTCTTGTTGTGGGCAACATCTTATGATGTTCTTGAGTTTTTCTATTCTTTATTCTTTGTTTTTTGATGGATAAAAGTTTGGTGAAAGTGTAGAGCATGTATGATGAATGAAGCTTATGGCTATTGTAGTAATAAGTGTTCTTTTGTGGTTTTGGAAACCTTGTTGCTAATCTAGAGTTGTTGACCCACTCTTAGATGACCTAGATTTGATCTTGAGTTGTTTCATTGTGTTGAGACTTTGATTGGATGGAAGAAACATGATTAAAGTAATTGATTTAACCAATTTGGTCTAATTTGTCCAATTTGAAGAAATTGAAAAATTAGGGTTCATGACCAATTCCAAATTTGGGGATTTTCATATATGTTGTGCATTTGGATGTGTATATGATGCATATAAAGTTTCATGTTCATTGGATTACATCTTGATGTGTTTTGATGCATGAAATGACAAAGTGCACACTTTGGCACCAAGGTGGTGCATTCGGCCAAGAGTTGGAAATTTGGGGATTTGGTTGCTTTTGGTGTTTTGATGTTTTGAACATGCTAAGTTCATCTTAGAAATGATTTAGAATCATTCAAAATTGATTAGATCAATTTCGGACTAAAATGGACAAAATACCAATGTAAGGGCATTTCGGTAAATTCACTTGAATATGATTCATTTGAATTTTATTTCATAATTTGATTATTGGAATATTAAATAAATATGTTTATTTAGTTAATTCGAGAAAAAATTTTGAAATCGGAAAATTTGATTTTCCACCGCTTCCGCTGCGTTACCAGATTCTGCCCCTAAAAACCCCTACAAAATGGTATCAGAGCGAGTCTGTTTCTAGGCCTCCATAAAATGATTAGCTTGTTTTATTCAATGTTTAATCATGTTTTCTTGACATTATACATGCATGTTATAATCTAATTTGATTAGATTTTGGGTGTATGACACTTAAAGGAATATCCCCGCTTAATAAGGTTTTAAAGTAACTAGTATTTGGAATACTTGTTTCTTGGTCCGTCTTGTCAATACGGTTTATAAATATCTTTTCGTTGACTACATCCGAGACCGTGCCTCTGCTGTGAGGGTGTAGCTGATAGAAATTTATTTATGCCGAATGTATATTAGATACTAGATAAATTCAAGCGAAAGCGAAATCCTGAACGTGCCCTAGCTGTCAGGGTTACGCAAGTAACTTGAGTTTATCATTGACGAGTTTAACCTTGGTACGTCTCCTTGTGGGCCTGCCTTCGCAGCGACAACGAGAAACGGCCAGGACCGGAACCTCGGAGTCACTAGTGAGTGATTGACAATTAGTTGTCTACCTGTGAATATACGTAGGCGAGACCGTGCCTCTGCTGTGAGTCGAAATATATTCATGGGGTCCTCTTCCCATTATGGAATTCGATTTAATTATTGAATTCTCGTCTTTCCGTTGGGGATTACGGCATTACGTAAAAATAGTGGGAGGCACTGCTAAGTTTAAAATATTCCATAACTTAGGCAGTGTATGTTATTTTGGAAATTGCCGCTTGTTTGTTTCCTTATTCTATTGTTTATATAGAATTAAACTTTTATTTACTGCACAGATATTATGATATGTTATCTGACTAGACTCTTGGTTGCAATTATTCTAGAATAGGTTCTAGATACTAATAGACTAGGATATTATTAGATTGTTCTATACCATCGGGAACTGTTGTTCCGATTTTCTTCAAAAATAAAGATGGTTAGTGACTTAGTTTCTAAGTAATGATAGATAATCTAGATAGATATCCCTTTAGGATATAATACTTTAGAGACAATAGTTTCTTATGCAGTAAGAATTGACTTGAATTAGTTCATGTCTCGAGATTCTTGACTGGCATTTAGAAAGCCCTATTAGGTATTTGTTTATCTAGTAATGACGTTTCTAAGCTTTAATTACCTTTAGAGGTAATGTGTCTGACACAATTTGCTAATCAATTATTTGCAATTGTTGTGAATAGTTGAATGCAAATAGTAAAGCTAAAGAAATGAGGTGTATAGTTGTGTATAGAAAATATCGATTTTCACAAATACAACAACTATAGGTATTGGATACCAGATCTCCCGTCTAGTTATTTGAAAATATTAGTTAACGATTGTTTTGATATTTGATATCGGAACTTGCGACTATTGGATAGTTACTTGTTCTTTATAAACAATTGTTATATATTTTAAATATGACTAGTAGTGTCATTGATTTAGAGATAAACATTAAGAAAAATTATTCGGTAAAAGTAAATAATTTAGAACGGTGCTTTATGAGTTTAATCACTTAAGCATTAGATGCTTATTCCGTATGGTAAAGGATGGTTTGATACTAGATCACACCACACATCCTTATCCATTTAACGAATATTGTATTCAGGAAGGTGATTAAGATCTCGTTTAACCAATGATTGTCATTGGACCACCAAATTTATTTAACTGATACATTGGATGTATGTAGTTTAATAAATAATAATTGCTTAAGGTAGTTTTCTTTATTTCGTAACTTAGTTGATGAATTGTCATAACTTAGTTACATGTTTCTGAAGGAACACATATTGAAAGTCTTGAAAGTATCAAGAACTTTCAATCTGTTCTGATGAAATGTAGATTGAACATTTTTGACTTGTTGAAATATATTCAATCTGAAGAATTTTGAAAACTTGATCCTTAAAATTCATTACATGTCTTTGAACTGTTCAAAGATCTTTGATACGATCAAACATATGAATTTAAAGCAATTAGTTCTAAGGTTATTCAGTGAATATGATTCATATTCGATATTGTTCTTCCACGATTCCATCTTGATGGAATTGAGTAGTGGGAGCAATCGAATCTTATATGATTTGATTCGTCTGATATTGAATGTTACCGAATTAGTTTCAATACTCTTGGGGTTATACTCCAGTAACACTAATTCATATCTTTAATTAATGTTCCATTATTTTCTACAGTTGCATATATGATATATATAGGTAGAAAAATCCGAATCTTGAAAAGTTTAAGATTTGAATGTTTCTTTTGTATAATAGTTATATAATGGAAATTACTTACACCTCGGAGGTATAAGTAAAAGTTTATCGTTTATTCTGTTTAATAGAATATTGTATTCTATTTAATAGAATATCTTTCCTACGATCCTAAGTAATAAAATTGTTTTATTACTTGGTGTGTAACATCTGATGTTAATTATTGTAGAAAAGACTTGACTTATTGAAGTCAAATGTGAGAATGATAAATTATAAATGGAACTACGTAATTAATAAGATGAAACAACCTTTATACATCTTCCGTACAAGTCCAATAGGATAACAGAATCATTCACGAGTATTTGATACTTAATGGTTCCGTTGTTTTCTTACTGAAGAAAAATTATCCTATAACTTATAATGGAAGCGATATTTGATATCGATTCTGGAAGTTCACCATTGAACCATAGATCCAAGATTGTTCATAGCTTACTACGATCAAGTTTTGAACTTGATTAAGCTTTCATTATGAATTAGTTCATGAAATGTGCTAATTGTTTGCGCAGCGAAAGCATTGTGAGCTTATTAAAGGTTTGACCTTTACAGTATGATAGTGAGAAAAGTTATACTCAGCAATCTATTGTAGATTCTGAGAAAACTTATCTCTAGTCACACTAAATGAACAATTAAAGATATATTGGTTAATGTTGATAATAAACTGTATATTTTAGCTAAAGAATGCAAAGTGGCGTTTTTGGATGACTTATTCAGATAAGAGATTAGTTGTGATTTCCTTATTTGAAGAGTTCATTCTGAAATGGCCCTAGAGTTTGTGTTCTGCTGAGATCGCAGTTTAGTGTGCTAGCTTACAGAGCCTATTGTAGACTCGGATAAGTCTTCCAGAAATATGTGTTCTCTATTTTTGGTATCGTCAGATTGTCTGATCTTGTCAAAGTATATAGAATACATATGTGATAAAAGGGTTAGTGGGAGCATACAAATTACTTTCTAGTTTTATATATCCTAACAACATTATCATTATTATAGTAATAATGAGATGTTTGTTAGGTAAAAGATTTACCTAAGTCTTCTTTACTCCGTGAAAGCAGTGGGAGTAGTCTCTGTTATATTTGATATAAAGTTTTATATATGATATGAAACTTGGAGACTTGTGAGATACCCCTATTAGTCGTACATTAGATATGATCTAATGAAGGACATAACAAGGCTATCTGTATGACAGTTAGTATAACTGTTCGACAGTTATTGTATGTCTTATACATAGTATTCATCTTTCGTAAAGGATGATTCCTTTTTCGAAAGAGATATTGATTAGAATGTCTAAACAATATTATGTATCATTTGATGATGACATAGTGAATACTTTATTATATGCGATTATCGATGTCGATTTAATCGTAATTGTTACGAGTTATTTTGACATCTTATAGACCATATGATGGATCTTGAAACACGTTCTTTGTGATCTTTGAGATATTAAGAACGAGTTTCTAATTCATGGAGAATACAGTCTGCAACCATTAGGGTCATATTAGTTTTGAGACTAATTATGACGTTAGACATAAAGAGTCAGAAAAGATGTAGTGGGAGTGTCACAAAGGATTCTACTTTTATAGTGGAATTAAATGCAACTTATAAAGTATTGACTTATGAAGTTGCATAGTGACCTTATAAAATAGAAGTTTTGAATTGTTATTGTGCTTGTGGTTGTCCTCATAGTATTTTGGATTTGATCCCTAAATACTTGGACAACTTAGTAGCTGTAGCATAATACAGATATAGCATCCATTTCATATTAATGTATAATTTAGATTCTACAAAATATGAATGATGCTAACTATGGGAAACGATGGAGTTTGTTTGACAAACTCAATGTTTCATAGCGGACTTGTTTCTTGCCTCTTAAGTACTGGTGAGCTTTTGAGGGCCATGTGCATATGATACACATTGAGACGTGTATATGATACCGTGGATTGGCACTAGAGCAAGTGGGAGAAATTGTTGGGGTTGGTGCTCAGAGCGCCAATCCGGACCGTATTTATGTCTGATTCATGAATACGAACATCCCCTTATTCCATAATATTACTTATTTATGGTTGCACCTCTTGTTCTTATATACGTATTCGATCTGATTACGATTAGATTGAAACTAAATGTGGTTTAGTGATATGTATATATTAGACAAAGGCCTGATAATATATAATGCAGTACACAGTTACAAAGTTAGTTTGTAATTGACATTGGGAAGTGTCACTGCTATATGTATATTATCAAACATAGTTCCTGGTCAAGATTTGCTAACACGGGTCGGTTAGTCAAATCCGTTGAGACCAGTACATGTCGTATATCGAGACTTGGTCCGATGGTTTATCCCAATGAACCATGAGTCTAGGGAGACTCGTATAGACGTGTAGGTGTTTAAAGTGGATAAACACTGAACGGCTCACCGAAGATTCTTAATGGATGGTACGCCAACGTCAATAAGAATCTTTTCGGGTTGAGTAGCATAGTGGTCCTTCGACTTGAGACACCACTGTGGATGTATGAGACATCCTCCACACTTAGATGGCAGTCACGTCACCGATCTATTTAGATCAGACCTCCGCCTGTTCGTTGGGTGTGGATCGATCCTCAGGATATCCTGTGTGTGTCAAGATAGGATCCGTCAGTTCTGTGTACAGAGCATAGGTAGTCCATATATATTTAGCAGTCTGTTAAATCTGTGGCCACAGTATACATCGGAAGTAAGTTCCGAGTGTTATTTAAAGATTGCTAATAGATACGTCGACGAGATAATACCTATAGAGATTTGACGTTTACATCTATATCTCTGGGATTATCTGGATACCTGTGACGGAGGGATTATACGTATGCAATGATCTCGACCTGTATGATTCAGCTAGTTTATCCGTGATCGTCATAATCTACGGGTGGATAGATTATGGACACGAAATTGGATTTCGTGACGGATATACCTGAATCTAGAGAGTCTCAATAATGAAACATACTCGTAGAGCACTAGAGCAACATTTATGAATAATGATGATTATTTATAAATCGTTTAATCGTTAAACGAAAAATACATGCGAACGGGCCGAACCGTCATTTCCTAATTAATGTGTATTTGTATTTAATATATGATATTATTAAATACACATTAATAAATAGTCAAATAAAGGTATTTGACATATATCATTAATATATATGTATTTGAGATATTGAAAGTAAATATAATACATATATTTGATATATTTGTATTTAATTAATTATTTAATTATTTAATTGTTAAATGATTAATATAATTAAAATATAAATATATCACCAAATGATAAAGTTAGGAAGTGATTATAAGTTGTAAATGTTTGACTTTACATTAAAGGAAAAGGTTTTCAAATTGATTTTGACTTCTTAAGATATTTGTTCAAAATTATTTGAAAAATAAAAATATCTTTTTTTCTTTATTTCTTTATAATTTCGGCCAATACACTTAAATATAAGAGTTATATTATTCTTAGTTGAATTTGTTGACTTAATTTAATATCTAATAAAGTGTTATTAAGATATTTATGCAAGTTGACTAAATGTAAAGTTAAATGAAATTGAAATGAAATTTGTTAAATATATGCTAGGTGAATTCGGCCAAGGGCAATTTTTACCACAAGTATATATTGTTTTCATTTCATTTTCATTTGATAACCTAATACACTTTAAAGAAAACTCCATTAAAGTAAGCAAAGGATGCTAGAGAGAAAAGAAAGGAAAAATCAAGAAAAGCTTGGAAAATAGTAAGTATTTCCAACCTTCCATTAGAGAGTAATTTGTTCCTCTTGTTGTGGGAAACATCTTATGATGTTCTTGAGTTTTTCTATTCTTTATTCTTTGTGTTTTGATGCATAAAAGTTTGGTGAAAGTGTAGAGCATGTATGATGAAGGAAACTTATGGCTATTGTAGTAATAAGTGTTCTTTTGTGGTTTTGGAAACCTTGTTGCTAATATAGAGTTGTCGACCCACTCTTAGATGACCTAGATTTGATCTTGAGTTGTTTCATTGTGTTGAGACTTTGATTGGATGGAAGAAACATGATTAAAGTAATTGATTTAACCAATTTGGTCTAATTTGTCCAATTTGAAGAAATTGAAAAATTAGGGTTCATGACCAATTCCAAATTTGGGGATTTTCATATATGTTGTGCATTTGGATGTGTATATGATGCATATAAAGTTTCATGTTCATTGGATTACATCTTGATGTGTTTTGATGCATGAAATGACAAAGTGCACACTTTGGCACCAAGGTGGTGCATTCGGCCAAGAGTTGGAAATTTGGGGATTTGGTTGCTTTTGGTGTTTTGATGTTTTGAACATGCTAAGTTCATCTTAGAAATGATTTAGAATCATTCAAAATTGATTAGATCAATTTCGGACTAAAATGGACAAAATACCAATGTAAGGGCATTTCGGTAAATTCACTTGAATATGATTCATTTGAATTTTATTTCATAATTTGATTACTGGAATATTAAATAAATATGTTTATTTAATTAATTCGAGAAAAATTTTTGAAATCGGAAAATTTGATTTTCCACCGCTTCCGCTGCGTTACCGGATTCTGCCCCTAAAAACCCCTACAGTAAGGCCGGGGGCTTACTTCTTGGAACAGCTGGACGGCATAAGATTAGAAAAGCCATGGAACGCCGAGATGTTGAGAAAATACTTTCAGTAAACTCTCCATTCCTCCTCTTCTTTGGCAGCAACCCAATAAGGGACAAAATTCAAATACAAGGCCTCTCTCAAAATGACCCACAGAGAGTTGTAAGAAGGGCAATATGTCCCCGAACATGAATAAAAACTTTCTTTTTTATGAAATTTGGAGCATGAAAATCCAATATGTGCTAGAAAAACAAGAGGTTCTTGAAACTTTGAAAATGAGCATGGATGAACCTGAACAGGGCACTATAGCCCAACATAGGTGAGACCGAGAGGCTTATGAGGCCTGGAAGAAAAAGAATTCCATTGCCCGCATTACGTTGCTGAGCAGTATGGATAATGACCTAATGAAAGAGTTCAGGAAATATGACATGGCTAAGGACATGTGGTCCACACTAGCTGAAAAGTTTGGTAGTACCTCAATAACCAAACTCAGGTCACTGACAATCAAGTTTGACACATACAAGAAACGTCCTGAGTCCACTATGTCAAAACACTTGAGGCAAATGTCAAACATGATTACTGAACTGACAGATGTTGGACATGTTCTTACAGATGAACAGAAAGTCCAAGCGGTCATTCGTTCTCTTCCAAATAGCTGGGAGCATATGAAGATGCATTTGACCCACAATGAGAGCATCAAAACCTTTGATGATGCTAAACATCACCTTGAATTAGAAAGCGACCGACTCGCGGCCGCTAAGTCAAATACTGAAGTGTATATGACAGAAACTAGCAAACATGGGGGTTTCAAAAAGAAAATAAAATTTCATGGTGGTGGGTTCCAGTTCGGAAAAGAAAAAAATTCTTCCAAACCAGAAAAGAAACAGAAAACCAATCAACATGGGAAAAGAAAACGTCCTACCAAAAAGAAAAACATGGCAAATGTTAAATGTTTTAACTGTGGTAAGAAATGTCATTTTGCTCGTGATTGCATTGAGCCTAAAAAGGTGAATACCTTTCGAGCATATTTAAATGAAATATGTGTTTCAAGTTCAATCTTTCTAACTGAATATAATCCTTTGTGGACTGTAGACTCAGGAGCCACAGACCATGTAGCGAAGGATAGAGATGCGTTTGTGGAATTTCTGCGAATTTTCACCTGGGGTGAAGTGGATATATGTTGGCAACAACTCACGGGTTGAAGTCAAAGGCATAGGAACATGCAAGTTAGTCATGCATGGTGGAAAAACTTTACTATTACATGATGTATTGTTTGCTCCACAAATTCGTTGAAATTTAGTCTCTGTGTTGGTTTTGGTTAATTTAGGTTTAAATTTGAACTTCCATAAATTTGGTGTTGATTTGTACTTAGGTACATTACACTATGGTTCTGGTTATTTTCTGGATGGTTTTATTGTATTAAATGTTGAATGTTTTAATCACAATTCCAATTTTTCGTTTGTTACTTCATCTGTCAGTGATGATAGTGATGTAACTGTGTGGCATGCTAGACTTGGCCCCATTGGCCAGCAAAGAATGAACAGATTAGCCAAAGAAGGCTTTCTGGGAAATATTGAAAAGGTGAAATTGTCAACCTGTGAATATTGCTTGGCAGGAAAAACTGCGAGAAAACCATTTGGAAAAGGGACTAGAGCAGAATTTTCATTACAATTAATTCATTCAGATATCTGTGGTCCAATGAATGTCAGGGCAAGGCATGGAGCATCTTATTTCATCACATTTATAGATGATTTTACTCGCTTTGGTTATGTCTATTTGATTGCTCATAAATCCGAAGCATTAGAATGTTTCAAGAAATTTATGAATTTAACAGAAAATCAATTGGACAAGAAAATTAAAGCACTACGCACTGACCGTGGTCGTGAGTACTTATCTGATCAGTTCAGAGAATTATGTGATGAAAAAGGAATTAGTCGTCAGTTGACTACTCTTGCTACTCCTCAACAAAATGGTGTTGCGGAAAGAAGAAATAGAACTCTTCTTGAAATGGTTAGGTCAATGATGGCACAAGCAAATTTGCATATAACCTATTGGGGTGATGCATTATTAACTGTCACATATGTACTTAACCGAGTGCCATCTAAATCTGTGTCCACCACACCATATGAGTTATGGACAGGTCGTAAACCAGATATTCACTTTCTAAAACCTTGGGGTTGTGCGGCTTATGTTCATGTGCGTTCTCACGAACATGGAAAGTTAGGCCCAAGAGGAAAAAAGAGTATCTTCATAAGATATTCTGAACAATCAAAAGGATATGTTTGCATATGTGAACATGAAAGTGGAGGCGTGACAGAATTTGAATCACGAGATATCACATTTTTAGAAAATAATTTTCCTAAGTAGGGAGAGATAGGTCAAGATTTATCTCTATATGAAACTTAGGATCACATGGATCACATGATTGGTGAACACTCGGGTTTACCTAATTCAAGTGGGAGTGATGAGAGAAATTTGAGAAAACATGATGAATCTGTTTCAAATTAATATCAAAATGATGAATTAGTTTCACACGAGTCTCATTTACGTGATCCGAGTGGGAGTGATGTACATAATATAAGTGGGAGCAATGTGCACGATCCAAATGGGAATAATATCGAAAGTGAGGAATCAGTTCCACCACTAGAATCCCAATTACGACGTAGTAATCGTATAGGCATCGACGTCGTTTCGATATCGAAGGAGAAACCTTTATGATTCTACCTCAAGATGATGAAGAACCTAGAAACATAAGAGAGGCTCTTCAGTGTCCTACTAAGAAAAAATGGATGAAAGCAATGGAAGAAGAGATAGAGTCAATGAGGTCCAACCAAGTTTCGGAATTGGTTGATCTACCCAAAGGACGCAAAGTTGTTAAGAACAAATGGGTTCTTAAAATAAAGCGTAATGCCGATGGCAATATCGAAAGATATAAAGAACGACTTGTGGCAAAAGAGTATACGCAACAGGAAGGAATTGACTATGAAGAGACTTTTTCACATGTTGTAAGGTTTACCTCAATTCGCTTGATTCTAGCTATAGTAGCAAGTATGGATCTAGAATTACATTAAATGGATGTAAAGACTGCTTTTCTCAATGGAGAACTTGATGAAGAAATCTACATGGAACAACCAGTAGGTTTCATAAAAGAAAATGAGAAGGAGAAAGTATGTAGACTTTTAAAGTCTATATATGGTCTCAAGCAATCATCTAGACAATGGTATATACGATTCCACAATACAATCATTTCGAATGATTTCACAATGATAGATGATGATCATTGTGTGTACACTAAGAGAGATAAAGATAAGTTCATTATCTTATCTTTGTACGTGGATGATATACTTATAGCCGGAAATGATAAGGAGTTTGTAAAATATATCAAAGAATGGTTATCATCTAACTTCGAGATGAAAGATATGGGTGAAGCTGCATATATTCTTGGGGTTCAGATCTCAAGAAATCGTTCAAAGAATTTATTATCTCTTTCACATGAGTCATATATAAAGAAAATTCTTAAATGCTTCCAAATACAGGCTTGTAAACCCATTGATACTCCTATCATGAAAACTGAAGCTTTGAGTCGTAGATTGTGTCCTGAAACTCCACAGGAAAAGGAACAAATGAAGAAAGTTCTTTATGCAAATGCAGTAGGAAGTTTAATGTACGCAATGTTGTGTACAAGACCTGATATTTGTTTCACTGTTGGAATGGTAAGTAGATACCAATCCAATCCAGGACTAGCACATTGGAGAGCAGTTAAAAGAATATTTAGGTATCTGAGAGGGACAGCTGATTACTCATTGTGTTATCAAGGAAATGATCTGAAATTGAGAGGCTATACTGATGCTGACTGGGGAGGAGATTTAGATGAAAGAAAATCTACCTCCGGTTTTGTTTTCTTGCTAAACAATGGTCCCATTTCATGGAGCAGTAAGAAACAATTTTGTATAGCCTTATCCACAATAGAAGCTAAATTTGTGGCCTTTTCATCAGCAGTACAAGAGGCTGTGTGGTTGAAAAGGTTCTTGGATCATTTGGGCATGTCAAATGAAGCTTCTGGTCCAGTATTAGTTAACTGTGATAGTGAAGCAGCGATAGCCTACACAAAAGACCCAAAATTCCATTGTAAAACGAAACATATAGATACCAAATATAACTTTGTGAAAGACATAGTTGCACGAGAAGAGGTAAACATGAAGTACATTTCTACGCAAGAAATGGTAGCAGATCCATTGACCAAGCCTGTTCCTAGAGATGTCTTTGTTAGACATGTAAAAACTCAGGAATTGCGTAGATGTTAATGTGCTCACATATTATGATATGTATTTTTCCCAAATAATGTTTACTAATGTTAATACTCATTGATGTTTGTATTCAATGCTTACATGTTATTATGTTGATACATGTTTAAACAAATATACTATTAGTTAGTATGAGAAGTATGTCGGACAAGTGAATGATTAGCCCTCTCACACGGGAAATTGCCTCCATTACTTTGTGTTAATGGGAGATGAGACAAATTTTTAAGTTAATTATCTGAGTGATAATTTAGAGAGCTCAAGCCTGAAAATTAAGTAATGTCGTTATGATGTCACTTTCTCTGTCATATGACCTAAGGTGAATAAGTTTGTTTCACCTTACTTGTCTTAATGTCAGTTATGAGTTAGACATTGTGTTTGTCTGAACTATAATCTGTACAGTATTTTATGAGACATGCGCTCCATGGGAAAAGAGACAATACCGTAGCACATGTTTTCATACCATGTGTACATTTGCGGCTATTGAGGGTAATACAAGTAAAGATCTCAGTCTTGATATTGTGTGAGACCCTTGAGATTATTTCAATCTCACATTGTACCCTTTAGACTCTTGTCTGCTTCTTAAAACTTAGATTTGATGATTGCTATCTTGGAATATTACTGAAGGATAATGAGAGATTCGATCTGAAAGGACATCTCTGGAAAAGCGAATTGAATCAAAGTTGAGAGATTCGAGAAAGGAGAAAGATCATTATATGAGTAATATCACATTAGCTTGTATTCACTGGTCGACCAATTATGTTATTCTATGTGATCAAACATGATTGTGAATACAAAATAAATATTACATTCGAAAAGAGATCGAGAGAGATTTAATGTGATAAATGATCGAGGATACTGCATACATAATCCACTATGGTTCTATCCATTTTTCGAGCGGCTATATATTCCTAACAGATGTATAGCAAGTGAGCTCTTGAAGTATGCTGGTCGCACGACACAATTGCAAAGTATGAATTATTCTTGTAGAGATAATAAAAATTGTTGATCTCATCATGTGTGAGTGGGAGATGTTGGAAATTAATTATTGTTAATTATTTGGTGTTGTTAAATAACAACAATTAGTAATAATTTCATGTTGGAAATTATTAAGTTAATTATTTGGTGTTGTTAAATAACAAGAATTAGTAATAATTTCATGTTGGAAATTATTAAGTTAATTATGTGGTGTTGTTAAATAACAACAATTAGTAATGATTTCATTACTAAGTAAACAACAAGAGTTGTTAATCAAATAATTAAGTAACAACAAGAGTTGTTAAGTGACAACAATTAATAAAATGTTAAATGGGGAACATATGGTACACCCATGATGGTAACATTTTTTTGAAGGGTTAGAGAAAGTCATTATGCATCCAAATACATGTGATTACATAGTAATCAATGCATGTGATTAAATAGTAATCAAGGATTAATAGTAATCCATGCATGTGAGCTAATAGTGACTTGGTTTCCCTCCTATAAATAAGACCATTTGCTTATTGAGTTAAGCAATCAATTAAGTTTGATTAAGAGGTCTCTACAAGAAGAAATGTATGCAATTGTGTTGTGATTAATTTAGATTTATTTCAATTAGCATGTAAATAAATTTAGGACTAGTAATACATGTATGGTTAGATCCTAAGAGGACAAACATATAAATATATTAGGAATTACGTTTCCTAACCGTGGGAATAAATTAATATTTGTTTAAATATTCACTATGTTGTTGCTACTGCGATTTTGAAAAGGGGAATGAAAGATGAAATCAACCCTGAATCTAATTCCATGATGAATGAGAAATCTGTCTACTAAAAGATAAATAAGTTTTGTTTTACATCAATTAATAAAATTTCCAAATATAAAATTCAGAATATTTGATTGGTCTATTGATATTAACAATTTCATAATCAAATTATAACATATGCATGTGGAGTAAAAAATTTATACATGTAGCTTGTTATAGAAATTTGACACTAAGTTTAATTTTTTCTATATCTTTGTGTGTATATATGTATATATATAATATATCAAAATAAAGAGAATCTAAGTTTAAAAAAAAAAGAAAAAATTACTTCTCGACCTTAGGATGGGTATTTCTGTTCATCATGTCCTTTATATAGAAAGCAGAGACTTGGGGGCCGTTCCCTTAAATCTACTGATGAGAAAGTGATCCCATGAGAAATTGAGCAAAAGACCGCAGAATTAGCCTATTTCTTGTCTGAACCAATTGAAGGATTTGAAAAATGAATTGAAGAATAAACATTTTTTCAGTACGTGGAAGCCCCAGTAATCCTCAAAAAAAAAAAAAAGATTAAAAAAATAATATGATTCAACCTCAAACTCATTTGAATGTAGTTGGACAATAGTGGTGCCCAAGAATTGATGTGCATTCGGTTCATAGGAGCCAATAATCGTAAATACAATCATATTGGTGACGTTATTGTTGATGCGATCAAGAAACCAAACCAAATACGCCTCTAGAAAGATCAGAAATGATCAAAGCTGTAATTTTACTTACTTATAAAGAACTCATACGTAATAATAGTATGATAATACTTTCGATGACAATGTTGCAATTTTCATTGATCAAGAAGGAAATTCAAAGGGAGCTCGAGTTTTTAGTGCAATCACTCGAGAATTGAGATAGTTGAATTTTACTACAAAAGTTTCATTAGTAGTCTTTTATTTACATTTTTTTTATTTTAAGTATCTTTATGTTTTTTTTTCTTTTCTTTGATTTAGTATGATATATTTGATATGCACTAATACTATTAAAAAAATTCTAATTTTTTTAATTAGATTCTAATTTTTGAGTTTTACAATAAATTTAATAGAAAAGAAAAGAGAAAGGTTGTAGTTTTTACCCTTAGGATACTTGATGAATGATGACTCTATTTTTCCCTTTTTTTTTTCCTAATTCTGTCATGAGAATTTTAGATACCTAATTTTCATAACCCACAGTCGATGACCTATTTGGTGACCCAAAATTGCATTGCTTTTCCATGACTTTTTTCCTGGGGAGGAATATTATTAATTTTTTTTTGAAGGGTTCTCTCTTTAAAACCCTAATTGTTTATTTAATGAGGAGTTGGCTTTTACAGCCTCAACAGCACTTTCATCCCACTAATATTTTTCATAGTTACATGTCCTGATGTGATTCCACTAAGTTAAAGCCATAGCTGGACCCTCCTCAAAATACCATGAGGAGTTGGCTTTTTTTCTCCTTTAATTTTCAGTATTTTATTTGCAAAGTATTATTGAGAATCTTACTCTCTTGTTGAGATTGATATCAATTGGTTACTTGTCAGCAGATTGAATTCATAGTCACACACAATTGAAATGAGATTTGGTAGCAAAAATGTTAAATGGTTGCAAATATTATTCATCTGCGAAAAAAAATCATTGAAGCTCCTGAATCTTGAGTATCTACAATAAAGTCAGTTATGGTGGCCAGGTTTAGTTTAAATTTGATGTGGGAAAGTAGAAAATATTAAAGTCGATAGGAAATTAAGTAAGAAATGTTGGATATTATGTGTTATAAACCAAACTAACATGTATTACTCAACCAAGAATTCTTATTATAAAACCTAAACATATAACTTGAGTATCAAGAAAAACCTGAAAATTATGTTGCGGATGTTAGAGTTGGTGTTCGGAGTGCCAATCCGGATCGTACTCATGTCCGATTCATGAATATGAACAATTCATTTTCCATAATATTACTTATTTATGGTAGCACCTCTTGTTTTTATATACGTATTCGATCTAATTATGATTAGATTGAAACTAAATATGATTTAGTGATATGTACATATTAGACAAAGACCCCAGAATTTACAATGTAATGCGCAGTTACAATGTAGTTTGTAATTGACATTGGGAAGCGTCACTATAAATTGTATATTCTCAAATAAAGTTTCTAATCAAGATTTACTAACACGGGTCGGTTAGTTAAATTAGCAAAGACCAGTACATGTCGTATATCAAGACTTTGTCCAATGATTTATCCCAATGAACCATGAGTCTTGGGAGACTCGTATAGACATGTAGGTGTTTATATTGGATAAACACTAACAAATAATATATGGTACACCAACGTCAATAAGAATATTCTCGGGTTGAGTAGCATATCGATCATTTGACTTGAGATACCACTATAAATGTATGAGGTATCCTCCATATTTTGATGGCAGTCACGTCATCGATCTATTTAGATCATACCTCAGCATGTTTGTTGAGTGTGGACTGATCCTCATGATAACCTGTGTGTATCAAGATAGGATCCATCAGTTCTGTATGCAGAGCATAGGTATTCAATATGGAATTAGCAATTTGTTAAATCCATGCACCTGTGGTACACTGTAGAAATGAGATCTATGTGTTATTAAGAGACTGATGATAGAATCGTCGACAAGATTATATCTATAAAGATTTAACTTTAATATGTATATTTCTGAAATAATCTGAATATCTATGACAGAGGGATTATACGTTTGCGATGACCTCGACCTGTATGGTTCAATGAGTTTATCTGTGGTCGTCATAATTTACGAGTGGGTAGATTATTAACACGAAATTAGATTTCGTGAGTGATATGTCTGAATCTAGAGAGTCTCGCTAATGAAATATACTCGTAGAGCACTATGACAACAATTATAAATGATATTGATTATTTATAAATCGTTTAACGGTTAAACGAAAAGATACATGCATTTGGGCTTTTCGGTCATTTCCAAATTAATGTGTATTTGGATTTAATATATGATTTTATTAAATACATATTAATTATTTATCAAATAAAGTATTTGACATATGTTACAAACATATGTATTATGAAATATTTAAAGTAAATATTGTAACATCCCGCCTAGGCCAGGATGCTACCGGCATGAGACAAGAGAGCCCATCTCCATAAGTCTCTGAATCTGATGAAATTTCAGCATGATGTATGCAAAACGTCAAATAACCTGGCTTATAGCCAGCATCCATATACAATATAATCATCAACTCTCGGCCTCAGGCCGGTATCACAACATCAAGGCCTCAGGCCAGTACTCAATGCAAAAAATGTAATTACTTGGCCTCCGGCTAGAACTAAAAAAAAAATAAAACTAAACTAATATATTTGCATTAGTAAAGAAAATACAAAACAATGAGTCGTGATGACCCATAACTTGACCCAGGACTCGAGACTTTCTTGACTGCAATTGGGTCGATCCACTGTCTTCAAAGTCTTCACCGAACTTCTGCTGATTCTATATGACTGCTACTGACCTGTAAAACTGACAAACTGTTATGGTGTGAGTCATAATGACTCAGTAAGCAATCATGCAAAAGCTTATAAAGTTTTAATTAAATAACTGATTCTTATTCATTTCACAAATCTGACACTTTATTACTGTACCTTTAACTGATCACCACCTGCCAACTTCTGTTTGCTATTTACACTATCAAACACCTATAACACATAAATATGTATGTATTCCTATATCATCAACATAAGAAGTCCATTCATACTACTGATGCACTACACTGAATTCTGTATACTCTCTTTACTCGTTACTAATCTGGTTCAGATATTTATTATAATTTTCTCTCTTTCACTATCTTGAAATATCATCAAATCGGATACTTAAAAGTCTTATTCTGCTAACTATCTAATCCTCTATCACTATCCATGATTACATGCATATGTTACCATTTCATCATGACTAACATCCTTATAATATGTTCTTTCTAAGTAAGCAAGCAACTCACACAATCATCCTTGATATATATATAAATCATAAACCCACAGATACATACATACTACCATGCATTAATAGAATCTATATGCATCTCAAATGTTAACCAGAATGTACGATTTATATGCATTACTTGTAAACTTTACTACACTTACATACTGTGCTTTTAGAAAATACTTCTGAAAATCTTTTCTGAATACTCTGAGCTAGTCTAGATTTGACAATTATAACAGCTTTCCTTCTTTTTCTAACTTGAAATATCATCAAACATTTACATGAAATCATAAATCTCATAAAACTCATTTTGCTCAAGAATATCTGTAAAAATAAAGCTGTTCATTCATCTATATGCACACTCTCGTGACAATACGGCAAAACTGGCAACATGGGGCATCCCCACTGCAATAACTGGCAACATGAGACCATTTCTCACGGCAATAACTGGCAACATGAGACCTTGTCCCACGAAAATAACTGGCAACATGAGACCTTGTCCCACGGCAATAACTGGCAACATGAGACCTTGTCCCACGGTAATAAACTGGCACATATATGTACACGAGGTACATCCTAGCATAAAACTCATTTCTAAAGCACATGCTCATATATCTCAAATCATCTCACATTCTATATATTTATACTATTCTCAGTATACTTACACACATTCAAATCATCATAACTTAGCTTACTGATAGCTCACAAACAATATAGTGTATAATTTACATTCATACACACAATCGATCATTATAAACGAATATACGACTTAAAATATAAAAGTTTATTTATTCATTCATTTCCATATCTCTCTAATCATTTATAATCATACTAGAACATCTATCCCAACAATAGGCTTATTTAGGCATTTTCTAAAATTATTAATTATGCTTAATCAATTACATACAAACAATTTATATATGTATACTTACTTATTCCTCCATGTAACCTACATACTCTTGTTTATACTCGTATTCTTGTTCTTGTATCATTCTGCATACACTGAACGTATACAGTTACTTCTCACAATTGTCATTTTTATACCCAAATATAAGCTTATGCTTATCTTTTGCTAATACATCTGCTTATAATTGCTTGTTCTTATCTATATGTGTATATAAATACACCTGCTTCTCTCTTCTACATTCATCTTATATATATATATATATATATATATATATATATATATATATATATTTCATGCATATAACTATATATACAATTCCATTATATTACTAATTTCGAACATTGTTAAATCTATGAAGTACTCACAGCATGAGTTACTTACTTGGCTTCGCGGACACTCCGAACCTGGACCGATCTGTCAAAACAAATCATAAAACGTAATCAGAACCGCTATTTGCGGAACTTTGGACATTTCTAAAATAAACTTCAGATCCTTCTCGTAATACACGAATCCTCCCTGATTCTACTGATCAAACTTCATTAATGTACTATGTGCTCATATACTGTTCTAGACTAGCTAGATGACTCATATTCTCATTTTACGCGTTTGGGCAAAACTTGAGGAAAAGTTTCCGCAAACGCTACATAATTGTCTTGAACCCTCTGAACCTATCCAGAATGACTTAATTACCCTCGTAATATCATATTTACATCTTAACCATCGTTACGGTCATCTACGCTCAATCGCGCGAGAAATTTCGTTTAATCGGAAACTCGCAAATTCTACCGGATCAATCAAATCTAATCCGTTTCTCCCCGGATTCTACCACATTTATCGTTTTAACATATTAAAACACATCCAATTTATTTCTTGCTAATTCGCTACACTACGGAACTACCGGAAACATTCAAATATAAATCAATACACTTTAAAATAAAAAATTCTAATCGGAGAATCGTACCGAAATTACGAGGCCATATTCGGACTCCCATCGACCATACGAACGCGCTGGTGTCATTGGAATTATGATCGGAGTTATTGTTCATGTCAGGTTACTATTCATCCAAATCTTCTTTCCTCGTTTTACGTGCCACCGAGCATGGATCGGGAAAATCGTCACCACCATCTCGTAGTACTCGTCGAGGGCTTCGATTTGGTAGGTGGCTCGGGTCGTGAAATGAATCGATGAGCCGGGATCGGCTAACCCATTGACGCGCCCTCCTCATCATTCCTGTCACCGTTCTGGTCGCTGTTCGTGGAATCGCCGGCCACCACGAGCTGCGCTATGGCCGGAAGATGAGGTGGGCACCGGTACGCACTGCCGTTGGCCACCGGATGGCCGTCCGCGAGCCAAACTCTTTTTCTCTCTCCTGGACGTGTTGCTCTCTGTCTCTCTCTCGTTTCTCATTTCTTTTTTTTTGAATATGCTGAATAATAATAAATAATAATGATAATAAAAATATCTAATTCCGGAAATTACCAATATGTCCCCACTAATAAGGGTACTTTCGGAAATCACCACTTTCGAAGCCATTCTGATGCGATTCTCGAAATATGTTCCACACGAAAGTTGTTCGTTTCGGAAAAGCAAGTCTGATGGTTCAAGAATCAACTCGATCGGAGTTCATTTGCTAATTCCGTGCCTAAAACTGTAAATTTTACGCGTAAAGTAAAAATATCGTAACTGATTCTTAGTCCCACGCGTTTTCCAACGCGATGAATAATCATTTCATATTATTCTGATCCATATTCCATCACTTAAACACTTATTCTTCATTATCATTCTATTCCAAGACTATATCGTCAGTCTGAGAATCTCCTAGAACACTCCCGAAAATCTGGGTTGTTACATTCACCCCTCCTTATAAAAATTTCGTCATCGAAATTTCTCCATCCCTATAACTGTTGATTCGAACCTGGTCGCTCGTGCGGAAACTATTTTACTCAACTCTACCGATATAACTTCTCTGTCTCAACTATGAACCAATCACTATCTATAAGCTATGATCTTTAACAGCTCATCTACTGCTTTAAATTGACTACACTGGTCTGGGTCTCATCTCTGACTATACTGTTTTGGTTCTTATCTCTAACTATGTTGTTCTGGTCCTCATCTCGAATCCACTGGCCTCACAAGGGCCCTATACTGATACTATCTCATTCATGCAAGTTTTCCGATCTAAAAAGGGTCACATAAATATTAACTTAATTTAATCTCTTCTCATACGGAGATAACTAATTTATACACATCAATCGAGTCACCCATAGACTCAAATTCAAGCAAGCAAAGCACTGAATAATAAAATCAAATCACATCAAATCGAGCCACCTCATGGACTCATGTTCAAGCAAGCAAAACACTGAATAATATGATCAAATCATATCAAACATTCATAGAAGATACATACAAAGACCTATGTGGTCTTAACCAAACTGAAGACAATCTCTGACAGCTGGATCCCCACAATTGCAGTCACTGACTTGTAGACCATGCTACTGACTCTGACTCTTAAACCATGCTCTGATACCAACTTTGTAACATCCCGCCTATGCCAGGATGCTACCGGCAGGAGACTAAAGAGCCCATCTCCATAAGCCTCTGAATCTGACGAAATTTCGGCATGATGTATGCAAAACGTTAAGTAACCTGGCTTATAGCCAGCATCCATATACAATATAATCATCAACTCTCGGCCTCAGGCCGGTATCACAACATCAAGGCCTCAGGCCTGTACTCAATGCATAAAATGTAATTACTTGGCCTCCGGCCAGAACTCAAAAAAAATAAAACTAAACTAATACATTTGCATTAGTAAATACAAATACAAAACAAGGAGTCGTGATGACCCATAACTTGACCCAGGACTCGAGACTTTCTTGACTGCAATTGGGTCGATCCACTGTCTTCAAAGTCTTCACCGAACTTCTGCTGATCTATATGACTGCTACTGATCTGCAAAACTGACAAACTGTTGTGGTGTGAGTCATAATGACTCAGTAAGCAATCATGCAAAAGCTTATAAAGTTTTAATTAAATAACTGATTCTTATTCATTTCACAAACCTGACACTTTATTACTGTACATTTAACTGATCACCACCTGCCAACTTCTGTTTGCTATTTACACTATCAAACACATATAACACATAAATATGTATGTATTCCTATATCATCAACATAAGAAGTCCATTCATACTACTGATGCACTACACTGAATTCATTATACTCTATTTACTCGTTACTAATCTGGTTCAGGTATTTATTATAATTTTCTCTCTTTCACTATCTTGAAATATCATCAAATCGGATACTTAAAAGTCTTATTCTGCTAACTATCTAATCCTCTATCACTATCCATGATTACATGCATATGTTACCAATTCATCATGACTAACATCCTTATAATATGTTCTTTCTAAGTAAGCAAGCAACTCACACAATCATCCTTGATATATATATAAATCATAAACCCACAGATACATACATACTACCATGCATTAATAGCATCTATATGCATCTCAAATGTTAACCAGAATGTACGATTTATATGCATTACTTGTAAACTTTACTACACTTACATACTGTGCTTTTAGAAAATACTTCTGAAAATCTTTTCTGAATACTCTGAGCTAGTCTAGATTTGACAATTATAATAGCTTTCTTTCTTTTTCTAACTTGAAATATCATCAAACATTTACTTGAAATCATAAATCTCATAAAACTCATTCTGCTCAAGAATATCTGTAAAAATAAAGCTGTTCATTCATCTATATGCACACTCTCGTGACATTACGGCAAAACTGGCAACATGGGGCATCCCCACGGCAATAACTGGCAACATGAGACCATGTCTCACGGTAATAACTGGCAACATGAGACCTTGTCCCACGGCAATAACTGGAACCATGAGACCTTGTCCCACATAAATAACTGGCAACATGAGACCTTGTCCCACGGCAATAACTGGCAACATGAGACCTTATCCCACGAGAATAACTAGCAACATGAGACCTTGTCCCACGGCAATAAACTGGCACATATATGTACACGAGGTGCATCCTAGCATAAAAATCATTTCTAAAACACATGCTCATATATCTCAAATCATCTCACATTCTATATATTTATACTATTCTCAGTATACTTACACACATTCAAATCATTATAACTTAGCTTAGTGATAGCTCACAAACAATATAGTGTATAATTTACATTCATACACACAATCGATCATTATAAACGAATATATGACTTAAAATATAAAAGTTTACTTATTCATTCATTTCCATATCTCTCTAATCATTTATAATCATACTATAACATATATCCCAGCAATAGGCTTATTTAGGCATTTTCTAAAATTATTAATTATGCTTAATCAATTACATACAAACAATTTATATATGTATACTTGCTTATTCCTCCATGTAACCTACATACTCTTCTTTATACGAGTATATACTCGTATTCTTGTTCTTGTATCATTCTGCATACACTGAACGTATACAGTTACTTCTCACAATTGTCATTTTTATACCCAAATATATATATATATATCTTTATACTTCTATATGTTTATGCTTATCTTTTGCTCATACATCTGCTTATAATTGCTTGTTCTTATCTATATGTGTATATAAATACACATGCTTCTCTCTTCTACATTCATCTTTATATATATATATATAGATTTCATGCATATAACTATATATACAATTCCATTATATTACTAATTTCGAACATTGTTAAATCTATGAAGTACTCACAGCATGAGTTACTTACCTGGCTTCGCGGACACTCCGAACCTGGACCGATCTGTCAAAACAAATCATTAAACGTAATCAGAACCGTTATTTGCGGAACTTTGGACATTTCTAAAATAAACTTCGGATCCTTCTCGTAATACACGAATTCTCCATGATTCTACTGATCAAACTTCATTACTGTACTATGTGCTCATATACTGTTCTAGACTAGCTAGATGACTCAGATTCTCATTTTACGCGTTTGCGGCAAAACTTGCGGAAAAGTTTCCGCAAACGCTACAGAAGGGTCTTGAACCCTCCGAACCTATCCAGAATGACTTAATTACCCTCTAAATATCATATTTACATCTTAACCATGGTTACGGTCATCTACGCTCAATCGCGCGAGAAATTCCGTTTTACCGGAAACTCGCTAATTCTACCGGATCAATCAAATCTAATCCGTTTCTCCCCGGATTCTACCACATTTATCGTTTTAACATATTAAAACACATCCAATTCATTTCATGCTAATTCGCTACACTACGGAACTACCGGAAACATTCGAATATAAATCAACACACTTTAAAATAACAAATTCTAATCGGAGAGTCGTACCGAAATTACGAGGCCATATTCGGACTCCCATCGGCCATACAAACGCGCTGGTGTCATTGGAATTCCGATCGGAGTTACTGTTCACGTAGGGTTACTATTCATCCGAATCTTCTTTCCTCGTTTTGTGTTCCACCGAGCACGGATCGGGAAAACCATCACCACCATCTCGTAGTACTCGTCGAGGGCTTCGATTTGGTAGGTGGCTCGGGTCGTGAAATGAATCGACGAGCCGAGATCGGCTAACCCATTGCTGTGCCCTTCTCCTCCTTCCTGCCGCCGTTCTGGTCACTGTTCGCGGAATCGCCAGCCACCACGAGCTGCGCCGTGGCCGGACGATCAGGTGGGCACCAGTACGCGCCGCCGTCGGCCACCGGAGGGCCGTCCGCGAGCTAAACTCTTTTTCTCTCTCCTGGACGTGTTGCTCTCTGTCTCTCTCTCGTTTCTCTTTTTTTTTTTTTTTTTGAATATGCTGAATAATAATAAATAATAATGATAATAAAAATATCTAATTCCGGAAATTACCAATATGTCCCCACTAATAAGGGTACTTTCGGAAATCACCACTTTCGAAGCCCTTCTGATGCGATTCTCGAAATGTGTTCAACACGAAAGTTGTTCGTTTCGGAAAAACGAGTTCGATGGTTCAAGAATAAATTTGATCGGAGTTTGTTTGCTAATTCCGTGCCTAAAACTGTAAATTTTACGCATAAAGTAAAAATCGCGTAACTGATTTTTGGTCCCACGCGTTTTCCAACGCGATGAATAATCATTTCATATTATTCTGATCCATATTCCATCTCTTAAGCACTTATTCTTCATTATCATTCTATTCCAAGACTATATCATCAGTTTGAGAATCTCCTAGAACAGTCCCGAAAATCTGGGATGTTACAAATATGATACATATATTTAGATATTTGTATTAAGTAATTATCTAATTATTTAATTGTTAAATAATCAGAATAACTAAATACATTTATCTCTATCATGATTATGGTTGGACTTGGTTAAGGGTAATTGGTTACACTTGTTATTTACTTTAAAGAATAAGAAGTCAATTTGAATTTTGCTTCCTTTCAATTGTTAAAAAATTACAAAATTTTGGTTTTTTTTTCCCCTTTCGGCCACTTACCCTAAGTATATAAGGGTTTCATTTTTCATTTGCTTCATAATTCTAATCTTTCACAAACACAAAAACATAAGAGACTTGAGAAGGAAAAATGAAGAAAACAAGAAGGAAGTAGAGAAATCTTAGAAATTAGTAAGTATTTCCAATTTTCCATTAGAATGAAAATTATTTCTTTTGTTCTTGGCTACAGCATATGATGTTCATAAGTTTTTCTACTCTCTTATGTTTGTGTTATGAAGTTTGAAAGCTTGAATAAAAGATATATGCATGTATATAAACAAAGTTTGCTCAATAATGGTTAATAAGCACACTTTTGGTTATTTGATGAGTTGGTGGTCATTCTAGAGTTGTTAGGCTACTCAGTGATGACCTAGAATTGTTATGGTGTTGTTTCATAGTGGTGAGACTTGATTGGTGTTGTAGATATTGGATTGCATTAATTTTGGTTAATTTGATTAATCGGAAAAATTAAGATTTTGAACCTAAACCAAAAATTAGGGTTTTTCATATATATATATATATATTTTATTTTTTATTTTTATACATATGAGATGTATAAATTATTTTGGTAGTGATTGGAAATCACCTAATCATGTATTTGACAAATTAGGACTAAAATGATCAAATGACAACTAGTGGGGGCTCATGGTAATTACTTCAAATTCTGGAAAAATAATCATGGGTTATATTTTCATGTGTATAAGATATAAATATCATTTTGGTAGTGATTGAAAATCCCCTAAACTTGTATTTGATAATTTATGACCAAAATGATCAAAATGTAAAATATTTGGGGCAATTCGGTAATTAAGAAAAAACTGAAATTTTTTTCGGAATTTTATTTTAATGTATATGTGATATAAAAATAATTTTGGCTGTGATTAGAAATCACTTAAGCTTTTAATTGACAACTTAGGACTAAAATGATTAAAATTGAAAGTTTTCGAGTTGTACGATAATTTACTGAAATTCTGATTTTTGGGTTAAAAATTCTGTTTTTGAGTGTTGAGCGATTAAAATAAATAAGTTTATTATAACTACCCAAGAAAAATTAAAGAAAGCGAAAAATTTGATTTTCCCGCATTCCATTGCGTAACCTGAACATACCGCCCAAAATCCCAACAAAATGGTATCAGAGCGAGTCTGATTCTTGGCCCATGATATGATTAGCCCTTTAAAATTTGATATTTAGTCTAATCTTTACTTGATGCATGCATATGTTATTTATTTTGATTAAATAAAGATGTATGACACTTTGCGGAAAATCCCTATTTAATAAGATTTTAAAGTAACTTGTATTAGGAATACTTGTTTCTTGATCAGCCTTGTCAGTACGGATGTGAATATTTTCTTGATGTTGTAGCTCTATCGTGCCAAAGCTGTGCAGTTATGGCCGATGGTAGTTCATTTGCGCCGGTAGAATTTATATGATTAGAGACAAATTCAAGTGAAAGTGGAAATCCTGAACGTGCCGAAGCTGTCAGGACTACATCGGTAACTTGATTTTATCACTGACAAGTGAAGCCTTGATACGCCTCCTGTGAACGTGCCAAAACTGTCACAATGAGAAACTGTCAGGACCAAAATCAGGAGTCACAGTGAGTGTGATTGACAGTAAGTTGTCTACATGTGAATATACGTATGCGAGAACGTGCCAAAACTGTGAGTCGAAATATATTAATGGGGTTCACTTCTCACTATGAAATTCAATTTAATTATTGCATTCCCATTATATATATATATATATATATATGTGTGTGTGTGTGTGTGTGTTTCCTTTATTCTATTGTTTTATAGAATTAAACTTCTTATCCACTGCATGCATATTATTTATATATTTTCTGACCTGTCTTATGGTTGCAGTTTTCTAGAATAGGTTCTAAATATCAAAAGACATGGATATAATCAGATTAGTCTAAACCATTGGGAACTGTTATTCCAACTTTCTAGGAAAATTAAGATGGTTTGTGACTTAGTTACTAAGTCATGATAGGTAATCTAAGAAGATATCCGTTTTAGGATATAATGGTCTAGAGAGAATTGTGTTTTGTGCAATAAAAAATTGACATGAATTGGTTCATGTCTCGAGATTCTTTACTGACATTAAGAAAACCCCATTAGGTGTTTGTCTATCCGATAATGATGTTTCTTGGCTTTAGTGACCTTTAGAGGTAATATGTCTGACACAGTTTGCTAATCAATTATTTACAATTGTTGTGAATAGTTGAAGGCAAATCATAAAGTTAAAGAAGGAGATGTGTATAGTTGTGTGTAGAGAATATCAATTCTCACAGTATAACAAATATATGTATTGGATACCAGATTTCCCATCAAGTTATTTGAAATATTACTTAATGATTGTTTTGATATATGATATCAGAACTTACGAATATTGGATAGTTACTTGTTTTTTTATAAACAGTTGTTACATATTTTAATATGACTAGTAGTGTCATTGTGGAAGGGATAAATATTAAGAAAAATATTCGGGAAAGTAAAAAATTTATAACAATGCTTTATGAGATTTTATCACTTAAGCATTGGATGTTGATTCTGTATGGTAAATGGTGTTTTGATACGAGATCATACCACATATCCTTATCCATTTAATGAATATTGTATTTGGGAATGTGACTAATGATCTGTGAAATCACACACTTAACGCAAGCGCACGTGTTGGACAAAATGACCCATAGCGTCACTATTTGCACAGATCATTGTGTTGTTGTAGCAAATTAACTATGTGACAAGGAAATTGCACTCTCATCATTTGTGATTAGATCACCATAGATATATAAATGAAGAGAGGTCCCTGTGATTAGTTCCTGGACTGAGAATGATATGAGACAGTATCAGTCCCCGAAGGATTAATCATTAAATATCCCTAGCCGGAGTATTATCGAGACTGGACATCGATAATGCGGAATAGGCTAGTATTGCACTTGTGTGCGTTGTGAGGGCACAACGGCATAGTTCTCATATATATAAGTATCGGATACTTATGCAAGTGCGATAGGAGGTCGTGTTTCACCGATGGTACGGGAAACAGCTTCGCTCTGGATAGACCCCTCGGAATCCCATTGGTATTATGACTATGTGTCTATGGGAGGCCGAAATCAAGGTAGGTGTGTATAGTCTTAACCTGAGACTTACTTCGCTAATACTTACGATAATCGATAGACTTTGGTCTTGGTGGTACAGGGCTTTAACCGGTTCTGCGTACACCACTTCTGGGTTTATCAGAGAGTCGTAGTGTATTGGGTGTGATGTCAAGACGGAAGTATCACTTCAGTCATAGTGGAGATGATGTCACGCAGGATACGGTACTAGTGCTCTTGAGTGTTGCGCAACCAATCGGGATATTGTGACCAGGTCATGAATATCCGATTATAGAGACTATGTTACCAGACATTCGACATGTGCTTCGGACGGGGCAGACACTTATCCAGCCCCAGCCCTAGCACGTGACTATCCGATACTGGGCCGATATACACAATACAATTGGTATACTACGCTTGATATAGATCCTTGAATATTCTTATAAGAATATGTCCGGAGAATTGGGAAGACTTGGTGCTTTGCTAGAAGCCAACCTTGTCTAGTAAATCGGTAAAACGTAGTACTTGGTACTTACGTGTTCGGATAGTCCAATGACCGATTTGACTGCCAACATATCCGGGGATCTCATGGGTCGCTTCCCAAAGATTCACCGATGACGTATGACTCGCACTTTTATTAATCTGGGATTAATATGATGAGAGAGAAAATTAATCTGGGATTAATTACAGAGATATTTTATCTGGGATAAAATATCAATTTAAAGAGAGAGAGAATGATTAATTTGGAATTAATCGATTAATTAATATATTTGATATATTAAAAGAAATTGGATTTCGACGCGGAATTAAAATTAGATTTTAATTCGGGCGAGTGAATTAATTTAGAACTAATTCGTTAGCGACGTGAATAGTGATTTCGCTAGGCGTAATAATTTAATTACGAAGCGACGAAAAATTCGTTAATTTAGAATTAGCGAATCCGAGCCCGAGATTATTTGCGAGCGCATTCGCATTTCAAATTCGAGTGCGGCACGTCAAATCATTAGTCGCATCAAGCGTCAAATCACTTGTCACTTTGAGTGATGTGACTTGATTAATTGATGTGACCTGAGTGATGTGATGAGTGATGTGTGTGCTTGGCAATTAAAGCCAAATGTGTAGGAAATGAATTTGAATTTCATTTCAAGTGTATTAGATACACTTTTGGTATTCACAAAATACGCAGAACACATTTTTCCCTCTTCTCTCTCTTATTCTTCTTCTTCCTCTCTTCACGCCATTTCTGGTTTTGCTGGGCAGTGACCGAAAATGGAGGGAAGCCAAGTGCGTTTTTGATGCAAAAACAAGAGTGCTAGCACACTCCGAGATCAATGCGAAGGTGATAGGGAAGTTTACCCATGAGCCGGGATTCAAATGATGAAGCTTGGAGCTTCAAATTCTTGAACAAAATGGCGCAAAACAGACCACCAAACTGCTGCAGTGGGCACACATGAGCAGTGGGCAGTGAGCAGAATTTCGTTTTTTTGTTGCCTCCTTCGTCGCTCAACCGATCGATGTAAGTATTCCGCAACTTCCGTCATTGTATTCACTCATGATTCATGCTTGAGTTTTGATCTTGGGACCTATAGAAACTCCAACAGCACGTATCGCTCAAGTAATATAAAAATATCGATCCCACGAGGACTTAATTTCTACTGTTGTTATTAATTATTGATACTATTTATTTACATGTATCTAATTAAATGGAGAATGGAATGATTTCTTGATTGGTTGGTTGGATATGGATTTACTAAATAAATAAATAAATAAAAACACAAAAAAAAATACTAAGGAAAATAAACAAAAGACACAAACATCTAGGGTTGCGATTCCACACAATATTATTATAATGATGAATTGATTCTCTTATATATGTGTAATAAATCAGTTTGTTAACCTGGAACACGAAGATATGTAAAAGCCTCTTCCGATGGTCAGATGCAAACACCCAATATAACTCAATTAATCATATGTCTATGTTAACCAAGTTACCTGAATTCATTAAGTTCAAGTTCCAATTATGGCTACCCCCACCCGACAGGTATATGTCTATCTTGGAAGGAAATCTACCCAAGGGTCACCATGCCCTAAGGTGAGATCGTGAGCTATTGAATCTAAGGCTGAAACCTAAAATCTCTTTTCCAAGTTCATTTTAAGTTTACCACATCAATCTTATTGGTGATCAAGAAACAAGAAACATTAAGCTTAAGATTCAATAAACAAGCTAAAATATCACACATAATATAATTAAATCAATTATTAAACACGTAAATATTATGCTTCATCATTTCCCTAGAATAAAATTAAAGTTCTGGGGTTAGGGTGTTAGTGTCCTAGACATGCCATGGGATCTCTAAGCGTGATTCATGTGTGAATAAAATCAAAAATAAGTTGCGGAGGACTTACATTGATCGGTTGAGTTCAAAACTTTTTCTTGGATGATGGAAGCTCCAAGCTCTCTTAGTTGTTCCAAATTCATGGGTGAGTCTCCATATCACCTTCATTTGACTCCTTAATGTGCTAGCATGCTTGAATTTTGAAACAAAAATCCATGGGAGAGGGAGAGAAGCTCACTACTTCATAAGGAAGAAGAGAGAAATTGAGTGCTGTGAATAGTAACCACACCTCACTTCCAAAGTTTGACTTGCTTTTATAAATAAAGTTTGTGTGTTGAATTGGTTTGAGTGTAGAAAAAACAATCCCAAGCTTTCACTTAACCAATCACCAAATTCCATCAAGTGTCAAACACATTGATGTAAGTTGGTGGGCCTCACTTCAAATTCTAAATTTAAGTCGGACAATCCAACACACAACTTTACTCGGGCCCGGGTTCATTTAATTCCGTATTAAACGAATTTACTGTTGCGACTTAATTAAATCTAATTTAATTAAATAATAATGCCTAGCAAAATTATTATGAAAGTCGCTTGCGAATTAATTCTAAATTAATTTGTTCGTTAGAATTAAAATCCAATTTAATTCCGCTTTGAAATCCGATTTCATTTAATATATGCAATATATTATTTTAGCCCAAATAAATAAATTAAATAGTAAAATCTAATTTAACTATTAAATTTATTTTGCCGATTAATTCCAAATTAATCGCGTTCTCTCTCTTCTAGTCGAATTAATCCCATATTAATTCTTTCTGTAATTAATCCTAGATTAATTTTCTCTCTCTAAATTAATCACAGATTAATATTGTTCGAGTCAAATGTCATCGGTGAATCTTCGGGAAGCGACCCAAGAGATCCCTGGATATGTTGGCAGTAAATACGGTCATTGGACTATCCGAATACGTGCGTACCCGGTACCACGTTCTTACCGATTTACAAGACATGGTTGGCTTCTAGCAAAGCACCGTGCCTACCTAATTCTCCAGAAATATTCTTTAAATGAATATATAATCTTTGTCAGGCGTAGTATACATTGTATTGCGTATTACGATCTAGTATCAGATATCACATGCTAGGCCTAGGGCTGGAATTGTGTCTGCCTCGTACGAAGCATATATCGGATCTCTGGTAACTAGTCTCTATAATCGGATAATCATGACCTAGTCATATTATCCCGATGACTGCAGTACTTAAGAGTACCAATTTCGTATCCCTGCGTGATCATGATCTCCATATGACTGAAGTGATACTTCCATCTTGACATCACACCCAATACACTATGATTTTCAGTATACCCAGAAGAGGCGTACACAGAACCTGTTAAAGCCCCGGACGACCAAAACCAAAATATACTGATTGTCGCAAGTATTAGCGATGCAGGTTAAAACCAAATACACCTATCCTGATTCGGATTCCCATAGACACATAGTCATATTACCAATGAGATTCTGAGGGGTCTATCCAGAGCGAAGCTGTTTCCGTACCATCGGTAAATAAAACCTCATATTACACTTGCATGAGTATCCAATACCCAAATATATGAGAACTATGCCGTTACGCTTCCATAACACGCACAAGTGTAATACTAGCCTATTCCGCATTATCGATGTCCAGTCTCGATAATACTATGACTAAGGATATTTAATGATTAAACTTTACGTGGATTAATACTGTCTCATATCTTATTAATCTGGTACTAATCATATGGACTTTTATCATTTATATATCCCGGTGGTCCAATTACAAATGATAAAAGAGCAATTTCTTTTGTCACATAGTTAATTTTGTACAAGAACACCATGTCCCTTACAAAATAGTGATGATATGGGTCATAATTTTCCAACATAGGGGATCCATATTTAATATTTCAAACCTATGAATCTAACTTATAATAATATAGAATTTGTCAGTATTATCTAATTAAGTCCAACCAGCCATAAAAGCGGCGTTATTATTTGTCCACAAACCAGCCATATAGGCGGTAATCATCTGTCACATAAAGACTGACCATATAGGCGGTGTCACATTAAGTCAAATAAATAAAACCAACCATTAAGGCAGTATCAACTTTAATCCATATAATTAAAAAGACAAAAATGTAAACAGACAAGATACATCCCTTAGATCCTTATACAGAAACTTAAGGAAAGTGTGAAAATTCTCAATGAAATCAGCTTCTATTTATATTCAAAAAATATAGACTGACGTTGTGACACACAATGGCTTGCGCGTCGCGACATGTTGACGTGTAAATGTGTTCTCATGAGATCATGACACGTGTCCGCGGAGCGCTGCACGTCACGATGTGTTGGTGATCTCGTCGAGACGCGTGCGCATTAAATGTCGATAGGCTTTATAATAGAGGCGTGTCGCGACGTATAGAGACGCGTAAGCAATGAATTTCCATTTTTGACCTTTTTGTCTGTTTTTTTGTCGTTTTAGCTTCGAGTTGATTTCATTGAGTCCTAAATCTTTATTTATTTTCAAAACACACAAAAACACATCAAAACGTTCATCAAACCCGAGGAATCATACAAAATATTAGGTCAAAGGGGCGGTAAATAGTGATATATTTTCCACGCATCACACCATCAAACCTAACATTTTGCTAGTCCTCAAGCAAAACAAACAAAATAAAATGAAATAAACAACATGAACTAAATTAAACTAAGCCACTTTCGTAGGGATCACGATTGCATTTAATGTATGCAACGAGCCTTTAAACCCCTAGGTGTCCCTAGTGGACGAGTTGTAGTCTCTTGGGGGTTTACAACTACGATACCTGTTGGGTTTCTACGGTCTAACCCGGATCGTTTTAAGCAAGAAACATACGTGTGAATACAACAAGGAAGTTGCAGAATAATTACAATGATCGGTTGAGCGATGCGACGAAGAACAAAAAATTTTTCTGCCCTCATTGGAAGCTCACGGCAGTGCAGATTTTTGTGTCCTCCATTTTCAGCCATGGATGATCCACCAAGCTCCAAGATTTGCGATGTGATTCCATGCTCACAAGTGCGGTTCCCTATCACCTTCGCAAGACCCCGAATGTGTGCTAGCACTTGGTAATTTTTGCCACAAAAATCACCTTGCTTCTCCTCTTCATTCTCGGTAGAAACCTGAAAAATTGGAAGAAGAAATGCCCCTTAGGCGTGAGAGAGTGAAGAAGAAAAAGAGAGTTAGATATGTTAGGTTGTTACAAAAAATGGTAATTGATTTTCCAAAAAAAAAAAACTAATACCAATTTTTGCTACCAAAAAGTCAAAGCAATAAAGCCTCAACCACTTCCATCAATCAATCAAGTGACAAATTGTCACATCACTCAAAGTGACATGTGATTTGACTCTTGATGTGACTAATGATTTGACGCTTTATGTGACTTGCGGGCCGCACTTGAATTCGAAATACGAGTGCGCTCGCAAATACTCCTGGGCTCGGGTTCGCTAATTCCAAATTAACAAATTTTCCGTTGCGACGAAATTAAATCTAATTTAATTAAATAACTTTGCCTAGCAAAATTACTATTCACATCGCTAATGAATTAATTCTAAATTAACTCGTTCGCCCGAATTAAATTCTAAATTTAATTCCGCGTCGAAATCCAATTTCGTATAATATATCGAATATATTATTTTATCGATTAATTCCAAATTAATCATTTTCTCTCTTTAATTGATATTTTATCCCAGCTAAAATATCTCCGTAATTAATCCCAGATTAATTTTCTCTCTCATCTAATTAATCCCAGATTAATAAAGTGCGAGTCATACGTCATCGGTGAATATTCGGGAAGCGACCCATGAGATCCCCGAATATGTTGGCAGTAAATACGATCGTCGGACTATCCGAACACGTATGTACCTAGTACTACGTTTGTACCGATTTACAAGACAAGGTTGGCTTCTAGCAAAGCGCCATGCCTACCCAATTCTCCAGAAATATCCTTACAAGAATAAATGATCTATATCAGACGTAGTATACGTAGTATTGCGTATTTCGATCCAGCATCTGATGTCACGTGCAAGGCTTGGGGCTGGAAATGTGTCTGCCTCGTACGAAGCACATATCAGATCTCTGGTAACTAGTCTCTATATCGGATAAATAAACATGACTTAGTCATTTTACCCCGATGACTGCAGTACATAAGAGAACCAGTTTCGTATCCTACGTGATCATCATCTCCACTATGACTGGAGTGATACTTCCATCTCGACATCACACCCATTGTTAGTGTTTCTAGAACATGCCAAAGATCTAATAAGCAAGAAAAAGTGTTCATAAATTCAAAATAAGTTGCAGAATATACTTACAATGAACAGATTTGAGCTTTAAAATTTTGAGAAGAGATCTCCAAGATCCAAGCTTTAAGTGATGATTCCAACTCTTGAAGTAGTTTCCGTATCACCTTAGTTGATTTCTCCAAGTGCTAGCTTTGTTGATTTTGCAACAAAATCAAAGAGAAGGGAGGAAGAGGCTCACATCCATTGTAGAGAGTATTAGGGTTTTCATTTTCCAAAATGTGTTACAAGTGTGTAGAGTGAAGGGAGAGAGAAGCCTTTTTGGTTTTGTTAAAGGGTTTTACCCTTTTACCCAAAACCATGTAGTTGGGGTAATTTGGTTTCACCTAAACCAAATGGTTGGAAAGTAAGTGGTTTTGGTATAAATGTCAACCACTTTCCAACCACCACTTCACATGTGTGACATGTGTGAAGTGGGCCCCACCATTTTGAATTCAAAACTCAAAATGTCTCTACAAACATTTCCCGCGGCTCGGTTCCTTTTAATCCGATTAAACGAACTTTCCTCGCTAAATAATTAAATCTAATTTAATTATATAACGATGCCTCGCAAATATATTACGAACGTCGTTTACGAATTAATTCTAAATTAATTCGTTCGTTCGTATTAAAGTCCGACTTTAATTTCGTAACGAAATCCAATTCATATTAATATATCCAATATATTAATTTTAGCCCATATGAATGAATTAAATAGAAAAATCAAATTTAACCATTAAATTTATTTTACCGATTAATTCCAAATTAATCGCGTTCTCTCTCTTCCGAACACATTTAATCCCAGATTAAATAATACCTCAATTAATCCCAGATTAATTTTCTTTCTCTTAATTAATCCCAGATTAATTCTCTCTCTTAATTAATCCCAGATTAATTCTAATTTAAATCAAATGTCATCGGTGAATCTTTGGAAAGCGACGCAAGAGATCCCTGGATATGTTGGCAGTAAATACGGTCATCGGATTATCCGAAAACGTGCGTACCTCGTACCATGTGCTTACCGATTTACAAGACATGGTTGGCTTCTAGCAAAGCACCGTGCCTACCCAATTCTCCAGAAATATTCTTACTGGAATATATAATCTATGTCAGGCGTAGTATACGTAGTATTGCGTATTGCGATCCAGTATCGAATGTCACGTGCTAGGCCTGGGGCTGGAATGTGTCTGCCCCGTACGAAGCACATGTCGGATGTCTGGTAACTAGTCTCTATAATCGGACATACATGACCTAGTCATAATATCCCGATGACTGCAGTACTTAAGAGCACTAGTACCGTATCCTACGTGACATCATCTCCACTATGACTGGAGTGATACTTCCGTCTTGACATCACACCCAATACACTACGATTCTCGATATACCCAGCAGCGGCGTACACAGAACCTGTTAAAGCCCTGGACGAACAAAACTAAAGCATATCGATTGTCGTAAGTATTAGCGATGTAAGTCTCAGGTTAAGACCAAATACACCTACCCTGATTTCGGACTTCCATAGACACATAGTCATACTACCAATGGAATTCCGAGGGGTCTATCCAGAGCGAAGCTGTTTTTCGTACCATCGGTAAAACACAACCTCCTATCACACTTGCATGAGTATCCTATACCCAAATATATGAGAACTATGCGGTTATGATCTCACATAACGCGCACAAGTATAATACTAGTCTATTCCGCATTATCGATGTCCAATCTCGATAATATTACGACTAGGGATATTTAATGATTAATCCTTCGAGGACTGATATTGTCTCATATCATCTCAATCCAGGAACTAATCATAGAGACCTCATATCATTTATACATCTAGGTGATCTAATCACAAATGATAAGAGTGCAATCTCCTTGTCACATAGTTAATTTGTACAACAACACCATGATCTGTACAAATAGTGACGCTATGGGTCATAACTGTCCAACAATCTCCCACTTGGCCTATAGCCAGTCACTCGAGTGTCTTACACCCGAACTATGTACGGTTCGCTCAAACTGCTGAGGAAAGATTTTCGTCAGCGGATTTGTATGATTATCATCTGATGTAATTTATTCGATCATCACATCGCCAGGATGTATGATCCGAATGAATCAGATGAATAGTCGAAGTATATATCTGGATCGTTGATGTGACCATTAATTCTTTGGCTTGTGCTGACGCCTAGCTCAGCTGCTAACAGAACTATATCTAATATAATTAGATTTATTGTCGACCCAAATGGCTTCTATTGCTGCCTCAGCAGCAGCAATAACCCGCATTTATTGTTTATTCGGTAACAGCATCTTGCTTGGAAGATTTCCAGCTTACTGTACCGTTATTCAAACTGTATAGTACTGTTTAGCGACTTAAAGTCGTTTTTATCGGTTAGGAAACTTGCTGCTGTGATCCCAGTCACTTCAAGTTCTCTTTCTCCATAGATTAAGACATCATCCTTAGTTCTCTAAGATACTAACGGATGTTCTTAATATCATTCCAGTGACTATCACTTGGATTGACCTGTTTGTGAATCCATATACTCAAAGCATATGAGACACCAGGTTGCGTACATTTTTCAATCTACGAGTTCTCGCAGAGTGTCAATAACCTCTAGATCTAACTCAGTAGATCTTTATTCCTAGAATAAATGTTGTTACTCCCAAGAATTCTATGGAGAATTTTAATGAAAGCCAAGCTTTCACCGATCGTAATATGGGAACATCATTTCCAAGAAATGACATATCATTATTAATTAGGACATCATTGTCAGTGCGCTCCCACTAACCTCCTTATATACACAAGAATCATTTCATTTTGAATTAAGTCATACACCATTATGATTACATCAAAACGTTAGTTCCAAGAACATAATACTTACTTTATTCCCTCTATGGATCGAATAACCTGCAAACCTTGTTTGCTAGTTTTGGTACGACAAAACCGCCAGGATATTGTAAACATCCTTCAAAAGGTTTCCCTTTCAGGAAAGCGATTTTTCGGTTCAGCTGCCATATTTCATAAATGAAACATGCAGTATTAGCAAGCATTATCCAAATGGATTTAACTTAGCAACATGTAAAAGATTTCGTTGTAATCAACACAATGTTGATAACGATACCTTTCCGCTAAAAGCCTAGCTCAGTACGTTGGTATGCTGCCATCCACGTATGTCTTCCTTGAAGACTTATATAGTACCAATAGGCACAATGCCTTGCGGTACAACAACTAGTGTCCAAACATAGTTGATATACATGGAATCCATTTCGGACTAATGACACTTTGCCATGATAGGGAGTTGATACCTTGTATCACTTTCTCATACGTAGTCAGTTCATTTTCCCCAATAAGATTGACATCTTTATGAGGTGAGATCAGAAACTCATACCCAGGTTGTTTTCTGACTCTCTCCGACTTACGCGGTTCTTGTGTATTCGAAGATTACTGGTACAGTTTCATCCTTGATGAACTATTTGTGTTCCATTAAGGACTTGGTGCCTTGAACAGTATAACTCCGATTTTTCATCGAGTTTTACTATCCTCCCACTTACCACTGCATATAGGTATTCCTCTTAGGAAAACCGCATGGTGAGCAACAATTACATTGTTCTCTAGTGAGTTGTATAAGTACTATACTTTGGTTTCCTTAGGATAACCAATTACATTAGGCACTTATCCAATTTGGGTTCTAGTTTGGTATCATCCAAACGTATGCCTAGCATTCCCAAATCATCAGGAGTGAGAAAGCCTAGTTTCTTTCCTGTTCATATCTAATATGAAATCTGTCAAAAAGATTTTCATGGAACCTTATTCAAAATAAGTATTGCGCTGTTAAATGCTTATCCTTTGAAGGAAAATGGTAGCTCAGAGTGACTCATGATTAACCTTATCATGTCCAACAAAATTTGGTTTCTCCGTTCGGACACACCGTCAAATTGATGTGTTCCGGGAGGAGTCCTTATTGAAAGAATACTATACTATTTCAAGTATTTGAGAAACTTATTGCTTAAGTATTTTCATCATGGTTAAACCGTGATGTTTTAATACTTTATCCGATCTGTTCGTCTATTTCGTATCGAAACTCCAAAAGTTTCCGATTAATATTTTGATGTGTTTTGTGTTATTTTGCAGATAAATAAAGTTGGGAAAGCATTGGAAAGAAATTGGAGCCAAAATAGAGAAAAATTGACAAAATATCAATTCAGTAAATTGTCCACGTCGTGATGCCAAGTCCTTCAGCGTCGCGATGTCTAACATGCGCCGAACAGTGCTAACGTGTGCCGGGTCCACAAATCAGAATCTGAGAAAAGTTTGACTTTGCTAACGTGCACCGTGCCACGTGTCACCATCACAGCCGATCTGCTAACATACGCCGTGCCACATGTCAGCATCCTATGGTGCCGACAGTCATCATCGCCATGTGTGCCATGTGTCACTCCACGTCATTGACGCGTCATCAGCCACATCACCAGGTTGACCAAGTCAAACTGCCACCTCACCGCCACGTCATCATCAGCCAATCAGGAAGTGCCACGTGTCGCAATCCTACGGTGCTGACAGTCTATTTCCCACGTGTCGCCACGTCACCGCCACGTCAGCATCAATCATTGAGTATCTAATCCTTATCTGACACGTGGTGGATAAGAATCTCATCGACCAATCAGAAGCCGCCACGTGTCACAATAATTGAAGCCCAACCACCTCGCCACGTGTCACCTTATCAGCTTATCCAGAATCTGCAAACTGACGAACCAGAGCGTGCCACGTCGACAAAAGCTGGCGTAGTGACGCCAAAGGCCCTGGCGTCGCGACTCTGGAACCCCACCGAGGCCTATAAATAGAGCTTCAAATTTCAATTTTTGATGTACCACTCTCTCTCATCTCTTTGATGTAAAGAGAGAGTTTCTCTCTCTACTTTCTTTTAATTTTTAGTTTTTTAGTTTTTTTAGTTTTGTAATTAATTTTAATTACGTTTTGTAATAATAGTAATTTACTTGTTTTTTACTTTTTACAGTTTTTACTATTTACCATGAGGAGGTAACTTCCCCAGCTAGGGTGAAAGGTAATTCTTTTACTATTGCTATTTAGATTAATCTCCCTTAAAAATAATATATTCACTATTTAAAATTTGACTTAAAAAAGATACCGTTATATTGGTCGGTTGGTAATTTAATTTTAATCTGGTTTAAACCTGACTAATCAAGGATACCGCCAGATTGGTCGGTTGGTAATTTAATTTTGGTTCCGCCTTTATGGCTGGTTTATGGACAAATATTACCACCTGAATGGCTGGTTGGACTTAATTTGACTTAATCAGGATACCGCCAGATTGGTCGGTTGGTAATATTATCACAAGTTTATATATTATTTTATGGGAGATATCTAAATTAGTAGTAGTAAAAGTAATTCCTTTTACCTTAGCATTTTATTTTATTGTAATTTACTTTTCAGTATTTACTTTACCGTATTTTTATTTTATGTCTTTTATTTTCAAGTTTTTACTAGCCCTAGTTATGTGTTGTAACTAAATTAGTTATCTGGGGTTGTGATGACTTTTAATATCACCGTTTTATAAGGGGTTAGATTATAGCTTGGGTAATATAATGATTTATTTATTGAGTCTTAATCTTAATGCTTTTTCATTAACTGGCCATTAATAAAATTGATCTGGTAAATCTAAAATGAACTAGACATAGGGATTCAACCTTAGACTCAATAGCCCACGATCTTCCTTGAGGATAGATAACCCTTTAATAGATTTCCTTACAGGATAGGAATATACCTATCGGGCGGGGGTAGCCATAATTGGAACTTAAACTTAATGAATCCAGATAATTTGGTTGACATAGACATATGGTTCAATTGGGTTAAACTGGGTATTTGTGTCTGACCATCGACCGAGGCTTACACATAATTTAGTGTTCCAGGTTAATAAATCAATATATTACCCAACTTTAAGATAACCACTTCATCTTTAAAATGATATTGGAAGAAATCACAACCCTAGATAGTTTTTAATATTGAATTTTCTTAAAACCTATTTTCGACAATTTTATGCACTTGCTTTTAAATTTAGAATCGTCACTATTTTAAATCAATCAATCAACCTGTTAGATACTAGTAATCATTTGACCTCATAAAATTAATAGATTAGATATTAAGTCCTCGTGGGATCGATATTTTTATACTACTTGAACGATACGTGCGCTTGCGTTATACGTGTGTGTTTACGCCGGTCAATTGACTCATACATGCGATTTATATTTGTAAAGGTTGGATTGGCTAAGTGTGATAAGAAATGATTATAAGCTAAGCTCTTTCCAAATGAATATGTTAATTGATAAGTTTATGTTTCAAGTGACTCCATATAGAAATTTTGAAACTGAGTATGTTTGATCGATATGTGAAATATATGAGGATTGTTAAAGAAAAAGCATTTGAATTCACAATAAATATATTCATATGTTTGAAACATATGTATATATAGGAGTATTTGGATGATGACTCGGAGTGTTTGTCGTGTATGTGCTTGTGTATGAGAGATATTGTGATAAGTTTGTGTTATGTATTATGTGCGTATGTGTGTTTGTTTGATTGGTTGATAATTTTATTATGTAGTAGTCTAGCTGGTTAGGAATCTGTTCTGACGGTATTCATCTCAAACCTATTCTAAAATAGGTGATGAGTCACGTACGAGCATTGTATGTGTAAGCCAACCATATATATGTATTGTTTGATTATGTGTTCTTGATGTTTTGACTATTATGTATGCTTTGTTGTCGGTTATACGATAATTATATGTGTGTTTGAGTGTATGTGTGTGCATGATAGATCTCGTGGTATGTATAGACTGTGCTGTTTGCTTGGAATGAAAGAATGACCTGAAAAATCGGTGGAGAGTAAGTTGCTATAAATATATATTGTGAAAGAGACTGAATGTGTTTGTAAGTTTCTACTGCTTGACATGTCTCAAAATAAGAATTCTCAAATTAAATTTATATAAATATAAGAGAAATAACCAATGATTTCTGAACTGATATGTGTGAATGTATATAAGTCACGAACGTTAAGTTATCGTAAGGCTATCGGAATTTAACAAACTTTGTCAAGAATTGAAGAAAGTTTGTTTCACTTATCGAATTGATGACGTTCCAAAGATGTTTATTCTTGATAAAGTGTATATATGTGACTTCATGTTTCATATGATTGAAATGGATTCGATGGTAAATGACTTATTATGTAGTTATTCTATGGTATTCGAATTTTTGCTTTGTATGCTATGAATGATTGGTTATTAGATTGACACATATGTAAATATGTAAATATGAGGATTTGGCATGTGTAAAGAATAATAGATAATAAAAAATTAAATCGGAACTCGTAATAACTTGGTAATCTTGAAAAACCTATTGTGTGCTTGACTTGTATGTTTGTTTGTAGTACGAGCATGGTAACTTACTAAGTTCATATAAATCACACGAAATCAGTTTGCTAGTTTTGTAGGTCGGCTACCAGATGGGTCAACAACTTCAACTTTGGAAGTCATGCTCGAGACGAGGATCACCCAAGTTGCAGTCACCCTCGCAATTTTCCTGGGAAAAGTCTTATAGGTTTAGGATCTAATGGATTTATAATATTCAACATGGTGAGCATGTTGTTTGTATTTATTAAGTAAGAGTTTTGATTGCTTATGATGTTGTGAGCACGAAGCCTTTAAGTGTCGATTGATGATGTGGGCATGAAGCTCTTGACTGTTGATTTTGATCTTGATATGTTGTGTGTGGATCTGATGTCCTTTTATATATGTGATGTTTATTAAATATTTCATTTTGATGTTGGACTGTGATCCAGGTTGTCCAGTTTTAGGATATATCATGTCTGTTTTTCTATAAATTTAGAAGCTTATGGAGATGGATTAATCCTATCTCCTGCCGATAACATCCTGCCTCTGGAGCGGTGTTACAAATCTCATATGCCATAATTCAGTATTATTTAATTCAGATCTTTTACATGTATTTTCCTATACATTAAAGACATCTCGATATGTTTCCAAAACATAATGACTGTTAGATAAAGAACATTCACATATGAAATAGTTGTCTTTATCATATCAGTAATGATATTATTTGTCCGATAAGAGAGGGTACATAATAACAGTCATGTAAAAATAATTTAAATCCATTAAGGAGATCTAGAATATATGTTCTTATTGATTTTACATCCAATGTCTCACCATTCCTAACTCCAAGCTGGATCTCTCATTTGTTCGGCCGTCTTTTAATCCTCATGACCTAAATGGAGTTGCAAATATGAGTGGGACTGTCGGTGACTAACACCCATCCATTATTTACATCTAAGGCTAATGCGATGTCAATAATAAGAAAAATACAAAGCGTACCTGAGGGTTCTGCCTTTCCTTTTAGCTCTGGACATGTGGTCTTGCAATTTTTTGCTTCCTGGAGTTTCTCTTTGATATCATCTTCTTTCCAATTTTAATTTTCTTCGACTTTCTATAAGTCTTTGAAAAGCTTGCTCCACCATAAAGTTCTTTATAACTGACTTGCATCGAATGTATTTGAAAGTTTAACACAAAGTCAGCGTAAGTACCATGCAAAGAAGATATAATCAAATTTTGCCCAGCTATTCAGTCGTTCCAAATATCAGATCTAGTCTATTATATTCAAAACATATATACTGACCGTTCCTCCATCCTTGAGCGTAGCATGGAATAATTTCTTAGACCTCCGATATATTTCAATTTCTTGATTTGCTTCAAACAATTTTTTGAGTGTTCTCATAATGCTCCAAGCATCAGGTACCTCTATGTACTATCTTAGCAAATCTGGAACCATCGATCCTAAAATATAGGATTTCACCCTTAGGTTATCATCATTCCATTTTTCAAAAGTCTCTCGCTATTTAGGAGTGGAATCGGGATCGATTTCAACAGGAAATGGATTGAATGTTACATAGCTCAACTTCTCTGACTCCAAGACAAGACAGATATTCATTTCCTATTCAAAATAGTTATCGGCTCCTTTCAATTTATTAGAATCCAAAAGTCGCGCTAATGGATTTGAGACAGTCTTCTACAAAACAAAAATTAAACATTACCATAATATTTTCATTACTATATAAAAATACTAATATGATTATGGATTTTAAATCTATTAGTGCCCCCAACTACTTTACGTAATTCCGTAATTTTCCTAAATAGAAAATTAGAAATTTGACAATCAAATTTCATAGCGGAAAATGGATCCCATGACATTTACTCTAGCCTCACAATAATAATGGTCTTGGCCTTCATAAACTCATTAGGTAGACTTCAAAGGTCAATCACATCCATGTGACTCCTAAGTTTGGTCATGAACCATTTCTTATCCTCACAATAATGACGGTATTAGATTAAGACGTATTACAGGTGTATAGTTGTTAATATGCACTAATGATTTTCGTAAATACACTCTCACAATAATAACAGTATTAGATTAAGACGTATTCCAGATGTATAGTTGTCAATATGCACTAATGAGTTTCGTGAGTACACCCTCACAATAATGACGGTATTGGGTGACGACGTCAACTCATCACGCTATATCTAATGTCTTCCTTGAGCAACCTAAGTCATGACCACTTATACACTCACAATAATGACGGTATTGGGCATAAATAATAAGAACTCATTCATCTCTGTATTGACAAGACGGACCATCTGACACACTCAAAAAGTGATTCTTTACTCCTAAATATAATAGTATCGAAGTAATAAAATAACCCGGTAAGTTCGGGGTCGATCCACAGGGAATAGATTTAGTGTGGTAAAATAATAATTTAAATGAAAAGAAAAAAAGATTTGATTTGCTTGAAGTTTTTTGGAGAATTTGAATTAGATGACAACAATAAAATAAAATATTAGGATTATTGGATCCACTTTTAATATTTTATATTTAGAAATATCACTTTTATAATATATAAATTATCATTATAACCCAATTAATTTACTTCCGGAATTAACTATGCCAAAACATATAAATGCGGCCATAAAGGCGGTAGTCATTTCTATCGATAACTAGTCATGTCAAGGTACTAAATATGCCAAAAATATAAAATCAGTCATAAATACAGTGATACCATTCGTATATAACAAGTTCAGTTAGGTACTCAATTATGCCGAAATCGTATAAAACCAGCCATATATGCGGTAGAACAGTTTGTCAATAATTAATCCAGATCTCAATTAATTATTATTCATTATTGTTTATATATTATAATATAAGTGAGATTAATCTAAACTTTAAATAATAAAAGTTTCACCCATCCCCCCAGCGAAGAGTAATTAGCTACTCATATTGTAATTTAAAACACACATAATTTTATTACTAAAATTAAAAGATATTACAAGAATTTAAACAAACAAGATACAATCTTCAATTCCTTAAGAAGAAATCAAAGAAAGTATGAAATGGAAAATGAAATTATGGCTTCAATTTATAGGAAAAGAAAAGGCTTCCACCAATTTCTCCATAAAACAATCCACAAAACACTCCACCAAAACACTCTACCAAACACTCTACAAAACAATCAACAAAACCCTCCAGCAAATATACAAGCATGTTTGGTGGAGAAATTGACAAATGTTTTTTTTTTCTTTTTTTTTTTAGATTTGATATTTAACATATTGTGGATTCTTCGTCAATTTCGGTCTTGAAAATTTCAGACTTTGAAACTCTAATGAACATTAGAATTGTAGATATTTGCATCTTCTTTCATCTATAACCTGAATCACCTTAATCCAATATAGGAGTAAAAAGTTATGGTCAAAATACAAACATTGCACAGGATTGAAATTTCTGAAATTGTACACTGTTAGAACACCCTACTAAATTTCTAGTCTCCAAAATCCAAATGTCAAGTCCAATTTTCTAGATATACATCCTAAGTATTATTTCACCTACAAAAAAGATAAAAATCACAATAAACATAAATATAATTATTATTTAACAAATGTGCTTATTTAAGGGGTTTAATAAAACTATAAGTGTAAAATGATTAATTTTTATTTTAATAAATGTGCACTTTTTAGTGTTCATCACACCCCAACCAGCTTATTGCTAGTCCCTAATAATTTAAGCGAAAACTAAAAAGTGAAATTCTTATCCAAGTTAGTAATTGTTTTTTTTCCTTCTAAATTACTAAATAAGTAAATTCTCATGTACTTTATATCATTCTCTATATACACAATTAACAAGGTATTAATCAATTAATTGTGCCCACAATATTCACAAGTGTAGTTGATAGGAGAGTAATATTTTTGTCCTAAAGTTATATCAGAATTCATATTTTTTTGGAAATGGAAATTTATTTATAAATGCAAATATATATATATATATATATATATATATATTAATAATAATAATGCATATTCAATCCTTGTAACGAGCTTTGAGCCAGTGATTTCTAAACCAATTAGCTTTAGGGTACTAGGTGTTAAGACACCAAAACGAACTTAATTGCTCAGATCTCAAATGTTAAAAGCTCTATCGTTTGAAGCGAACAATCAATATTTACTGAGGCAAGATGTCTGGTTACTAAGTAGAAACTTGATTATTATCATCATCAATTTTTTTTTTAAATTAACTCAGGCTCTACCGTTTGACGCGAACAATCACTACTTTCTGAGGAAAGATGTCTGATTACTAAGTAAAAGCATGGTTAATTTCATATTTTCTTTTTTTAATATAAATACAAATTCTACTACTTTTAGGTGATACCTCTTAAGAATTGAATATTACAAAATTTTCACTAACAACCCATGTTCATATGTTACCGTGTATGTTGATAATACCTGTCAAATGAGCATATAAAGATCAAATTTAATCAACATTATGGAGAATTCGCAAGTTTAAATAATTCAAAAGGAAATAAACAAAAAATAACTTGTTACGAATTAGATTGAGATAAGTCTCAGGAGCGAAAACTCCTAACACTACCATCTCTGAACAATATTTCCATTGGGTTAGTCAAATATTTATTGTTAGTTTGTGTGTAGTTTGAAATCTCAAAACAAAATCCAAAAAAATATTTGTTTTCACACACAAAATAACAACAAAGCAAAAACAAAAGAAACACAACAATGAAACAAAAAAACTGACATGTCAACTATTCCCTCCCCCCAACAAAATTGAGACATTCTCCCTAATGTCTGAAAAAGAAGCAGTAGTCTTTAGAAGACATCATCTGGTTAATGTGGAATTGACAATTGAATCTACTGCTACTAAAAAAGAAAATTACAAGTTAAGATCCAGGTTTACTCTACGCTTCTTTGCACGATCGTTACCAGACCAGTTCAACTTGGAAAGAATATGGTCAATTTTTGGTTCATAAGCTAAGAGTTGGTCAATTAAATTATCGGCTTTTCTTGCAATTAGGAAGATATCTTTTACCGGTTTTGAAATAAACTCATTTCTTCTAGCATCTTCAAGAAATACCGAAAGAAAATCGAAAAATTCATCAACATTAAACAGTCCAAAAGGTTTTTGGTGAATGTTCAAGTTTGCCCATGATGCAACTGTGAAAATTTCTTCCAACATGCCCAATCTTCATGGTAAAGCAATAAAAAGCATCAGCATGATTGATCATTTCAATAAGTCTTTCAAACATACCAGAAACAATTCATTCCTCTCCATTTGATTTTCTAATGATGTTATCCTCTGTCAAAGGTTTTGGAATGATCCCCAAAATCTGATTGTCACCATCTTGTACGGCATTTAAAACACATCTTATCAATCCAAGATTACCACCACCGTATACTAAGTGCATGTTTCTTTTCGCCCATAACTCTACCCAATTCTTATGCAGCATCAACAAATTATGGTTTAGTTCCAGAGCTATTTCCACAAAACACACATATATTAATGACTCATCTTCTTGAAGTTGTTTCCATTTTTTACTTTCTCTCTTATCTGGATGTGTTGAAGCGAGAAATGACGAGCTGAATTTATAGATCCTGAAAAAGGGTGGGTAATAATTACACTAAGACCTGCAAAATGATAATTGTCAGATGAACAATAAAATAGATCGTGAAAGTCAAAAAGTTTAGATACTGTCGGTGAAAATTTAAAGTAAAGGAAATCAAAGCTGTAAAGTAGAGAAAAGGAAATCAAAGCAATAATCAGATAGTTGTGATTATGGCTCACATCTTCCTCTGGTTTTACGTCCAGTAACAGCTTAAACACCCTCTATGGGTCGGGGATATGCTTCCCATACAATTTTTTTATAAATTGGTAAACAATGTCTTTTAAAGTCACATTCCCGATATTGTACTGTTTTCTTTCTTTTTGAAATTCTGTATGCAAATTGTGAATTACTCGATGAATTGTCCAGTAGGATGCGTCTCAAGAGTCAATGATATATCATCTAAAGACTTCTTACTCAAGCGATCTCTAATAAATTGAATTTTATCTTCACGATTATCAGACATCATTCCTAAAGAACGATAATGAGTGTTGCATGACCGACGTGCACATTTATTACAAACACCTAATTGTTTAGCTCTTCGTTTCTTGGCATAAGTGTTTTTCCCTAAACCAGGCATGTGAGAAATGAAAGAGTCAGATTACTCACCTGCCAAGTGAACCCTTGCTTAATTACCCACCGAATATCACTAGGAATACCATGGTTCATAATAAGCCTCATTCTTCAGTGCGTGCTTTGTAAATTTTCATTAGAGCATATCGGGGAAGAGACAGAAAATGATTGTGGAGTTTTGCAAGAGTTTCTTCCATGCCTTGATGATTCTAGTCTAGATATATTTGTCTTTCTTGATCGCTTATATGAGAGGAAGATCTTCCCACATTATGAGTTTGTTCATCTCCAATAAATGAATTCATCAATTCTCCAGGCAAAGGTTTTAATTCTAAATTAGGTGCTTCCTAATGTTTTCCTTCTTTCATTATTTCCAGTTCCTCAAGATTTTGGTTCTCTCCATCTTCTTCTAGTACCTGTGTAGAATCAAGTAAAAAATCATTAGGAATATCAGAATCTAATTGCATACTTGATTCAAGAAAATTAGTTGTACAAATTTCTATAGGGTCAGATAAACTCCCTTGAATATATTCTTCCACAATTGGTTTAATTAGATCCATGCTCTCATCTACACTGTCCTCATCGTATGGTTGTTTTCACATCTCAAAAATATTAAGCCTCAATGTCATTTTGCCAAAGGTCAAATTCACTATTCCACTCCTGAAATTTATTAAAGCATTAGCTGTTGCTAAAAATGGACGACCAAGTATTCCAGGAAGTGGCTTATAATTGTTTGCTTCAGGTTGTGTTTCTAAAACAATAAAATCCACAGTATATATGAATTTATCGACTTGAATTAACACATCTTCTACAATTCTTTTCGGTACTTTAACTGATCTATCGACAAGTAAAAGAGTAGTTGAAGTTGATTTAACTCGTCAATATTAAGTTGTTGGTAAACTGAAAATGGAAGGAAATTTACACTGGCTCTAAGATCAAGCAAAGCATGTTCAATTTTTTATCTATAATATACATGAAATATTCAAACAACCAGGGTCTTTCTATTTTAAAGTATTATTGGTGGAGAGAATGGAGCTTACCTGTTCAGCTAGAAAAGTTTTCTTTCTTACCTGATGACTTCATTTAACGGTGCACATGTCTCTCAGAAATTTGGCATATGACGGTATCTGTTGGATGGCATATAATAAAAGAAATATTGATCTTTACATGTTTGAATATTTCATAAATCTCTGAGGAATGGTTCAATTTCTTTGTTTTTAATACTTAAGGAATTAAAGGTGCATGTGACAAGTCATTATCATTAATGGTAGGTAATAGTTCATTAACCTATTCCTTACCCTCTGATTCTGATTTATTTTCCATTTCATAAGGTTCAAAATTAGGTTTGTGGATAACCTTACCATTATGAAGAGTACTAATAGATTTGACTTGGTCAATGTGTTGACTACCAGAACTACCTTCGGGGGGGTTTAGATGACTCTTGGGATTTGGCTGTAGTTATGCAGGAAACATACATTTCTCATGAATGGTCAAAGCAAATGTGATTTTGGAGAAGGTATCTTTCAGATCAATCATTGTTTGTGATGAACACTAAAAATTGCATATTTATTATATGCAAAATCAATCTTTTTACACTTGTAGTTTCACTAATTCCCTTAATTTAGCACGTCTGTGAAATAATATTCTAAGTTATGTTTTGTATTTTTTTATTGTGTTTTTTTTGTTGGTAAAATACTGTTTGGAAGCTCGACAGGAAAAACCAGACTTGGAAAAGGACAAAAACGAAATTTCAGCATCCGAGTTGCGATGTGAAAAGGGCTTAGAGTCGCGACGCGCCGAAGAAGACAAAGACACCGCGAGCACCGTCTTTCGCATCGTGACACGCATGACTTCAGTGTCGAGACGCCCAAATATCTCGAAATGTGTCCCCCAGCTGGAATTCGTGTCGCGACGCGAAGAGCCTTGGTGTCGCGACGCTCAAACCAAATTTTTCCTATAAATTGAAGCCTCCGGTTGAAGAAATTTTCATGCTTTATTTCCGAATTCCTCTATAGATTTTGGAGAGAGAGTATTGTGTGTTTATTTATTTAAAGCTTTCTATAATGTCTTTTTCTTACAGTAATAAAATTACAAGTATTTTTAATTATAAAATGAGTAGCTAATTTCTTTCCCTGGGGTAATGGGTGAAGCTTTTATAATGAAAAATTATATCAATCTTGCCTAATTATAATAAATAAATTATAATCTAATGATTAAAACTTGATTTAGATCTAGATTAATTATTGACAAAATTAGCTACCGCCTATATGGCTGGTTTTATCTTGCTACCACCTATATGGATGATTTTACACGATTTTGGCATTATTGAGTACTGTGGCAGGACTTGTTATAGACAAGTAGTATCACCGCCTATGTGGTTGGTTTTATACGGTATCACCACCTTTATGACTGGTTTTATATTTTTGGCATACTTAGTACCTTGGTAGGACTAGTTATTGAAAAATATGACTACCGCCTTTATGGCCGGTTGTATATATTGGCATAATTAATTCATGAGATAAATTAATAGGGTAACAAGGACAATTTATATATTATAATTAGGCGAGATTTCTAGATTATTAAAAGTGGATTCCGTAACTCCAGTATTTCATTTTATTACTGCATTTTCACTTAAAAGTTTCCAACAACTTCAACAAATCAAACCTTGTTCTTTTCACTATACTTATCATTCTATTTGACTAAATCTATTCCCTGTGGATCGACCCCCGGACTTACCCGGATATTTTATTACTTCAACACTCTTATACTTGGGAGTAAAAGACCACTTTTTAAGCGTGTCAAGTTTTTGGCATCGTTGCTGGGGAATTATTATTTAGTAGATAAAATAATTTTTCTTTTTCTTTATTTTATTTTTGTACTTTATTTTTTTATCTTGTCATTAATTTCATTTTTGTAAATATTTTATTTGTTTTTGTTTTATTTTTTGTTTAGGTTGCATGAGACACCGGTCTCGATCATCCAGCGGAAGACCCATTTAATCAAGAAGAAAATGAGTCTTAGCATGGAGATCCTTTCATCTTAGGACACTTAGACGATTCATGAATCCCACTAGGACATGATCATCATCTTGCATTGTTTTTCCTCCAGATGCAATACGTTTCAATTTTAAATCGGGTATCATCAATCTTTTACCCATATTCTACGGTCTAGAATTAGAGAATCCTTATCAGCACTTAAGGGAATTTAAAGAGGTATGTAACACTTACACAGACTAAAATTGTAGCGTGAATATAATTCGTTTAAAGTTTTTTCCCTTTTCTTTAAAGGATAAAGCTAAAATTTGGCTGTAAAACCTTAGGTCCGGATCTATTAGAACATGGGATGATTTACAAGAACAGTTTCTTAAAAAAGTTTATTCCCCCTCATAGAACAAATTCCTTTAAGAGGAGAATCACAACCTTCACACAAGAGTCGGGGGAAACACTTTACCAATGTTGGGAGAGGTTTAAAGAAATGGTGAATGTTTGTCCACATCACGGGTTTGAAAAATGGAGGCGGGTTGCCTATTTCTACGAGGGGTTAACACCTCAAGGTAGATAAGTAGTGGAGATGATGTATAATGGTGAGTTTAGGGACAAAGATTCTGAAGTTGCACTAGATTACCTAGAGCACATAACAGAGAATGCACAATAATGGGACATAGTTGGACCTATGAGTCATATGTAAAACCACAGCCATCTGGTAGAGGTATGTTTAACCTTAGGGAAGACCGTGACTTTGCTGCCAAGTATGCATCTCTATCTAAAAAAATTGAAGCTTTAGAAGCATGGAAGAGTGATCATGTCAAGTCAGTTTTGGAAGTCTTATTTCAAATATGTAATTCTAATGAACATGTCACACATGTTTTTGCATCTTTACAAGCCATATAAGAATGTCTCCATGACCAAGTCATTTCCGTAAACACATTCAATAGACCAAATCCAAACCCATATACAATTCTGGTAAGAGAAACCATCCAAACTTCAATTGGAGGAATGATAACCAAGCACAATCCTCACAACAACCTCCATAGGTTCACCAGAATTTTCGAAATTCCCAGAATTAAGCACCAAATGTCCCACCACCTAGGAAAACCATTGAGGATACCTTGAATGTATTTATGGAAAAATAAGATGCCGTCAATAACCAAAATGCATAAATGATGAAAGATTTAATAGAAACATTTCCTAAAATTACATATTTAGTAACCATTAATGAGAAAGGAAAGCAACATGCACAACCACAGTCAAATCACAAGAGTCATTTAAATTCTCATGAGGGTAGTTTTGGAAATCAACACTTAGACCAAGTCAAATCTGTTATTACTCTTCGTAGTGGTAAGGACATTGACAGAACTATTCTTGAACCTCGTAAAGCTGAGAATAAAACAGATTCAGAGGGTAAGGAATGTGTTGATGAACCATTACCCATCGTTGATAATAATAATTTGTCACATGCACCTCCATTCCCTCAAGCATTAAAAACAAAGAAATTGAACCATTCCCCATAAATTTATGAAATATTCTAATAGGTAAAGGTCAATATTCATTTGTTAGATGCCTTCCAGCAGATACCATATTATGCCAAATTTCTGAAAGATTTATGCACCGTTAAAAGAAAACATCAGGTAAGAAAGAAAGCTTTTCTAGCTGAACAGGTAAGTTCCATTTTTTCAACCAATAATGCATTAGAATACAAAAACCCTGGTTGTCTAACTATTTCTTGTATTATTAGAAATCAAAACATTGAACATGCTTTGCTTGATCTTGGAGCTAATGTAAATTTACTTCCATTTTTGGTTTACCAAAAACTTAATATCGGTGAGATGAAACCAACCTCAACTACTCTTTTACTTGTCGATAGATCAGTTAAGGTACCAAAAGGAATTGTGGAAGATGTGTTATTATAAATCGATAAATTCATATATCATGTGGATTTTATTATTTTAAAAACACAACCTGAGGCAGACAGTTATAAGCCAATCTCTGTAATACTTGGTCGTCTTTTTTAGCAACAGCTAACGCTTTAATTAATTGCAGGAATGGAATCATGAATCTGTCTTTTGGCAACATGACATTAGAGCTAAATATTTTTAACATGTGCAAACAGCCATATGATGAGGATAATGAAAACGAAAGCATGAAATCAATTGAACCTATTGTGAATGAGCATATACAGGGGAATTTATCTGATCCCATGGAATTTTGTACTACTAATTTTATTGAATTAAATGCGCAAATATATTCGGATATTACTAATGATGTTCTACTTGACTCTACGCAGGTATTGGAAGACAGTGGAGAGATACAAAATTTGGAAGAACTGGGAACACTGGAAGAAGGAAAACACGAAGAAGCACCCAATTTGGAGTTAAAAGCTTTGCCAGAAGGACTGAAATATGTATTTCTAGAAGATAATCAAACTTACCATGTGGTAGTTTCTTCTTCTCTCATAAGCGATCAAGAAGTTTGTGCAATGCTAGGACATAGAATGGAAGGTAAGCCGCATGTAATATATTACGCAAGTAGAACTTTAAACAGTGCACAAATGAATTACATTACCACAAAAAAAGAACTACTTGCTGTAATATTTACATTGGATAAATTTCAATCATATTTAATCGGTTCTTCAACCGTTATTTATTTTGATCATGCTGCTGTAAGATATTTGATGTCTAAACAGGATGCCAAGCCAAGATTAATACGATGGATTTTGTTGCTTCAAGAATTCAATCTCACAATCAAAGACAAGAAATGGGCAGAGAATGTGGCTGCAAATCATTTATCGAGATTCACAAATGAGTCACTAATTGATACAATTCTCATCAATGACTATTTTCCCGATGAGTTTTTATTCTATGTAAACCCAATGAGTTGGTTTGCTAATATTTTTAATTTTCTTGCAACAGGAAAGATACCTCCAGACTGGAGCCAACAAGAAAGAAGGAATTTTTTTACCGAAGTCAATAGATTCTACTGGGATGATCCATATCTATTTAAATGTTGTCCTGATCATATTTTCAGACGATGCATACCAGACAGTGAGATAAGTGGTGTTATTCAGTTTTGTCATTCAGAAGCATGTGGAGGTCATTTTTCATCTAAAAAAACCGCTATAAAAATCTTGCTGTGTGGATTTTATTGGCCCACCATTTTTAAAGATACATACACTTTCTGCAAAACTTGTGAAAACTGTCAAAAGTTGGTATCCATTTTAAAAAAAAATATCATGCCTTTAAATCCCATCATTGTCGTCGAAATCTTTGATTGTTGGGGGATAGATTTCATGGGCCCATTTCCACCATCATTTGGATTTTTATATATTTTAGTTACAGTCGATTATGTCTCAAAATAGGACGAGGCAATTCCTTATCGGAACAATGATCACACAATTGTGATCAAATTTTTAAAAGAAAACATGTTGAGTCAATTTGGAATCCCTCGAGCTATCATAAGTGATTGAGGTAAACATATTTTATAACAGACCCTTTGAGTCATTAATGAAAAAGTATGGAGTCACACACAACATTTCCACCTCCTATCACCCCCAGAAAAATGGTCAAGTTGAATTAGCGAATAGGGAAATTAAATTTTTTTTAGAAAAACGGTTAACCCAAATCGTAAAGATTGGTCTCTTCGACTAACTGATGCATTTTGGGTATACCGAACAGCTTTCAAAACATCTTTGGGAATGTCCCATTATCGTCTCGTTTATGGAAAACCTTGTCATTTATCTGTATAAGTTGAGCATTAAGTAAATTGGGCTATTAAAGCATTCAATTCAAACCTTGAAAATTCCGGTCATGAACGTAAATTGTAATTAAATGAACTTGAAGAGTTAAGGAATGATTCATATGAGAATACGAAAATTCTTAAAACTAAAACTAAAGTTTTTCATGATGGTTGAATTTCACGAAAATATTTGAAGTTGGTCAAAAGGTTTTGCTTTATAATTCTCATCTTCATTTATTTCCTGGAAAATTAAAATACAAATGGAGTGGACCATTCATTGTAAAATATGTTTACCTATACGGGGCTATTGACATTGAGAATCCTAGGGATTGTGATGTATTTAAAGTAAATGGAAAACGTCTGAAATCATTTTTGGAGTGTCAAATTTTCCAGAAATATTTTTCCTGTCAAACCTAATGTACCGTGATTGATACAGTTTCTTTTCTTTTCTGTTTAATATTTCTCTAATTTCCATTTTTCTTAGTCTTGCATCATTTTTGCCTTTTCTCTTTTTAAATCTCACACCCCAGTTAAGCAGCAGATAACGGTACTCCGTGACTCAAAGTCGATTATTTTAGTCTCCTAAAATTACTGATACCCTACAAACCAAAGCATGGATGAAATTCTCACAAATCTCCGCAAACATTTTCCTTCTCTTCCCCCAAATGCTCTGATAAAAATTTACAAAGCACACACAGAAAGGATGAGACTTCTTATGATTCATGGTATTTCTAGTGATATTCGTTGGGTAATTGAAGCAAGAGTTCGCTTGGCAGGTGAGTCATCTGACTTTTTCATTTCTCACATGTCTGGTTTAGGGAAAAGCACCTATGCTAAAAAATGAAGAGCCAAACAATTAGGTGTTTATTATAAATGTGCACGCTGTATGTGCAATACTCGTTGTCGTTATTTAGGAATGGTTTCTGATAATCGCGAAGATAAAATTCAATTCATTAGAGATGGCTTGAGTAAGAAGTCTTTGGATGATATATCATTGACTCTTGAGACGCGTCCTAGTGGATATGTTCATCGAGAGATTCACAAGTTACATATACAATTTCAAAATGAAAGACAACAATACAGTCTCGAGAATCTGACTTTAAAAGACCATGTTTGCCAATTTATAAGAAAGTTGGATAGGAAGCCTATCCCCGACCATAGAGGGCATGCATTCAAGCCATTACTAGATATAAAACCAGAGGAAGATGTGAGCCACAATCACAATTACCAGTATATGTTGTTTCAAATTATTGATGTGATTTCCCTTACTTTAAATTACTGTTTTGATTTTCTTTTTGCCGACAGTATCTAACCTTTTTTGTTCACGATCTATTTCCTAATAATTGTCATTATGCAGGTATTAGTGCATTTATCACTCATCCTTTTCAGGATCTATAAATTATGCTCGCCACTTCTCTCTCTTCAACACATCTAGCTATGAGAGATATCTCAAATGGAGATAACTTCAAAATAACGATTCACTAGTATCTATGTGTTTTATGGAACGAGCTCTGAAACTAAACCATAATTTGTTGAGGCTGCGAGAGAATTGGGTAGGGTAATGGCAAACAGAAATATGTACTTAGTATATGGCGGTGGCATTCTTGGATTGATGGGGTATATTTCAAAGGTTGTACAAGAAGGTGGAAGTCAAGTTTTGGTGATCATTCCCAAACCCTTAACAGAGGACAACATCACCAGAAAATCAAATGGACAATAATATATTGTCCCAGGTATGTCTGAAAGACTCACTGAAATGATCAATCATGCTGATGCTTTTATTGCTTTATCAGGTGGGCTAGGAACGTTGGAAGAAATATTCACAGTTGCGTCATGGGAAAACTTGAATATTCCCCAAAAATCTATTGGGCTACTTAATATTAATGGATTTTTTTATTTTCTTTTTGTATTTCTTGAAGATGCCCAAAGAAATGGGTTTATTTCAAAACCAGTAAAAGATATCTTCCTAAGTGCAAGAAAAGCTGATGATTTAATTGACCAACTCTTAGCGTATGAACCAAAAATCGACCCTATTCTTTCCAAATTGAACCGGTCTGGTAACGATCGTGGCAAAAAACACAGAGTAAACTTGGATCTTAATCTGTAATATTTAGTCGTAGCTGTAACTGTCAATTACATACTAACTAGGTGATATCTTCTAAACTCTACTTCTCTTTCTTTAAACATTGGGGACAATGTCTCATTTTGGTTGGGGGAGAGGATGGTTTACTAGATAATTTTCATGTTTCATTGATGTTTTTATATTATTTTTACTTTGTTGTTATTTTGTAGTAAGAATATATATCAATATATATACACACAAACTAATAACATAATTTTTTTCTAAACCAAGTGGAATTGTTGTTCAGAGGTGGATGTGTAAGGAGTTTTCACTCCTGAGACGCATCTCAATTTAATTCGTAACAAGTTATTTGTTGTTCCTTTCTTTTGAATCATTTAAATTTATGAATTCTCCATAACATTAATTAAATTTGAATGCTCATCTGACATATATTATCAACAATATGGTAACATATGATCATGGGTGGTAAGTGAAAATTCAGTAATATTCAGGTTCTCTAGTCTATTGGAGGTAACACCTCAAGGCAATGAAATTTATATTTTTTTATTTTAAAAAAAACAATTGATCATGCTTTTATTTAGTAACTGGACATCTTGCCTCAGTAAGCTTTGATTGTTTCGCGTTAAACAGTAGAGCTTGATTTAGTTTAAAAAATTGATAAAGCTTTTACTTAGTAACCGGACATCTTGCCTCAATAAGCATTGATTGTTCGCGTAAAACGGTATGGCCTGAGTTTGTGTTTGAATAAGTTCATTTTCGTAGCATTTTTAACTCGAGCGATTAAGTCTGTAAGGGTGTTTTAACACTTAGTGCCATAAGGCCAACTAGTCTGGGAGTCACTGGCCCAAAGCTCTTTACAATGGTTAAAAAGAAAGCTTAAAGAAATTGGACACCTTTTTTAAAAAAAAAAATAATAATAATAAATATTTGAGATCCGAGCAATTAAGTCCGTATGGGTGTCTTAACACCTAGTGCCCTAAAACCAACTGGTTTGGGAGTAACTGGCCCAAAGTTCGATACAAGAATTGAAGATATATGTTTATAAATAAACTTTCAGTGCCGAAAGGTGTGTACTCTAATGTAATTTTAGACAAAAGTATTACTCTCTTTTCAATAAACACTTGTGAATATTATGGGCAGAATCAATTGATTAATACCTTATTTTATGAGTGCATGAAAGAATAGTAAGAAGTACAAGAGAATTTATTTATTTGATCATTTAGAAAGAAAGAAAATAATCTTTAACTTGGATAAGAATTTACTTTTAGATTTCTCTTGAATTACTAGGGACTAGTAATACGCTGGTTGGGGGGGTGTGATGAACAATAAAAAATAATATTTATTATACACAAAATCAATCATTTTACACTTGTAGTTTCACTAATCCCCTTAATTTAGCACGTCTGTGAAATAATATTCTAAGTTATGTTTTTTATATTTTTATTGTGTAATTTTATTTTTTGGTAGGTAAAATACTGCTCAGAAGCTCGACAGGAAAAACCGGACTTGGAAATGAGCAAAAATGAAAATTCAGGATTCGCGGCGCGACGCAAAAAAGTCTTAGAGTCACGAAGCACTGAAGAAGACAAAGACACCGCGGGCACCGCCTTTCGAGTCGTGACACCCAAGACTTAAGTGTCGCAATGCCCAAATATCTCGACACGTTTCCCCCAGATGGCATTAGCGTCGCGACGTGAAGAGCCTTGGCGTTGCGACGCTGAAACCAAATTTTTCCTATAAATTAAAGCCTCCAGCAGAAGAAATTTTCATGTTTTCTTTCTGAATTCCTCTATAGATTTTGGAGAGAGAGTGTCTTGTGTGTTTATTTATTTACAGCTTTCTATAATGTCTTTTTCTTTCAGTAATAAAATTACGAGTATTTTTAATTAAAAAATGAGTAGCTAATTTCTTTCCGCTAGGGTAATGGGTGAAGCTTTTATAATGAAAACTTAGATCAATTTTGCCTACATTATAATAAATAAATTTTAATCTAATGGTTAAAACTTGATTTAGATCTAGATTAATTATTGACAAAATTTGATACCGCCTATATGGTTGGTTTTATCTTGCTACCAGCTATATGGATGGTTTTTTACGTTTTTGACATAATTTTGTACCTTGACAGGACTTGTTATAGACAAACGGTATCACCGTCTATATGGCTGGTTTTATACAATATCACCGCCTTTATGGCTGGTTTTATGTTTTTGGCATACTTAGTACCTTTGCAGGACTAGTTATCGACAGAAATGACTACCGCATTTATGGCCGGTTCTATATATTGGTATCTTTAATTCCTGAGATAAATTAATTGGGTAACAAGGATAATTTATATATTATAATTAAGCGAGCTTTCTAGATTTGAAATATTAAAAGTGGATCCCTTAACTCCAATATTTCATTTTATTACTGCATTTTAACTTTAAAGTTTCCAAAAACTTCAACAAATCAAACTTTTTTTTTCTCTCGACTTATCATTCTATTTTACTAAATCTATTCCCTATGGATCGACCCCGGACTTACCCGGTTATTTTATTACTTTTACACTCTTATACTTGGGAGTAAAAGACCACTTTTGAGCGTGTATGTTGTACAGTTTGGTTATTGATGGCTTCTTTTCTCAATGAATGTTTGTAAGGTATCCTTAAGGGTTTTCCTAGGTGGTGGGGCATATGGTGCATAATTATGGGAGTTTTGGCAATTCTGGTTTACTTAGGGAGGTTGTTATGATGGTTGGTTTTGGTTATCATTCCTCCAACTGAAGTTTGGATGGTTTCTCCAACCAGAATTGTAGGTTTTGGAGTATAAGTTTGGATTTGGTCTATTTAAGGTGTTTATGGCACTGACTTGGTCATGGAGACATTCTTACAGGGCTAGCAAGGTTTGGCAAATTTGCGTGACATTTTCATTTGAATTATAGACTTGACCTATGATTTCTTGAACATATTTAACATGATCACTCTTCTTTATTTCTAGTGCCTCAACTTTCTTAGCTAGAGATGCATACTTAGCATAAAGGTCATGATCTTCCCTAAGGTTAAACATACCTCTACCAGATGTTTATGGATTGACAGATGACTCATAAGTGCCAACTGTGTCCCAGTGTTATGCATTCTTTGCTATGTATTCTATGTAATCTAGTGCTTCTTCAAGACTTTGGTCCCTAAACTCACCATTACACATCATTTCCACTACTTGTTTGCCTTGGGGTGTTAACCCCTCGTAGAAATAGGCAACCAGCCTCCATGTTTCAAACTCGTGATGTGGACAAATATTTAACATCTCTTTGAATCTCTCCCAATATTGGTAAAGTGTTCCCCCAACTCTTGTGTGAAATTTGTGATTCTCCTCTTAAAGGAAATTGTCCTGTGAGGGGGAAATTTTTTTCAGAAACAATTCTTGCAAATCATCCCATGTTCTAATGGATCCTGACCGAAGGTTTTGCAGTCAAATTTTAGATTTATCCTTTAAAGAAAAGGGGAAAATTTTAAGTCAAATTATACTCATGCTACAGTTTTGATCAGTGCAAGTATTACATACCTCTTTAAATTTCCTCAAGTGCTGATAAGGATTTTCTGATTCAATACCGTGGAATGTGGGTAAAAGTTGGATGATACCTGGTTTGAAATTAAAACGTGATGTATCTAGAGGGAAATCAATGCAAGATGGTGATCTCGTCCTGGTAGGATTCATGAATTCTCTGAGTGTCCTTGGATGATTATGATCGCCATGCTGATACTCATTTTCTTCATGATCTACTGGATTTTCAATTCGAGCAAGTGGATTGGCCATTCTGATTTAGGATGAAAGTGATAGAGAATCTCTATTTAATCTTCCGCTGGATGATCGAGACCAATATCTCATGCAACCTAAATAAAAATAAAACAAAAAATACAATATTTACAAAAAGAAAATAAATGACAAGAAAAAAAAGCTACAAAAGAAAAATAAAATAAAATGAAATAAAATAAATTCAAGAAAAAGAAAAATTATTCTATCTACTAAATTGTACTTCCCGACAATGGCGCCTAAAACTTGACACGCTCAAAAAGTGATTTTCTTACTCCTAAGTATAAGATTGTCGAAGTAATAAATTAACTGGTAAGTCCGGGGTCGATCCACAGGTAATAGATTTAGTGTGGTAAAATAATAATTTAAATGAAAAAAAAAAAATTGATTTGTTTGAAGTTGTTTGGAGAATTTGAATTAGATGATAACAACAAAATAAAATGTTGGGATTATGGATCCACTTTTAATGTTTTATATTTAGAAATCTCAATTTTTATAATATATAAATTATCATTATAACCCAATTAATTTACTTCTGGAATTAACTATGCCAAAATATATAAAACCGGCCATAAAGGCGGTATTCATTTATGTCGATAATTAGTCCTGCCAAGTTATTAAATATGCCAAAAACATAAAACCAGTCATAAAGGCGGTGATACCGTTCGTCTATAACAAGTTTATTTAGGTACCCAATTATGCCGAAATCGTATAAAACCAGCCATATATGCGGTAGAAAAGTTTGTCAATAATTAATCCAGATTTCAATTACTTATTATTCATTACTATTTATATATTATAATATAAGTGAGATTAATCTAAACGTTAAATAATAAAAGTTTCACCAATTCCCCCAGCGGAAAGTAATTAGCTACTCATACTGTAATTAAAAACGCACATAATTTTATTATTAAAATTAAAAGACATTACGAGAATTTAAACAAATAAGATACAATCTTCAATTCCTTAAGACGAAATCAAAGAAAGTATGAAATGGAGAATGAAATTATGGCTTCAATTTATAGGCAAAGAAAAGGCTTCCACCAATTTCTCCATCAAACATTCCCCAAAGCACTCCACAAATGTTGTTTTTTCTCATTTTTTTTAAGATTTGATATTTAACACACTTTGAATTCTTCATCAATTTCTGTCTTCAAAACTTCAGAATTCAAAAATCTTAAGAGCATCAAAGTTGTAGATCTTTGAGTCTTCTTTCATTGGAAACTTGAATCACTTGAATCAGATATATGAGTAAAATGTTATGGCCAAAATACGAACATTACATAGGGTTGGAATTTCCGAAGCTGTACACTGTTAGAACACCCTATTAAATTTCTGAACTCCAAAATCCAAATGTCAAGTCCATTTTTCTAGATATGCATCCAAAGTATTATTTCACCTACATAAAAGATAAAAATCACAGTAAACATAAATATAATTATTATTTAATAAATGTGTTTAATTAAGGGGATTAATTAAACTATAAGTGTAAAATGATTAATTTTTCTTTTAATAAATTTGTACTTTTTATTGTTCATCACCATCCAATAATGCTCCAACATTATTAATATTATTACTTAAAATAAAGTAATCACCTAATCACTGAAGATTTATGACAATCATGTCATTAACATGCTTGGGTCAAAATAAAAATTTTAATTTAAAACATGCAATGCATATCTAATATGACTTATGCATAATGAAATTAGAATCTAGAGGCATAGATTCAAATACATGTCAAACATGAAATATGTGTTGTGTGGTTAAGACCTGTTATGATACCGTTATGTTTTGGGGGGATAAAAGACCCCTATGGTCGGATCGGTGTCCCGCACAGCGGAGTCTAACCTGTGGATATCAAGCATGAGTATATTTTTAAATTATTTTTTGGAATACTATATTTCGTTATGAGTCTGTAAGAAATGACCTGGGTCGAATCAGAGTCCGAAAACTCCGGAATGGAGAAAATAAACTTTTAGCGCTCATGGGCAATAGCTCTCGGAGTGTCGGATGAGCATACTTGGGAGTCATAACGCCCAATCTACGAATGCTCGATGTCGTGACGTGCAACGATGAGTTTCGCGACGCCCATAGCTCTAAGAGCTTAGTGTCATGACACTGGAGATCCGAGTCGCGAAGCTGCCCTGTATAAAATATTGGCAGAGAATAAATTTGCCTTGAATCCAATTTAAAACACTTCCAATTTTCTCCGAACACTTGTTATACAACAAACATACATGTATTCTAAATACATATATGTATTTTTTGAATCAAAACATAAACCAAAATAGAATCTCACAATGAAATAACTAATGAACAGTTCTATGTCACTTAAAGGTGGTCAATTGATTCTAAAATGGTAGTCATAGCTCCAAGTTATCATATAGAGTTCCAAACTCTAATTTTATGTTTATGTCCAACATAAACATTTTGACCCAATTATAAGCATATTGTGTTTATGCTTCCAAAGCATCCATACACAATTCATTAGCCTAATTTCAACATTAAGTTATATTATTATGTATCCAATACATAAAAAATCATTATATGTTTCAATAATGATAACAACTCACTAATGAAAACATAGTTTTAGAGAAGATCAAACTTACCTAGCAAGCTTGATTCCAAGATCTAATCTTTTTCTCTTTATTGAAATGTTGTAGAGAACTTCCAACGGTAGCAAGCTTGATTCCAAGATCCAATCTTCCTCTCTTGGTTGTTGTAGAGAACTTCCAAAACTTGCAAGCTTGATCCCAAGATCCAATCTTATTCTCCTTATTATTGTAGAGAGGTTCTAAAACCTCTCTCCCAAAACTCTACTTAGACTATTATTTCTTTCTTTTGCTTAATGTTTGTTTTCTTAAAAACTTGCTCAAGCTTGCTTTTATAGTGAAGCTTATGCAATTTTTAATTAATAAAAGTTTTAATCAACTTTTAGGGGGGGCTTTATCCAATTTATCCAAATATGCATAATTAGGTGTAACTAATCACCTTTGTCTACCACTTTGATTTAATCCAATTGAATCTAGACAAAGTTTAACCAATTGATTAGTTCATTGTCTATCACTTTGATTTAATCCAATTAAATCTAAACAAAGTTTAACAAATTTGATTAGTCTATTGTCTACCATTTTGATTTAATCCAATTAAATCAAGCCAAATACACCTATTATTACATATTTTATGTAATATCCCGAATACTTTTTGGAACGGTTCTAGAATATTTCCGAATTTAAGTTTAGAATTTTAAACGGATGCTATTCGACAATAAGAGTTTATGTATTGGAAAATAGATAGGAACATTTTAAAGTGAAGCATCGTCACATTGGAAAATGCGTGATTTCGATAACCGGTTACGTGATTTCTGATTTTATCATTATACGCATAAAATTTTATTGTTTTGGCTATAAATATAGCAAAAGAACTATGATTGAACTAATTCTTGAACCATTGGACTTGTATTTCCGAGACAAACAACTTTCATATTAAACATTTTTCGAAATTTATATTAGACGGGCTTCAAAAATGTGAATTTCCGTGAAAGCCCCATTATAGGGGCCTGATTATAAATTCTGGGGGCCTGAATGTAAATTTCAAAAATTTCTCTATAAATAGCCCAAGGTTTTCTATAATCACGAAATTGGCAAAATCCATCAAAACTACCCACCCGACCCCATATCTCCCTTAACGCGTTGAAGATCTCATGGTCGTGCCGACGGCTTGTCGGCCGACGCGATCAGCCAAAAGGTTACGCTAGCCACCCCTCCACCTTGTGGTGGCCAGCGGCAGCCTAGAACTGTAATGACCGATAATTTCTTACTACTGTATACAACTATACTGTTATGAAAGGGACGAAGATACATAGAATAAAATTATATTGAGACTTATATATACTCATTAGATGACTTTGGGGACAATCGGTAAATTTCTCGAAGTCCCGGGACGAGACTGTACAGTGTTCTCTTTGGACAACCCGTGGTATTTAGGGCGTAACATTTTCATATGAACTCAGATATTTATGAATTTTATATCACCGGAAATCTGAGATCGAGATATACGACTTTCGCGTTGAATAATTATCCAGATTCGAGGCAGAAATAGATCAAAAATGTAAGACAAAAATTTGAATGAATAGTCATTTCGGACCCAAATGAAAAAAATCTCAAAATTTCTCCATTTTTCAACACTCTTCTACACTATTATTTATTTCAAATGACACCACTATATAAAGAATCACTATTCCCTATTTCACAAAATTTGGAGACAAAAAAATGAAAGATGAAGCCGTGAGAAGAGGAAAGGAAAAGAAGAAGAAAAGAAAAAAATGAAAAGAAAAAGAAGAAGAAAGGAAAAGGAGAAGAAGAGGAAAGGAAAAGGAAGAAAGGAAGAAGAGGGAGCAATGGGTAATGGCCACTCATCAAGCAAGAAGAAATAATTGAAAGAAACAACCATGAAGGATGAAGAAAAATTCCAACAACGAGAAATAAGGTAATAGACTCTACCCATAAATTTAATTGTTAGATTTCAAAAGCATGATGGTTCAAAAATGATGTTTGGATGATGATTATGAAAAGGTTGTTGGGATGTGATGATGAATTAGATAATAATTGTGTGATTAACCATATGGGATGAAAATTGTTAAAAGTTGGGTTTAATTTTATGGAATATATATATCGAATGGATTAACAGTTGGGTGTTGATGATGTTGGACAATTATGATCCATAGCGTCACTATTCGTACAGATCACGGTGTTGTTGTACAAATTAACTATGTGACAAAGGAGATTGCACTCTTATCATTTGTGATTAGATCACCTAGATATATAAATGATGAGAGGTCTCTATGATTTTTTCCTGGACTGAGAATGATATGAGACAGTATCAGTCCACGAAAGGATAAATCATTAAATATCCCTAGTCAGAGTATTATCGAGATTGGACATCGATAAATACGTAAAAGACTAGTATTGCACTTGTGCGCGTTATGAGGGCACAACGACATAGTTCTCATATATTTGGGTATAGGATACTCATGCAAGTGTAATAGGAGGTTGTGTTTTACCGATGGTACGGGAAACAGCTTCGCTCTGGATAGACCCCCTCGGAATTCCATTGGTAGTATGACTATGTGTCTATGGAAATCTGAAATCAGGGTAGGTGTATTTGGTCTTAACATGAGACTTGCACCGCTAATACTTGTGACAATCAATATACTTTGGTTGAGGTCGTCCAGGGCTTTAACAGGTTCTGTATACGCCAATGCTAGGTATATTGAGAATCGTAGTGTGTTGGGTGTGATGTCAAGACGAAAGTATCACTCCAGTCATATGGAGATGATGGTCACGTAGGATACGGGACTGGTTCTCTTAAATGCTGCAGCTATCGGGATATTATGACTAAGTCATGTTTATCCGATTATAGAGACTAGTCACCAGACATCCGACATGTGCTTCGTACGGGGCAGACACAATTCCAGCCCCAGACCTAGCACGTGATCATCCGATACTAGACATAAATACGCAATACTACGTATATTACGCCTGATACAGATCCTTTATTCCTGTAAGGATGTTTCCGGAGAATTGGGTAGGCATGGCGCTTTGCTAGAGGCCAACCTTGTCTTGTAATTCGGTACAAACGTAGTACTTGGTACTTACATGTTCGGATAGTCCGACGACCGAATTTACTGCCAACATATCCAGGGATCTCATAGGTCACTTCCCAAAGATTCACTGATGACGTATAAATCACACTCTTAATTAATCTAGGATTAATTAGAAGAGAGAGAAAATTAATTTGGGATTAATTGCGGAGATATTTTATCTGGGATAAAATATCATTAAAAGAGAGATAACGATTAATTTGGAATTAATCGATAAATTAATATATTTGATATATTAAACGAAATTGGATTTCGACGCGGAATTAAAATTAGATTTTAATTCGGGCGAACGAATTAATTTAGAATTAATTCGTTAGCGACGCGAATAGTGATTTCGCTAGGCGTAATCATTTAATTACGACGCAATGAAAAATTCGCTAATTTGGAATTAGGGAACCCAAGCCCGGGATTATTTACGAGCGCATTCACATTTCGAATTCAAGTGCGGCATGTAAGTCAAATCAAGCGTCAAATCGCTAGTCGTATCTAGCGTCACTTCAAGCGTCAAATCACTTGTCACTTTGAGTAATGTGACTTGACAACTTGATTGATAGATGTGACTTGATGAGAGTTGTTGAAAAGCTTTTTGAAAGCTTGAAAACATTTATTATTATTATAATAGGTTTTTGACTTTTGATTTTGGTATTAGATACACAAAATTAAAACAACAACTTCACTTTTTCTCTCATACACTCACGCCCAAATGGGCATTTTCTCTCCTCTAGTTTGCTCACTGCCGAGCAGTGAAGGGAAGCACAAGAGTGTGATTTTGTGGCAAAATCACAAGTGCTAGCACACTTACGAGACATGCGAAGGTGATAGGGAAGTCCACCCATGAGCCGGGAACCATTCGACGAAGCTTGGAGCTTGACGAAGGACCAAATGGAGGCCAAATCAGTGAGTTGTTTCTGCTCACTGTCGAACCAGTTCAAGGGCAGAAAAATCAGTTTTTTTTGCCTTGCGTCGCTCAACCGATCGATGTGAGTATTCAGCAACTTCTTCGATTTGTATTCGCACTTGATTCATGCTTATTATTGATCTTGGGACCTTAATAGAAACCAACAATGGCATCTAGAGCAAGGTTTGAGCATGAAATTTGACTTAGGGTAAAATTTGGGTAAAAAATGATTTGAGCATATTTGGATGAAATTGGATGTTTGAGTATGCTTAATTAATGATAACATGGTGTAATGCATTGTCAATTTGATGAATTTTGAATTGGACAATTTTTCCCCATTGACTTAGCTTGGCCGAAAGTCACCATTGCCCTATTGTCTTGGAATTTTGATTTTTGATTCATTGGATGAGTTAGAATCATTCGGGAATGTGATTTAATATCGATTGTGTAATTAATTGGATTGAATTCGAATCGGACACAAATCCCCTCCCTTGGCCGAGACTTTGAGCATGTAATTATGGTTTGATTTTAATCAAAATATGTTGCACATGTGATGATGAAAATGAACATGATTAATTAGCCTAATTTGTGTTTTGGAAATAATGATTTGGGTGATTAATTATGTTAATGCACTTTGGTTAATTAAATGTGAAATTGGATTTTTTGTATTTAATTAATTGGGCCTTAAAATTGGATTTGGGCTTTAATATTGTAAATGGGCTTATTGGGCTTTGTTGTACAAAGTTGAGTTTAGGCAAATTGGAGTGGATCCAATTGGGCCCAAAACCGCCTCCATAAAGCCCAAATGCGACTTAATGGACCTTTAAAGTTTAATTGGACCTAATGGGCCAAGATTGATTTCTGCGCTTATGGGGTAACTCCCGGATTGGATTTTGGTTATTCGGTTTGACCCGAGTTGACCAAAAGTCCACGCCTTAAGAAATTAATTAAAAGCTCATTGGACTTTAATTGAATTGACATTGGACGTTAATCGGGTTTTGAGACCCGTAGAGATTAAATTTGATATTTAAGTCGTAAAAGGTTTATTATAAAAGTGTAATATTTAATTTGGAATTAAATAGTGAATTAGAATTAAATACAAATTGAATTGGATTTAATTATGTAGTTTAATTTAATTCGAGAATTCGTACTTTGAGTACTTATTCGCAAAACGAGTTTGACTCGCGCAAAATCAAATCGTTGTTTGAACATTGGATGATCACTAATTATCAGATTAATTAATTTGATTAGATTAATTGATAACATGCTTGTGTGAATACATGGTTGCGATGCATGAATAATGTATATCGAATGGATAATAGATGAGTGGGACAATTTTAGAAATTGTTGTAATAAATTTGATTTATTAAATTGGACCTACATGTCCAGCCTTATCACCTCCTTATTCTTTGTATTCTCTTCTCACCTATTCCCCTCAATGTAAATGAGGTTTCATTAGAAGTGTAGTGTAACGGGTAGAAGTAATACATGTGCTAGCGGGAGAGAGAAAGGGAGAGATTTGATCTAGGATCAATATGTAAAGTATCCATCCGTATATCATTATTACTTTATTTATACGCGCTTTATTATGTGTTTAGAATGCATGTTTAAGTATGTATGATGATGAGACCTTAACAAAGATAATAAATTGGTTGTCAATTTGCACTCGAAAAACCCTCGCAAAATATTAAGCGTCTTTCCTTCCATTTAGTGATTCTCACTCAAGATCCGAGACTGGCATTGGCTTGTTGGCCAAAGTCAAGGCCTTTTTCCGTCAAGGATGTGTTTGAATCACGAGAGCTTTGTAACATATTGGTGTCTTGTCCAAGTTGTGGTTTGTTGGCCAAAGTCAAGACCACTTCTTGTCCATCGACATTGATTACGAAGCTTTCCATGGTCAATGGGTCGCGCTTAACTGGGATCACTAAGTTTGTTGTGCCAAAGCCAAGGCTTAGTTGATTCAGAGGAAAAAGGTTAGGTAATACATTGGATGTATTGGCATATATAAGATATATGTTTCGGACTTGGATGTCCCCCTACCGGATCTAGGAATTGGATTGGATCCAATCGATCTTAGAGATCTACCTAGTTAATTATCATACAATTTGTTGGCCAAAGTCAAGATTGTGTGATATTTAACGGGATCCTAGCCCACTAGGAAACACGGTTTCCCGAGTACTTGACAGAGGGTTAGAAGCTCGCCGAAAAATAGTGGGAGACAAGAATTGAATTTGCAATATTCGTTTAATTACTTGCCATACGCGCTCAAACAAATATCAATTCGTCAAATAATTAAATGTTAGTTGGACTAATATTTAAAATGTTGTTTTAATAAATAGTTGGACTATATATTCAAACTATTCATTTATAGTTGATTTTATAATTGGATTATAGTAATCAATATAATTGATTTTAATCTATTAAATTATAGTTGATTAAATAGTTGGACTATTGTAATCATTATAATAAATAGTACCTTAATCGTTGATTAAATAGTTGGACTATTAAAATCAAGATAAAATTGAAATATTGACATTTAAAACATAATCCTGGGGAAAATGTATTTAAATGGTTTAATTTTCAACTTGGGAATAAAATTTCAGGATGGTCCTGGAAAAACTAATAAGTTACTTTATTTGATAAAATAACATATTAAGCCTAAGCCCGGAGTTAAGCAAATAGTAGAGCTGTAACATCCCCGATCTGAGAGATATTACCGGCAGAGGGTAGCTGTACTAACCCCATAAGCCTCTGACTTTCTGACTGTGTCTAAAACTATTCTAATGCATGTCACACATATAGACTATAACTCAAACAATGTAAAGTATTTTTATTACTTACAAATGCACACTCAAAAAAAAAAAACATTTATTCTTACAACACTTTAATAGACTTTTTTAATAACCAACACAGCTCAAGTGCATACAAATACTTTGACTTGACTATAACACTTTTGACTCTAAACTGGTGGACTCCAACCCTAGTGACTGCATCAGTATCCATCCTCCCGAGCATCGTCCTCCGGAAATCCTGCAAAACATGAAAACTGGAGGGGGGGTTAGATCGTTATACGACCTAAGTGAGTGGACTAAAAACCGAAAACTTATACAAATCTTTTAGCTTTAAAACCATGTTTTCAAAATATCTGTTATGGAAACTCTGTTTCTGAAAACTTCGTCTTTCAAAAAAAATTGTCTTTAAAACAAGGATTCAGAAAACTCTCTACTAAAATCTGGTTTCTGAAAACAAGGTATTGAAAATCTGAAAAAAAAAAAAAAACTATGTACTGAAAGTCTAGAAACTGAAAACTACTCTACGTCCAGGACCATAACTCAACTGGACGTCTCACTACACCCAGGACCATCACTCAACTGGGTGTCTCTATGCTTAGGACCATCACTCAACTGGGCATCTCTAGAACTGATGGTATCCTTGCATGGGAAGGAAATCAAGATCATGCAATAATGGGGGATATATTTAATTAGTTTTTTATAAGGAAAGGATATTGTGTAATTGATGGGGAATATGTTTAATATGGAAGGTGATTTATTTAGTTTAAGAGAGGGATTTATTTAATTTAGGAAGGAGATTTGATTTGATTTATTGGATTTGATTTAATTTAATTTGATTTGATTTAATTTCCGACATGTGTTTTAAATGTTTTAATTATTTGGATTGGGCTTTGGTGGGCTTTGTATGATGTGAGCGTGTGGCTTGGATGAATGGGCTTTGGATGGGTGCGAGGGTTTTGGGCAGAGCCTAATAGTTAAGACAGAGATTAATCGAGCGAACCCGAGGCTAAACAATTGAATTAATTTTGACAAAGTATTTAATTTTGAATTTTCTCTTCCAACGTCTGTTTCCCGCGACTTCCGCAACTTATCGAGTAGTGCCTCCATACGAGGCTCATCATCGGGCCTCATGCAAAAATGATGTGTCTACAATAGTGTTGATCATATTTCCAATGATATGAAACACAAGAACTTCTCTACTTAGAATTATCCCATCATGGCCACGAGTTTGCATCATTATATATATCAACTGTGCATTAGGATACATTACTCACTAAACATAATCTATCCTGAGTTTGGCAATCTTCTACCGTGTCTTACATAATATTCATATGTTCAATGTGTAACCTGTTAACCTTTTAGGTCTCAGAGGTTGTATTGATTTTGATGATAACAAATTATGTATCAAGGGAAAATGGTAAATTCTCTCTTTCAAGAAAATCATGGACATCAAGTATCAAAAAAGAGCTCAAGATCAAAGGAAATCAAGTGGATTGACAAACTTCAAGATAAAGAAGACTAGCTTAGAGCATATTTCTTTAACAATCTTGTAATAATTATTTAAGTTAGATTATGCATTATAACCACTATATAGCTCAAATCTATTTCATATGCATAGATCTTTCAAAAATACATTTTTTTTAATCAAATGATAAAAGCTTATTTTGATCTAAGATGTTAAATCTATTTCCAAACTTTTCGGCCTTAAAAGATACATTTGATTTTGATAGAAAATTAATTATTTAATTTTAAAACAAATAGATTTTCATTAGTATGCCTTTGGTTTGAAATGAGGCCTAAAGTATAAAGTTTTCAAAATATTCCAAATATCTTGCATCCTAAGCCACAAGACTAGATGTTCAAATTTTGGCAGAGAGCAGTGTTTCTAATAACCTTAAGACCATATGTTTGGTCCCCTACCAATAACATCCAAATTATTGTTCATGAACGTTATGCTTAAATGGTCGTTTGACATGTCAGTGATCAGATGAGCAAACTCTACTACCTCAAACGTTCAAACCTTACTAGAATGGTATCGGTCCGAAGTTTCACATAGAGCAGTGTTTCTAAAAACTCTAAGACCAGACATTTGGTCCTCTACTAACAGATGTCCAAAGTATTGTCATGACCATTGTGCTTAAATGGTCGTTTGAAACGTCTGTGATCGGACGATCGAACCCTACTACTTCAAATGTGTGAACTTACTAGAGTGGTCAAAATAATTAGTTTTTTAATATCTCTTTAAATTAAATACATTTGAGTAATTTTGAACTTGATCAAACATATTCAACTTGTTCACTCTTCATATTTTGATCACCAAATGAGTTATAAACTTGTTTATTATAATCAAGCTCAAATCATGTTCTTAACTTGTATTACTTGCTCACCTATGAGCTTTTGTATTTTTTGGACTTTGTTCTCCACTCATTGTAAGAAACTTTTAGGTCATCTTTGAGTCGAATTGTAAGCTAATTGGGTTATCTCCAAACCCGGGAAAGAAGATTTATAAGGGTTTCATTGGCACTCGGGAAGCCAAAATATGTAGACGGGTTTGTCGAATCATGTAAAAATCTCATGTGTAAAATTTTTCTAACTCTATCTCTTGTATTACTATGATTAATTTATTGTTGAGATATTGATTTTGCCCAATTAGAATATATTTGAGATATTATTATTTTGAGAATTGATAAAATTTGTGAATAGAATTGGGGGATTGAAGTGATGTGTAGAATTGAATATTGAGAGTGTTTAGAACTGAATTTTTTAAATTGATGATATTTAGCCTTAAGAATTTTAAATTTCTATTTTACCCCTTTTTTTGCGTTATTTAGGCCATACACTAGTAGAATGTAGCATCCCGACAAAAGAAGGACGCTACTGGAAATAGACAAGAATAACTTGTATCACTAAGTCTCAAAACCCAAACACAAAATATACAAGACAAATACTAAAATTGAAAACCTCAATACATAAGCGCTATGTGCCCACAAAACATATACTATTCAGATCTTTCATTTACACATATATAACACGTACTTTCTGCGATACAATACAAAATCAAAAGGTATAGACATTCTATACACATATATTTTCCCATGACACTAGAATGAGTGACTGCAACTTGGGTGATCTCTCGTCTCGAACTTAAGTGACAAGAAACCCACTTGGATTCGAAATCCAAGCAAACCCCAAGCAACGGAGAGAACCCCAAGAACCGCAAATATGATTTTGTAGAAACAAAACCCTTCCAAGGCCACAAAGAAGACCCACAAAGAGTTTGCCCTTGAGAACCTTTAAGATGAATTCTTGTAGTGTTTTGCTAGCAATGGAGACGCCACTAAGTTTGCCAAAACTTAGATAAGTCGATTCAAACTTGAAAAGGGGAATCCCTCCCTTACAAGAATTCGGCCATAGCCAAAGCTTTAAGCTTTTGAGTTTTATAAATTTCGTTGATTGTTTTCCAAATGAAAAAGAAAGAAAGCTTAAATAGTGATACAAAAGAAACCCTAAAGGCATAAAGACAACAATGCCCCTAAATACGAAATTACAAAAATACCAAGTCTTTAAGTCTTCAAATGCCTAGGAAGCTTTATTCTAAACTGATTTGGGCCAAATGAAATGGCTTTGGGCCCTTTCCATCGAAGCCCACATGCGTCTCTATTTGTTTGTTGCAGTCGGCCATAAAACTCTGAACTAATCCCGCCATTGCTTCTCTGAGTCCTTTGGTCCTCTGCCTCGTAATTGGCCCTTCTGGTACTTGTAATGGGTCTTTTGCTTTGTTGTCGGCCTGGATCGTGTCATCCCCTCCCTCTTGAAAATGATTCGACCTCGAATCTGTACCTGCATCAAAATGAGTTAAGTTAGAAACATTAAATGTAGCAGACACATTATACTTACCTTGTAAATCCAGCTTGTATGCATTATCATTAATCCGTTCCAAGACTTGAAATGGACCATCCCATCTCGGTTGTAGCTTAGATTTACGTTGTTCAGGAAATCTCTCCTTGCGCATGTGTACCCAAACCCAATCTCCGGGCTGAAATACCACACGCTTTCTTCCCTTATTAGCATGAGAAGCATATTGCTCATTCTTCCGTTGTATTTGCTCTCTTGCTTTCTCATGTATATGCTTCACCAAATCGGCTTTCCTTTTTCCATCTAGCCCCGCATGCTAATCAACAGGCAAAGGTAACAAATCTAATGGAGTTAGTGGCTGAAAACCATAAATAATTTCAAACGGTGAGTAAGATGTAAAGGAATGAATACTGCGATTATATGCAAATTCAACAAAAGGCAAACAATCCTCCCAGGTTTTTAAGTTTTTATTGATAATAATACGCAATAACTGAGTCAAAGTCCTATTAACAACCTCGGTCTGGCCATCAGTTTGGGGGTGGCAAGTAGTAGAATACAAAAGTTTAGTTCCCAACTTACCCTATAAAACTTTCCAAAAGTGACTAAGGAATTTGACATCACGATCTGAAACTAGACTCCGTGGAATCCCATGGAGTCGTACTACTTCTCTAAAGAACAAGTCAGCAATGTTAGAGGCATCATCAGTTTTATGACATACAATAAAGTGTGCCATCTTACTGAACCTATCAACCACTACAAAGATGGAATCTCTACCCTTCTTAGTCCTAGGTAAACCCAAGATAAAGTCCATCGATACGTCTACCCATGGCTCACTAGGTATTGGCAATGGTGTATACAACCCATGAGGCATAACCTTAGATTTAGCCTGTTTACAAGTTAAGCATTTATCACACAAACGCTCAATATCTCTCCGCATTTTAGGCCAATAAAAATGTTCACTCAATACCCCTAAGGTTTTGGCAATGCCAAAGTACCCCATTAAACCTCCCCCATGTGCTTCCCTCACTAACAACTCACGCATACTACAAACAGGAATGCATAATCTATTCTCCCTAAACAGAAACCCATCATGTTGGTAGAATTTACTAAAAGCAGACTTTTCACATGCAGCATAGATAGTACTAAAGTCAATATCACTAGCATAAAGTTCTTTAATAAATTCAAACCCAAGCATTATTGCACTCAATGAAGTAAGTAAAGCATACCTTTGTGATAGTGCATCGGCGAAAATGTTTTCCTTACCTTGTTTGTAGTGGATTACATATGGAAATGTCTCAACAAACTCTAACCATTTTGCGTGTCGTTTGTTCAGCTTACCTTGGCCCTTCAGATGCTTCAATGATTCATGATCTATATGGATGACAAACTCTCGAGGCCACAAATACTGCTGCCAAGTCTCAAGGGCTCGCACTAGCGCATACAACTCCTTGTCATATGTGGGGTACCTCAAAACTGCTTCATTTAGCTTCTCACTAAAGTAAGCTATTGGTCGCTTTTCTTGCATAAGAACCGCTCCAATGCCTATCCCGGATGCGTCACACTCAATCTCAAATGTCTTCTCAAAGTTGGGAAGTGTCAGGACTGGTGCACTGTACAACTTCATTTTCAGATCCTGGAATGCACGCTCATCCTCTTCACCTCAAAACTACTTCAGTCAATGGTGCTGCAATACTACTGAAGTCTTTAACAAATCTACGATAGAAGCTTGCTAATCCATGGAAGCTTCTGACTTCTGTCACTGTTGTTGGTGTTGGCCAATCCTGAATTGCCTTCACCTTTTCTAAATCGACCTCGATGCCATCTGCACTCACAACAAATCCAAGGAAAACAATTCTATCCATACAAAAAGTGCACTTATCAAAGTTAGCATACAGTTTTTCTTGCCTTAACACATCAAGAACATGCTTCAAATGTATAACATGCTCATCTACTGTTTTACTGTAAACTAAGATGTCATCAAAATAAACCACAACAAACTTACCTAAAAATGCACGCATAACATGATTCATCAATCTCATAAATGTGCTAGGTGCGTTTGAAAGACCAAATGGCATAACTAACCATTCATACAAGCCATACTTAGTCTTAAATGCAGTTTTCCACTCATCTCCCTCTCTCATGCGAATTTGATGGTATCCACTCTTTAAATCAATCTTACTAAAAATTTTGGAACCATGCAATTCTTCCAACATGTCATCTAGTCTAGGAATGGGGTGACGATACTTTACCGTAATATTGTTGATAGTTCGGCAGTCAACGCACATACGCCACGTCCCATCTTTCTTAGGAACTAGAAGCACTGGTACTGCACAAGGACTCATGCTTTCCCTTACATACCCCTTGTCCATCAACTCTCGTACTTGCCTTTGTAACTCCTTTGTCTCCTCGGGATTGCTCCTATAAGCCGGTCTGTTAGGAATGACTGCTCCAGGTATGAAGTTTATCTGGTGTTCAATGCCTCTAATGGGTGGAAGCCCATTAGGTATGTCCTCTGTCAGTACATCACTGTAATCCTGAAAAAGAGATGAAATAGACACAGGAAGCAAATGGTCAGAGTTAGTAAAATAAATATGAGGCTCCTTATAGACTAACAATAGCATGAGCTTGCTAGCCTTGAACACTTTCCTCACTTCACCTTCACCTATGTAGAAACTCTTTTTAACTCTCCCTTTTGTTTTCCCCTCACGTTCACTCACACTCCCATTGGGAACTCCCACGGCCTTGGCCTTATTTTTCTCACCAGATACACCATTCTCACTAGTCTCACCCAAGGTGGTGTTTCCCTTCTCTCTCTCTTTGTCACGCTCAAGTTGCAACTTAACCTGATCTTCATGGACTTGTGCAGGTGTAAGTGGGTATAATGTAATGGGTTTCCCCTTATGCTGGAAATAGTACTTGTTCTTGAACCCATCATGAATAACCTTCTTATCAAACTGCCACGGCCTGCCCAAAAGAATATGTCCTGCATGCATCGGTATCACATCACATAGGACATCATCTGTGTATGGCCCATGTTAGACATTATGTCCCATAGCGTCACTGTTTGTAAATGATATTGTATTATTGTACAAAATTAACTATGTGATAATGAAATTGCCTTTTGCCGTTTTGTAATATTATTTACTTTGATATATAAATGGCGAAAGTCCATATGATTAATACCGATTGAGATGATATGAGACAGTATCAATCCATAAAGGTTTAATCATTAAATATCCCTAGTCGGAGTATTATCGAGATCGGACATCGATAATGCGGAATAGACTAGTATTGCGCTTGTGCACGTTGTGAGGGCACAACGGCATAGTTCTCATATATTTAAGTATTGGATACTTATGCAAGTGCGATAGGAGGTTGTGTTTTACCGATGGTACGGAAAACAGCTTCGCTCTGGATAGACCCCGCGGAATCCCATTGGTAGTATGTCTGCGTGTCTATGGGAGGCCGCATCAGGGTAGGTGTATATGGTCTTAACCTGAGACTTACATCGCTAGTACTTGCGACAATCGGTAAACTTTGGTTTTGGTGGTTGGGGACATTAACCGGTTCTGTGTACACCTCTTCTGGGTTTATCGAGAATCGTAGTGTACTGGATGTGATGTCGAGATGGAAGTATCACTTCAGACATATGGAGGTGATGAACGCAGGACACAGAACTAGTACTCTATAAAAGGTTGCAACCGTCGGGACAATATGACCAGGTCAGGATTGTCCGATTTAAAGAGACTAGTTGCTTGATGTCCGATATATGTTTCGTACGGGGCAGACACATTTCCAGCCCCAGGCCTAACATGTGATCGTCCGATGCTGGATCGATGTACGCAATACTACGGTATACTACGCTTGATATAGATCTGATATTCCTATAAGAATATTTCTGGAGAATTGGGTAGGCATGGCGCTTTGCTAGAAGCCAACCTTGTCTTGTGAATCGGTAAAAACGTAGTACGAGGTACGTACGTGTTCGGATTATCCGACGACCGTATTTACTGCCAACATATCCGGAGATCTCTTGGGTCGCTTCCCGAAGATTCACCAATGACGTATGATTCAAACTCGATTAATCTTGGATTAATTACGGAGAGACTTTATCTTGGATAAAGTACCATAAATAGAGAGAGAACGATTAATTTGGAATTAATCGTAAAATTATTATATTCGATATAATAATCGAAATTCGATTTCGACGCGGGAAATTAAAATTAGATTTTAATTCGGGCAAACGAGTTAATTTAGAATTAATTCGTTAGCGACGTAAATAATAATTTCGCTAGGCGCAATCATTTATTTAAATTCGATTTAATTAACGTCGCAACGTAAGTTCGGTATTTCGGAAATATCGAACCCGAACGCGTGAGTGCACGTGGGCCCACTTTCATTTGGAAACGTGTGGGGCCCACATGACACATGTCATATTATGCATTATTTAATTGTGATGCATTGCATGGAGATAGTGTACAATGCACTCAATGGTTTTGCATGGAAATTGAGTGTTTGACACTCTAAGCCATTGCATGATTTGTGTCATAAGTTTATTATTAATTTAATAATATTATGGCATAAATACAAATTGATTTTTGAAATCAAATCCCTCACTCTCCTCTCTTTCCTCTTGACCGAAACTGTGAAGTTTCACAGCCCTCTCCACTTTTCTGTTTTTGTTGCAAAAACTTGAAGAAATTGTGTTTTGTTTGGAACATAAATTCACACACAAGGCTAGCACCTTCAAGGGATCATACAAAGGTGTTATGGGAAACTAATTCTTGAGCTTGGAAGGATCAAAGAAAGCTTGGAGCTTCCCCACTCACCTTGGCCGAAACCTTCACTGCACAAAGGAGAAAATTTTCATTTCATCAACGCATCCGCATTCCGATCTTTGTGAGTATGATTCCGCCATACTTCATCTTTTAATATATATATTCATTGTTGTATTTAAATGCTTAATCTTTCCTTGGGACATATAATAGAAACCAACAATGGTATCATGGAGCCATGGTTAAGCATGAAATACTTTAGGTTAAAATTTGGGTAAAAATTGAAGCATGTTCTTGTGAAATTTGATGAATGAGTATGCTTATATGTATGTAAAATGACATAATATGAAATCAATTTTATGAAAAATGCATTGGATGATTTTTTTCCCCAAATTCATGCCTTGGCCGAATGTGTTGCTACTTGGAGTGGATTGGAATTTTTTGTGTTTAAGATCATTGGATGACTTAGAACGTATACGGGACGTAGATTAGTAATTCAATCGGATTGAAAAAAAAATCGACACAAAAAACTCACCTTGGCCGAATGTTAATGGACATGTAAAGGAGTTGATTTTTTGTTAAAATTAATGTTGGACATTTATTTTGAAAAATAGATGATTAATAAATTAAATGGGTATTTTTGAAATATTTGGTTTAATATATTAATCTTGGTTTTACACTTTAATTAATTGGACTTTAATGTTTGGAATATTAAAATTTAATTAATGGGCTTAATTGGTGAATTGGGCTTTTAATATTGTATTTGGGCATAATGGGCTTGGGTGGACCAAGTAGATTTGGGCCAAAAGGATTGGATCCAATTTGGGCCTAAATCACTCCATTAAGTCCAAATATAATATAATGGGCTTTAAAAATTTAATTGGGCCTTATGGGCTTAAAATTGGTTTTATGGCATTTAAGGGTGATTCCTTATTTGGGCTTGGTAATTGGGTTTGACCCACATTGACCAAAGCCCAAGCCTTAATAAATCAATTGAAAGCCCATTTGACTTGAATTAAATTAAACATTGGATGTTAGTTGGGCTTTGAGACCCAATAGGATTAGATTTAGAATCTAAGTCTTTAAAGCACATTAAAAGTGTAAACATTTAATTTGGAATTAAATAATTGAATTAGTATTGAATACGAATTAAATTAGATTTAATAAGTAGTTCGATATAATTCGCGAATTCGTACCTTATGTACTTATTCTCAATCGAGTTGGACTCGCGCAAAATCAAACCGTTGTTTGAACATTGGATGATCACTTAAACATAGACTAATTAATTGGATTAGATTGGTTGTAAAAAGCATGTCTTGTTTGAAAATATATGTATGTGTTGAATGAATAGTGTATATCGGATGGATATTAGAAGGGAAATGGTAATTTTAGAAATTATTGTAAATTTGGAATTTATAAATTGGACCTGCGTGTCCAGCCTTATCTCTTTATCTCTTTGTATTCTCTTCTCACCTAATTCCCCTCAATGTAAATGAGGTTTCTCTTATTGTATTATGAAAATGGGTAGAAGTAGAGTAGAATAGTGCTAGCAGGGAGAGGAAAGGGAGTGATTTGTTCTAGGAACAAATTGTTTATATATCCATCCGCATATCACTATTAATTTACTTTACGCGCTTTATGATGTTTTAGAAGCATGCTTAAGGGTGTATGATGATGAGACCTAACAAAGATAAATAAATTGGTTGCCAATTACGCGAAAATCCCTCAATTTATATTAAGCAAATATCCTTCCATTGAATGATTCTTGTTCAAGATCCGAAGTTGGCATTGGTTTGTTTGGCCAAAGTCAAGACTTTGTCAATCAAGGATGTACTTGAATCATGAGAGTTTTGTTGCATATCGGTGTCTTGTCCAAATCGTGATTTTTATTGGCCAAAGTCAAGATCATTTTTTGTCCAATGACATTGATTACGAAACTTTCCTCGTCAATGGGTCCCGCTTAACTGGAATCATTAGGTTTGTTTTTGGCCAAAGCCAAGGCCTAGATGATTCGGAGGATATGGTTAGGAAAATGTAATGGATACATTGACATTATACATATGTTTCGGACTTGGATGTCCACCTAACCGGATCTAGGAATTGGATGAGATCCAATTGATCATAGAGATCTACCTAAGTTAAATAGCATACAGCTTTTATTGACCAAAGTCAAGGTTTTGTGTTATTTAACGGGATCCTAGCCCACTAGGAAATGCGATTTCCCGAGTTCTCCACAAGAGGGTTAGAGACTTGAAGAAAATAGTGGGAGGCTATTATTGAATTTGCAATTTCGTTCAGATACTTAGCCTTACGCGTCTTTCAAAATTATTTCGTCAATATTTTAATAATTAGTTGGACTAATATATTGTTATTTTGCTTGTAACAGTTTGACTGTACCCATAACATCGTTGACTTTATAGTTGGACTATAGTTGTCAAGATGACTGGCAAGGGTAATTTCCGCGACATAATCATGGGCGATAATGTCTTCAAAGGGACAAACTTTGCCGACTGGGAAATGAACCTCAAGATAGTGCTTGGGGCTGAGAGGGTGTTGTATACTATTCAGAGACCTCTCCCGCCTAAACCCACTGAGCCACTGGAGCTACAGTTATGGAAGACTCATAGTGACGATTGTGACCAAGCTCAGTCAGTTATGCTAGCTGCAATGACCCAGCATTTCAGACGCCAGAACAGGGACTTGGATCCCTATAACATGATGGCAAGCAAGATTGGTGATCTCCACCACACCAACAAGCGGATGGAGAGGTACGAGCTAGTAAGGAAACTCTTCCGCTCCCGGATGACAGACGGCGCATCAGTTGAGGCCCACGGGACTCAAATGATCGCTGACATAGATGAGTTAGCCAAGATGGGCATTGTCTTGGAGGCAGAGTTGACGATTGATATGCTATTACAATCGCTACCCGATACTTGGAAACAAATCATCATCAACTATAAGTTGATGGACACTGACGACACTCTTGGAGAGTTGTTGTCCGTGCTGAAGGAGTCCGAAAAAGAACTCCTAAAGGGGAGCAAGCGCGAGGCGCATTTATGCATCGACCTCTCATGCGCCAAGGGCTGGGCCCAAGGCAATTGGAGGTGCGAGGAAGAAGAAGTTCAAGAACAAGGGCAAGGGCAAGTTGACAGTGGCTTCTAGGAAGCCAAAGGACAAATCTCGCGACATCTGCCTTAACTGCGGCAAGAGGGGTCACTGGAAACGTGACTGCCGAATGGGCAAAGGGCAAAAGGGAGGATATCAAGGCTGGCAAGGCTATCGCCTCTGGTATGTTTGTTATTGAGATAAATATGAATACTTCTAGTTTTAAAAATTGGATTTTTGATTCTGGTTGTGGTGCTCATATTTGTACTGATGTGCAGGATCTGCAGGAGGATAGCAGGGTGCTGGCATCGGGGGAGATGGATCTACGGGTCGGAAACGGAACACCAGTTGCTGTTTTGGCCGTAGGGACTTTTGTTTTAGAACTGCCCTCAGGGCATGTACTTAAACTTTTGAACTGTTATTTTGTACCTAGTTTAACTAGGAATATTATATCTGTATCCTTGTTAACCCAGCAGGGTTACACTTTTGTATTTAGAAACACTGGGTGTTATTATATAAAAATGATGCAGAAATTTGCACAGCTGTTGCAAATAACGGTCTTTATATTTTGAATATAAATGAATCTCCTAAAATGACAAACAAAAGGCTCAAAAGGAGTAATCTAAAAGATGAAGCTTATATGTGGCATTGTCGTCTAGGACACATCAACAAGACTCGCATATCCACACTTTCGAAGAGTGGGTACTTGGACGAATTTGATCCCAATTCATATGACGTCTGCGAATCTTGTCTTTTAGGCAAAATGCCTAAATCACCTTTTAGCGGTAAGGTGAACGTGCCACAGAATTGTTGGCTCTCGTTCATACTGACGTATGCGGGCCCATGTCTAGCCAGGCTAGAGGTGGATTTCACTACTTCGTAACCTTCACAGATGATGCATCTCGTTACGGTTATGTGTATCTTATGAGACACAAGTCGGAAACTTTTGAGAAATTCAAAGAGTTTCGACACGAAGTGGAGAAACAAACAGGAAGAGAGTATTAAGACATTACGGTCAGACCGTGGTGGCGAATACTTAAGTTATGAGTTTCAAGATTACTTGAAAGAATATGGTATTCTTTCACAGTGGACTCCTCCTGGAACACCGCAATTAAACGGTGTGTCCGAACGGAGAAACCGCACCTTGTTAGACATGGTGAGGTCAATGATGAGTCGCACTGAGCTACCAATATCCTTCTGGGGATACGCATTATTAAACAGTGCTATACTTATTTTAAATAAGGTACCGTCGAAGTCTGTTGAACAGACTCCATATGAGATATGGACAGGAAGGAAACCAGGTTTCTCTTTCCTGAAGATTTGGGGATGCTGGGCATATGTTAAACGTTTGGAAGGTACCAAACTTGAACCCAAATCTGATAAATGCCTTTTCGTAGGATATCCTAGGGAAACCAAAGGATATTACTTCTATCACCCACAAGAGAACAAAGTATTTTTGCTCTACAAGCATTTTTCCTTGAGAAGGATTTTATAAATGCAGTGGTAAGTGGGAGGAAAGTAGAACTCGATGAAGATCGTAGTGATACTGTTCCTGGCAATGAATCAACGACGGAACAAGAACAGACCGTCCGGGATGAGTCTGTACCACAAACTTCACATACACAAGGACCGCGTAGGTCGGAGAGAGTCAGAACAGTACCTGAGAGGTATGGGTTCCTGATCTCACCTCATGTAGATTAATCTTATTGAGGATATTGAGCCGGCTACGTATGAGGAAGCGATACAAAATATCGATTCCGCTTTATGGCAAGAAGCCATGAAGTCCGAGATGGATTCCATGTACGCCAACCAAGTTTGGACACTGGTTGATGCACCAGAAGGCGTAAAGCCTATTGGATGCAGATGGATCTTCAAGAAGAAGACCGACATGGATGGCAACGTACAAACGTACAAAGCTAGGCTTGTAGCGAAGGGGTATCGTCAACAATATGGTATTGATTATGACGAAAACTTCTCACCCGTTGCCATGATTAAATCCATTCGGATAATGCTTGCAATAGCTGCATATTTCGATTACGAGATATGGCAGATGGACGTTAAAACCGCTTTCCTTAACGGAAACCTTTTGGAGGATGTTTATATGCAACAGCCTGACGGTTTTATCGTACCTAGACTTGCAAACAAGGTTTGTAAGTTAAATCGATCCATTTATGGATTGAAGCAAGCATCACGGTCATGGAATCAGCGTTTTGATGAGATCATAAAAGAATATGATTTCGTGCAAAACGCAGATGACCCTTGTGTATACAAGAAGGTTAGTGGGAGAGCACTTACTTTTATTGTCCTTTATGTCGACGACGTATTGCTTATAGGCAATGACATTCCCATGCTAACGTCGGTGAAAGCTTGGCTTTCATTAAAATTCTCCATGAAAGATCTGGGAGAAGCAGCCTTTATTCTTGGAATAAAGATCTACCGGGATAGATCTAGAAAGCTGCTTGGACTCTCCCAGAGTACATACATTGATAAAGTGTTGAAGCGATTCAACATGGAACAATCCAAGAGGGGATTGGTTCCAATGGTACGTGGTACCTCTCTGTCTAAGGACATGTGTCCTAAGACTCAGGAAGAGAGAGACAACATGAGTCGGATACCGTTCGCCTCGGCAGTCGGATCGATCATGTATGCCATGATATGTACACGACCTGATGTCTCATATGCTTTGAGCATGTGCAGTCGCTATCAGGCCGATCCAGGTGAAGGTCACTGGATAGCAGTTAAGAATATCCTTAAGTATCTTAAACGAACTAAGGATGCTTTCTTAATTTATGGAGGTGGAGAACTTGCGGTATCTGGGTATACCGATGCAAGTTTCCAAACCGACAAGGATGACTACAAGTCGCAATCCGGGTACATTTTTTGTTTGAATAACGGAGCAGTGAGCTGGAAATCTTCCAAGCAAGATACTGTTGCCGATTCAACAACAGAAGCGGAGTACATCGCTGCATCTGAAGCAGCAAAGGAGGCAGTTTGGATCCGAAAGTTCCTAATCGGATTAGGAGTAGTTCCGTTAGCAGCTGAGCCCGTTCCATTGTATTGTGACAATAACGGGGCTATAGCACAGGCTAAGGAACCAAGGTCTCATCAACGGTCCAAGCATGTTCTTCGACGTTACCATCTGATTCGGGAGATTATACATCGTGGCGATGTAAAGGTCGAGAAGGTCACATCAGATGACAACATTGCAGATCCGCTGACGAAGGCTGTTCTTCAGCAAGTTTTTGAACGACACATACATAGTTCGGGTATTAGATGCTTGAGTGACTGGCTATAGGCCAAGTGGGAGATTGTTAGACATTATGTCCCATAGCGTCACTGTTTGTAAATGATATTGTATTATTGTACAAAATTAACTATGTGATAATGAAATTGCCTTTTGCCGTTTTGTAATATTATTTACTTTGATATATAAATGGCGAAAGTCCATATGATTAATACCGGATTGAGATGATATGAGACAGTATCAATCCATAAAGGTTTAATCATTAAATATCCCTAGTCGGAGTATTATCGAGATCGGACATCGATAATGCGGAATAGACTAGTATTGCGCTTGTGCACGTTGTGAGGGCACAACGGCATAGTTCTCATATATTTAAGTATTGGATACTTATGCAAGTGCGATAGGAGGTTGTGTTTTACCGATGGTACGGAAAACAGCTTCGCTCTGGATAGACCCCGCGGAATCCCATTGGTAGTATGTCTGCGTGTCTATGGGAGGCCGCATCAGGGTAGGTGTATATGGTCTTAACCTGAGACTTACATCGCTAGTACTTGCGACAATCGGTAAACTTTGGTTTTGGTGGTTGGGGACATTAACCGGTTCTGTGTACACCTCTTCTGGGTTTATCGAGAATCGTAGTGTACTGGATGTGATGTCGAGATGGAAGTATCACTTCAGACATATGGAGGTGATGATCACGCAGGACACAGAACTAGTACTCTATAAAAGGTTGCAACCGTCGGGACAATATGACCAGGTCAGGATTGTCCGATTTAAAGAGACTAGTTGCTTGATGTCCGATATATGTTTCGTACGGGGCAGACACATTTCCAGCCCCAGGCCTAACATGTGATCGTCCGATACTGGATCGATGTACGCAATACTACGGTATACTACGCTTGATATAGATCTGATATTCCTATAAGAATATTCTGGAGAATTGGGTAGGCATGGCGCTTTGCTAGAAGCCAACCTTGTCTTGTGAATCGGTAAAAACGTAGTACGAGGTACGTACGTGTTCGGATTATCCGACGACCGTATTTACTGCCAACATATCCGGAGATCTCTTGGGTCGCTTCCCGAAGATTCACCAATGACGTATGATTCAAACTCGATTAATCTTGGATTAATTACGGAGAGACTTTATCTTGGATAAAGTACCATAAATAGAGAGAGAACGATTAATTTGGAATTAATCGTAAAATTATTATATTCGATATAATAATCGAAATTCGATTTCGACGCGAAATTAAAATTAGATTTTAATTCGGGCAAACGAGTTAATTTAGAATTAATTCGTTAGCGACGTAAATAATAATTTCGCTAGGCGCAATCTTTATTTAAATTCGATTTAATTAACGTCGCGACGTAAGTTCGGTATTTCGGAAATATCGAACCCGAACGCGTGAGTGCACGTGGGCCCACTTTCATTTGGAAACGTGTGGGGCCCACATGACACATGTCATATTATGCATTATTTAATTGTGATGCATTGCATGGAGATAGTGTACAATGCACTCAATGGTTTTGCATGGAAATTGAGTGTTTGACACTCTAAGCCATTGCATGACTTGTGTCATAAGTTATTATTAATTAATAATATTATGGCATAAATATAAATTGATTTTTGAAATCAAATCCCTCACTCTCCTCTCTTTCCTCTTGACCGAAACTGTGAAGTTTCACAGCCCTCTCCACTTTTCTGTTTTTGTTGCAAAAACTTGAAGAAATTGTGTTTTGTTTGGAACATAAATTCACACACAAGGCTAGCACCTTCAAGGGATCATACAAAGGTGTTATGGGAAACTAATTCTTGAGCTTGGAAGGATCAAAGAAAGCTTGGAGCTTCCCCACTCACCTTGGCCGAAACCTTCACTGCACAAAGGAGAAAATTTTCATTTCATCAACGCATCCGCATTCCGATCTTTGTGAGTATGATTCCGCCATACTTCATCTTTTAATATATATATTCATTGTTGTATTTAAATGCTTAATCTTTCCTTGGGACATATAATAGAAACCAACAGCCCAATGGTAAAGCTCAACAATACCTGCTTTGTCACACTTATTTCCCCACAATCATTTAACCACTGCAACTTGTAAGGCTTCGGGTGTCTCAAGCAACTCAACCCCAATCGCTCAATCAAAGATGTGCTAGCAACATTAGTACAGCTGCCCCCATCTATGATCATACTACATCTCTTGCCATTCACACGGCACCTAGTATGGAATATGTTCTCCCTCTGCTGCACACTCTCATCCTCTACAACATGTGCACTCAAAGCATGTTTGACAACTAAGGATAAGTTATTCAGCGGGTATGCAGCTCCCTCATGGTCACTAGCATCCTCCAACTCTGGCATCTCCTCTTCGACCTCACTATCGGTAGAGTACACATCTCCACTCTTTTTATCAATCACTAAGGTACGCCTATTGGGACATTGTGAAGCATAATGTCCCATGCCCAAACACTTGAAACACTTGACATCCTTAGTTCTAGCAGCTGCACCTTCAGGTTTTGGCCTAGTTTTGCTCGGTTCTGCAGCCTCTTTACCCTTGGCACCAGGGTCGACCCTATGCTTATTAAAGCCTCCACTGAACTCGCCTCTAGGCTTGTCAAAGCCTCCATCTCGCTTCTCATTCAGAACCCATTTTCCCTTCCATGCAGAAGTAGCCTGAGTACCAAATCTGGATGTTGACCTTTTCTTAAGTTGCTTTTCTACCTTGATAGCCATGTGAAGCATATCCTCCAAATCAACATAGTGATGCAACTCCACCATGTTTGCAATCTCTCTATTCAAGTCCCCTAGAAATCGTGCCATAGTAGCTTCTGCATCATCAACTATATTTGCCCTGATCATGGCAACTTCCATCTCTGTGTAATAGTCATGGCTGGGTATAAATATTTTTCTCATAAGACCTCTAAGTTATGCCCATGTCTGAACTGGCCTCTCATAATTTCTCCTCCGAGTAGAGACAAGCTGATCCCACCAAATCATAGCATAATCAGTCAACTCAATTACTGCCAGATTGATCTTCTTCTCGTCTGAGAAGTGATGACAGCTGAAAATCAATTCTATTTTCTTTTCCAATTCTAAATAAGCTTCAGGATCATTCTTGCCGTGGAATGTTGGTATCTTGATCTTGATGCTACCTAGATCACCATCTACATCTCCTCGTCTACCATATTCCCTCCTATTATAATCCCCTCTTCTGGCATCAAATGCACCTCTATCATCAAACCGTCTATCCCTCTTATCATTCCTTCTATCAAACCTCTTATTAGGCCTTCTATCATGCCCAGGCTGAAATCTCTCCTCCACATCATCAAGACCATCAGAATCATCAAACTCATTTTCTGCTTCCTCTTCATCTGGCGGTACATACTGTGGTGGTACACGTCGAGGTGGAACATTATGAGGTGGTAATACATTCTGAGGTGGTGGTATATGCTGGGGTGGTGGTGCTCTGGGACCGCTACCAGTTTGAATACTCTCTACACTCTTGGTCAATCTCTCCAAAGTAGTATTCATGTTCTCCATCATATCTGTAAATTTCCTATCCAAAGCCTCAAGCTTTTCATCAGTGGTTAGACCTGCCATCTCAACACTAAACAAACAGATTAGAAATAACAAGAAAGTAAAGCAAATATGTAAATCCTCACAATCTCACGTGTTTACACTCGAATCATATCACTCCACTCGTGTTTGCACTCTATTGGCTTTTACCTGATACTGTGCTCACAATCACTGCCTTTTACCACTCTTGAGTTCGTCCTCAATTCAAATGTGAATCACACTCAATCCAAGAATACAAACCAAATGTAGTCCTCAATCTAGCATGAAACACAACAGACCCAATAATATATATATAGGACAAGTGGAAACAAAATGCGAACAGGAATAGCAATGACGAAGACTCAATCAATAATACTTAAATTAGAGTATTTGGAATAAAGAAGTGAACAATTAGCACAATGGAAAAAAATAAGCATGCAAATTCGCGGTCGTATGCAATTTCGGGAGAAAATTTGGCACCGCTATAGAAATTTTGATGGGAGACCCTCCACGGGCACCTAAATAATAATATGGAACAAACTAAATTCAACCAAAAAATTTCACTTTTTACTCTTTTTTTTTCTGCTCAAGTGATCACTATCACTCAAGTCCTTTTTTTTTATAACTTCAGAAGTTGTTTAAGGTTCTGATTTCAGTAGCTGATTAAGGTTCTGATTTCAGAGGCTGATTTAGGTTCTGATTTCAGAGGCTTATTTTCAGGGTCTGATTTCAAAGGCTTTTGGTCAGGGTCTTATTTCAGAGGCTACTGGTGGGTGTCTGATTTCAGAGGCTACTGGTCAGGGTCTGATTTCAGAGGTTACTGGTCAGGGTCTGATATCAGAGGTTACTTTTCAGGGTCTGATTTCAGAGTCTGATTTTCAGAGGCTAATCTTCACGGTCTGATTTCAAAGACTAAGTTTCAGGGTCTGATTTCAGAGTCAGATTTCAAAGGCTAAGTTCTTAGAGTCTGATTCAGAGTCTGATTTCAGGGTCTGAATTCAAAGGCTAAGTTTCAGGGTCTGAATTCAGAGTCAGATTTCAAACATCACTAGGGTTTTAGAAACAAATCACACAGCCGCCAAAAAAAAACATGTTTATTTCTTCAACATATGCTAAAGAACAGAAAGTATATGACGAACTGATATGAAGAATAGAATAAAAACCCAGAACTGGAAAATGATAAAAGATGAACTGATATGCAAAACACAACAAAATCATATCCAGAAATAAACAAAACGAAAACATAAACAAGATCCAACAAGAACTGAAACGAAAATAACAAGAACGAAAATAAAAACAGAATCAAACAAAAGAAAAAGATAGGAAAAAATCAGACCTTGGAACCCTGAGCTCTAGATACCAAATGAAAAGAAACCCACTTGGATTCGAAATCCAAGCAAACCCCAAGCAACGGAGAGAACCCCAAGAACCGCGAATATGATTTTGTATAAACAAAACCCTTCCAAGGCCACAAAGAATACCCACAAAGAACTTGCCCTTGAGAACCTTTAAAGATGAATCCTTGTAGTGTTTTGCTAGCAATGGAGACGCCACTAAGTTTGCCAAAAATTAGATAAGTCGATTCAAACTTGAAAAGAGGAATCCCTCCCTTACAAGAATTCGGCCATAGCCAAAGCTTTAAGCTTTTGAGTTTTATAAATTTTGTTGATTGTTTTCCAAATGAAAAAGAAAGAAAGCTTAAATAGTGATACAAAAGAAACCCTAAAGGCATAAAGACAACAATGCCCCTAAACACAAAATTACAAAAATACCAAGTCTTTAAGTCTTCAAATGCCTAGGAAGCTTTATTCTAAACTGATTTGGGCCAAGTGAAATGGCTTTGGGCCCTTTCCATTGAAGCTCACATGCGTCTCTATTTGTTTGTTGCAGTCGGCCATAAAACTTTGAACTAATCCCGCCATTGCTTATCTGAGTCCTTTGGTCCTCTGCCTCGTAATTGGCTCTTCTGGTACTTGTAAGGGGTCTTTTGCTTTGTTGTCGGCCTGGGTCATGTCATTAAGCATCCTAAACTTTTTGGCTTGCCGATCTAGTTGCCAACCAGCAAAACTAACAAATTGATGTGGTGTGAGATATAAAATTCAGTAAGTAACCACACACATCAAGAAAACATTAATAATTTCAGATTTTGTGTGAATAAACTTTTGTGTGTGTGTGTGCGCGCATATGTACATGTATATTTAAACTCCAAATTGTCTTTAACCCACCTTAAACATAATATCTTTCAAAATATGTGTTTTGTCTGATTCCAGAAACTAAGTTCATAAATCTTTTTCTAAACAAAACCAAAACTATAATTTATCAAATCCTTTGAATTATCATCAAATCACGACTGTAACACCCTACCATAAGTAGGATGCTACCGGCAAGAGACGGGATTAACCCATCTCCATAAGCCTCTAATATTTTAAAAAAAAAAAGACTTGACCCATCCTAAAACTAGACAACCTGGACCAAAATCCAGCATCAAGACAACTCAAATATAACATCAAACACATTACAGGGCCTCAGGCCACTCATAACATATCCAAATCAAAGTAAACACTCAATGGCTCTGTGCCTACAACATCGCATCTCATATAATATAGTATAACCAAATATTACAAACTTTACTATTATTTTTACCCCATATAACTAACAGTCCCAACATTCTAAAGACCAAAAGAATAACTCATGGTGACTTTACAAAATAATGTCATCTGGGCATCATCTCCGTCAAAAGTAAGGACGATAGCAAAAGAAAAGAGAAACCTGCAATCATGAACAAACTGGGGGGGATGAGTCTTGTGGACTCAGTGAGTAGATACCAAAAGAAGGCAAATCATAAAAGAAATATAAAACATGTCGACAAGGTAGTGGGTCAATCCATTTCTGATGGACGAGACCTTATACAAGCACCTCGACGGAAACATATGATGAGTCGTAAAAACATAAAAACATGCAACAAGCGTCGGGACGGAAACATAGCATCAATCAATCATCTCAACGAAAACATATAGATAATTTAAAAATCATGAAAGCATCGAATAAGTGGTAAGACAGAAACATTTATTCATATGCATTTTCATTATGAAATTAACTTAATCAAATCATAATTTTAAACACTAAAACCATTGAAACTTAAACAAGGAAAACATAAAGTGGGGAATTTACTTACATTGACAAGTTGTAAAATTTACTGAGAGGTGAGCGGTTGATTAAGCTGTCGATCTACAATGAAATAAGGATAAGTAAGATTCATGGCTTGCTCATTTAAAGAAAGTAAGAAAAGAAGCGTTTTACAAACAGGAACACGTAAAGTATGACCTTATTATTCACCATACAATATCTTAACCCTTTATAACTAATACAAGGAAATAGCCCTGAATGCCGAAATCCACCCTCACTTCGTAAGTATTCAAAATCCATCGAAGTAACACTATAATTATTAAACCCATTTTCCAATCTTTACCACCTAATAAAACTTCAGTTCTTCCCTTTTTGACCAAAAATTCAACTCCACCCTAGATCACAAAAATTCTTCATCTAGTCGTCACACTCGTACACACACCATACCCATATACCTATCTAATTACTCATTACACAGCCAAAAATTAATAGTCCTCTCCCCTTCCAAGTCAGTTCACCGAGAGCCTCACTGCTCTTTTTGTTTTATTCTTATTTTCATTAACACAACTACAATAACCACACCCTAACTTCACCTTGGCCGAAAATAATAACCTCCAAACAATCTCCGAATCCCCTACCCAAATGCGAAAATATCCATCTGAGCATTCCTAAATAGCCGTACAGCCCCTCCCATAAACTATCATTCATTACCCTAACTTTCACCACACTACATTCTTCAAGCGTAGTAAAAAAAATTACCAAAAACGCATCAAAACCCTTTATAGCACAAATAACATCAAAATAGAGAAAATAAAGAAGATCCATTACCTAGAAAATAAGAAAAATCGACATCCCCAACCAGTAGAAGCTCGGTCAAGGGGTTTTTTTAATCTTGGATTCTTGATTTCTTTGGCCTCTCTTGTCCACTAATACATTACACTAAATTAGAGAAGTAATTGGGTGAGATTTGCAGTTAGGGTAGTGAAGTTTTTTGCCTAAAATGATATGGTATTTTCTCCAACAAACTGAAAGAAGAAAAATTGGAGAGGAATGAGTGATGCTTGCTGTGGGCGTGTGAGGGAGAGAAAAATAAATGAGGGTTCTAGTGTGTGCGTACGCGAAAGAGAGAAGAAGAAGAATAATAAAGAGGGTTGTGTGACTGTGTGTGCATGTGTGAAAGGGAGAGGAAAAAGAAATGAGAAACCAGGTGTGTCTGAGAGAAAGAATGAGCCCCCAACAACTATTTCCCCTCCCTAACCTAAAATGGGTTTCTCGCCCAAGCACTTTTTATTATTATTATTCTACGGGTATTACATTATCCCCTCAAAAGAATTCATCCTCGAATTCAAAAATAAAGCTAAATGAATTAGAGAGATAGTTTACTAACCAGACTCAAATAGAGGCGGATATAGTGAACGTGTAAGTCCTTCAGGTTCCCACGTAGCTTCTTGGTCACTATAATTTTTTCATACTACATTTACCGATGGTACATTCTTAGAACGAAGCTTCCTTACATCTCTGTCTATAATGGCCACCGGTAGTTCTGGGTACATTAGATCTTGTAGCAAATCCAACACATGTTTTTCCAGAACATGGGACTCATAAGGAATGTATTTCCTAAGCATGGATACATGGAACACCGGATGTACTTTATCCATAGCAGGTGGTAGTGCGAGTTCATAAGCCATTTCTCCTACTTTTCTTGAGATTTGAAATGGCCCAATATACCGTGGGCTTAACTTCCCTTTTTATTGAAGCCCTTTAAATGGAGAAACCTTCATAAATACATAATCTCCAACCTGAAACTCAAGTTCTCTCTGCCTGTGATCTGCATCAGACTTTTGTCTACTCTGTGCAGTCTTCAACCTTTCTTTAATCAACTTTACTTTTTCTATTGAGTCTTGAATTAAATCCGGACCCAATAATTTAGTCTCCCCAACTTCAAACCATCCTACGGGAGATCGACACTTACGCCCATACAAGGCTTCAAAGGGTTCCATTTGGATACTAGAATGGTAGTTATTGTTATAGGCGAACTTGATTAACGGCAGATACATGTCCCACCTTCCTTCAAAATCTAAGATGCAGACTCTCAACATATCTTCCAAGGTCGATGTGCTAAACTGTAGCTGAGTACCCAAAACCTCTTGGAAAGACTTCTAACACTTTGAGGTAAACTGCATACCCCGATCAGAAATAATCAAAATGGGCAAACCAACGATACAACGTTATCCAGATAAATCTGGGCACACTGAGATGCCAAATATGTGGTTTTTACTGGAAGGAAATGCGCTGATTTCGTCAATTTGTCTACAATTACCCAAATCGAGTCAAAACCCTTATGTGTCCGTGGAAGACCCGTAACAAAATCCATAATGATTTTATCTCATTTTCATTCTGGAATTTCCAACCCCTGAAGAGTACCTGCAAGTTTCCGATGCACCACTTTCCTTTATTGACAGATGAGGCACTTGGATACGAATTCTGCCACATCTCTCTTCATTCATTCCCACCAGTAGAACTGTTTTAAATCCCGATACATTTTTGTCACACCAGAATGCATAGTATAAGAAAATGCATAGGCCATATCCATTATCTTTCTCTGTAACTCCCTATTTATAGGCACCATAATACGGTCATTAAATCGCAACAAACCTTGTTAATCGACCCGAAATTCCCTTTTATCACCTTGTAGTACATTATCCTTTATGTTCTAAACATATGGATCAGTTATTTGTGCCTCTGCTATCTCTTCAATGAGAATCAATTTAACTTGAATTTGTGCCAACAATGTTTCGGATTCAAAAAGTTGAAGTTCCACTCCACTTTGTAAACACTTGTGCAATTCTTATACTCTCCTCCTTTTATCGATAGGCAAATAGGCTAGCTCCCAACTGATTTCCTGCTCAGCGCATCTGCCACCACATTCCCTTTACTTGGGTGATAAAAAATGGAGCATTCATAATCCTTCAAGAACTCTACCCACCTTCTTTGCCTCAGATTTAAATCTTTCTGATCAAAAATGTACTTCAAACTTTTGTGATCGGTGTAAACCTCAAACTGTTCACCATATAAATAATGTCTCCAGATCTTGAGTGAAACTATTACTGCAGCCATTTCTAAGTCGTGGGTAGAGTAATTTTACTCATAAAGTTTCAACTGCCTAGATGCATAGGCAATAACTCTGCCATGTTGCATTAACACGCCCCAGACCTATTCTGGAGGCATCACAAAATACCACAAAACCACCAGAACCAGATGGTAGGGCTAGTACTGAAGCTGAGGTCAAACACTCTTTCAGTTCCTGAAAGCTCTACTCACATCCATCGGTCCATACAAATTTAACCTCTTTCTGAGTCAAGCGGGTTAAAGGCGCTGCTATGGTAGAAAATTTTTCCATGAACCTTCTATAATAACCAACTAGCCCTAGAAAAATTCTAATCTCCGTAACACTTGTAGGACGTGGCCAATTTTGCACAACTTCCAACTTCTTCATATCCACATTAATACCATCTTTAGATACCACGTGCCCCAAAAACCCCACTTTAGTTAGCCAGAATTCGTACTTGGAAAACTTCGCATATAACCTATGTTCCCTCAAAGTCCGCAAGGTTATGTCAAGTGATGCTCATAATCTTCAATACTTTTAGAATAAATCAATATATCATCAATGAAAACGATCACAAACTGGTCCAAAAAGGTCTAAATACTTGATTCATTAAGTCCATGAACGGTACCGGAGCATTTGTGAGACCGAAAGACATAACCAAAAAGTCATAGTGCCCGTATCGAGTCTGAAATATTGTTTTTGGAACATCCTCATTTCTGATCTGAAGCTGATGATAACTGGACCGCAGGTCAATCTTTGAAAAAAATTATGCTCCTCGTAGCTGGTCAAACAAATCATTTATCCGGGGTTGAGGATATTTATTCTTGATAGTAACTTTATTCAACTGCCGATAATCAATACACAACCGGAGGGTACCATCCCTCTTTTTAACAAATAACACAAGTGCGCCCCACAGAGATCTACTAAGCCGAATGAAACCTTTTACTAAAAAGTCATGGAGTTGGACCTTTAGCTCCTTCAACTCAGCAGGTGCCATTCGGTAGGGAGGGATAGAAATAAGTTGAGTTCCCAGAACAACGTTAATACAAAACTCAATCTCCCTCTTTGGTGGTAGTCCGGGTAACTCTTCTGTGAACACATCGAGATACTCTTTAACCACCGGAACCTGATTAAGTTTCGTTTGACTCCCTTCTGCATCAATCACATAAGCAAGGTACTCTTCACATCCTTTTCGAAGCAATTTACGTGCATACAGCGTCGAGATTAAATTGTTAGGAACCTCACTTCTGTCCCCCTGAAATTCTACTTCCAATTCCCTCGGAACTCGTAAAGTAACCACCTTCTCCCTACAGTCCCAAAGTGGCATGATAGTGAGATAACCAATCCATTCCTAGGATTACATCAAAATCAGTAATTTCCAACACGATCAAATCAATAGGATACACTTGTTGCCCCAGCACTACTTCACAAGACTTCAACACATTTGACACTATAATAGCACTTCTCACAGTCGTGGACACGGCAAGTGGAGATTCTAACACTTCTAATTCTCTTTTCAAACTCAAAGCAAAGTGTGGTGATGCAAATGAGTGAGTGGCTCCGGGATCAAATAAGGTTCTAGCAAGAAAAGATTAACTATCAAAATACTTGTCACTATGACGTTTGAATCTTGAGCATCTAGAGGGGTTAAAGAAAAAACCATTGTCTGTCCCCTACCAACTGATGGATGGCCTCGCCCTCCAGAAGACTCTCCTCTCATACTGCCTTTGATCTCCATAACCCCGTCCCCTAGGGACCTGCCCTTGGACGTTCCCAGACCCCCCCGGTAGGTTCTGTGAAGATTGACGAACAAGGATAGGACAGACTTTAAAAAAATGCCCCAATTGTCCGTACTGAAAGCATGCTCTTCAAACCTTCCTGCACTCGCCTCGATGAGGTCGACCACATACACAAACTGGTACCCTGGATCTAACAATAGAGACTTGTGTCACAGATTGGGAAGGAACACCTTGAGAATAACCTCTTCCAACATTCCTATAACCTGAAGTTTTCTGTCGTGACATGCCCTGAGAAGAAGTAGGCCAACCATGAGTTCTATCAATCTCCCGTTGAGAAGTTTTCCTTGTTGCCTCAGACCTTACTTTCTTCTGAACCTTCCCCTCCACAGGCCTCTCTTGAGCCTTTGCCTAAAATCGTAATGCTGCATTTAAGCCATGTGTGTAAGTCATCTCTGAGGTTATCGAGATGGACCTAAATAAGTAATCACATAGCTCATTGACAAATCTATTTACTTTCATTTCTTCTGTGGCAACCAGGTGAGGAGAAAATTGTGATAGCCTGGTAAACGTTATATCATACTCCATTACCGTCATTCGTTCACCCTGCACCAACTATTCAAACTCTCTAGCTCTAACATCCCTTACACTTTCAGGCAGAAACCGAGTTAAGAAAGCTTCATTAAATTCCTCACATTGCAAAGGTGGAGCTGTAACTGGTCTGTTATGACAAGACAACTAATACCAGGCAAGAGCTAGATCTTGCAGTTGAAAACACACCAATTGGACTGCCCTAACAGGGGGTACACCCTAATTCATGGCAAATCCGATCACATTCTTCTATGAAGCCATTGGGGTTAGGGTTAGGCTCAGTTCCGAAAAAAAGTGGGTGGGTGCAACTTCCAGAACTCATGTAATATGACTACTAACTCTTGCCATTGAACAACCGGAACTTAGGTTTGCATTTGGATAGGTCGTGGGGGAGGTACAGCTTGAGCTTGAACTTGTTATTGCTTCTGGTTCATAAGGTTCACTGGAGTTTGCAAAGTCTAATGAATTTGCTGCATTCCTTAGGGAGCAGCCTTAGGTGTTGGTGCTTCGGCTGTAGGAGGTACCATTATCCTGTGCGGCTCGTGTGGTATCGATGAGCCTTGATCTGCAGCCATCTCTTGTAGGGCTCTGCCACGTGCACTTCTCCTTCGCGGAGGCATAAAATAGATCTACAAAAGGAAATTTAAGATATTAGCAAAAAGAGGAAAAGATTTTATTGAGAACACACGATATGAACACTTGAAGATATGCTCGAATGATACAGATATCGGATAGGCAACATTTTACATACTGTAGGACACAGAACTTGGGCGACGCATGTTGTTCTAGACTCGGGGCCTAGTTGAGAATACGGAGTAGTCCGCGGGGAACTAAACCGGAGAATAATGGAGTCGCCACCCGGTATGAACCGGGACAAAGATTTAAGGCCGCACTCACCCCTCGCAAGGGAAGACCTCAAACCATTGGGTTCGGAATGGTCCCTTACTTATGTCGTTGTGATGATATAATTTGTGCACTAAATCAGCCGCATCTATCCAATAATCATGTTCAAAGGTCACTTAGATCTAATATGCATTCGCTAACTAAGTCCTAATCTAAGTTTGCATGCTTGAAAGTAAGTCTTTAGACAATAAACATGCAATACCATATATTGAACACATTAAGCCATTAAACCAACAAAATAAATAATTGCTTAAACATGAACATAAACTAAACTAGATATTATGCATAAAGAATAATGAAATAACATGTCTAAATAACACAATCATGCTTCAAAATTAAATAACGAAATTAAAATAAACCATGCTTAAAATAATAACTAAACATCCTATAAACTACAACATGCTCAAACAAAAATTTGGATGGGACAAAACATATGTCTCTTAAGTGGTACGTGGCGTTGTATCTCGAGTACAAACCGCACTACCGTCCATTCGGATTCGGCTACGGAATTTACGTCCGGGTTTCCATCCTATATACCACAAAAGGGAACACATGTCCCGCCCATCCAACAATCAAATCATGCCTCAAACGACTCTCATGCAATTATATATCAAAGTAAAATAAAATAAAGAATAAAGAAGATAGGTAAAAGGTACCCTCAGGTCTAACCTCTTTTGTCGATCTTTGGAAGCGCGTTCCAAGTCCGTTGGAAGGGCGAATGATCCGAAACCTTTCCAAATTGTTTGCTCACTGTTTTCCCTTGTTGTTTTGATGCTTGGGCTGCTGTTTTACCTTCGTTTCACCGCCGTTTGGTCGCTGCTGCGTTTCAGGTCGCTGTTTCGGGCGTTTAGTGGACTGTTTTGGGTGATTTTGGTGGCTTAGGGAGGTGCGTTTGTAAAGATTTTTTAGGGAAACTTTTTGGGGATTTTTGGGATGGTTTCTAGATGGTTTTAGGGCTGTTTTGATGGGCTAAGGACGCAAGGAACCTGGCCAGAACAGCGGCTAAAACACAGCAGTTCACTGGTGCAGTGAAGCCGTTTTCAGGGGCTGTTTTGGCGCTACTTTTTGCGGCACTTCAGGGGCTGGAAATAAGGTTTATTTTAGGGTAATTTAGGGCTGTGAATGGTGGTTGGAAGTTGGAAAAGGAAGGGTGTGATTGTGGGTCGTGCGTGAATGGTGTTGGTGGATGGTGGTGGATGCGGCAATGGAGGTTTCTTTGCTTCAAGAATGCGGCAATGGGGGGTCTTGGGGGATGCTTGGGGCGTGCAAGGATGCTTCACAAGATGCTTGAATGAGGTATTTGAGCTAGGGTTGTGTATGGGGCAAAGGTCTCTTTTTATAGACAAAGGGAAAAGGCTTTCCTTTTTAGATTAGGAAGGAATCTCCTAATTGATTTCTAATAAGGAATGCATCTCCTAATTAGGATTTGGGATTGGATTCGATTTGGTAATGATTTTATTTGATTTCTTTTACTTAGGCAAGGATTTAACAAGATTTAAACATGTGATTAATGTGCAATTACCTAAATAAAGGGCAATGGGCGTGAATCATGTCCAATGGGCATAGGTTTGTTGGACTTGGTTTGACTTGGGTTGACTTGGGTTGACTTGGGTATTTGGGCTTGGTTTGGGTTAGGTATGTGGTCTATGGGAGTTTTGGGCCTAAGGTGAGCTTAGAAACGGAGGTATAACAAGCAACCGAAGCGAAACAACTCGGGTAAATCCATCAAAAATTGTATTTTCCAACTTTACCCTTCCAACGTTCTTTTCCCGCGGCTTTCATGACTAAGAGGGAGTTGTCTCCATATAAGACTCCTCATCGGGTGTTATGCAAAAATGCAATGCCTACAGTCGCCCCCACTTTGATGGGACTTGTGCAGTGTGTGACAATGACAATTCTATCAAAGTACGTGCAATGCATTTTTACTTACCTGGCTCGCCAGCTGCCACTTGACTTGCCGTGTTGATTTGAGTTGATGTTGAGGTGCTTCGACCCCTGGTCCATTCCCGAACCGATGATGTGCTGTGGTGTGGTGGAGTCCATTCCCGAACTGTCACCGTTGTGGTCCATTCCCGAACCGATCTCCATTCCCGGAGTGTAGCTGTGATGTAGTGTGATGAAGTCCATTCCCGAACTGTCACCGTTGTGGTCCATTCCCGAACCGATCTCCATTCCTGGAGTGTAGCTGTGATGTAGTGTGATGAAGTCCATTCCCGAACTGTCACCGTTGTGGTCCATTCCTGAACCGATCTCCATTCTCGGAGTGTTGTTGTGATATGATGTGATGAAGTCCATTCCTGAACTGTCACCGTTGTGGTCCATTCCCGAACCGATCTCCATTCCCGGAGTGCTGTTGTGATGTGATGTGATGAAGTCCATTCCCAAACTGTCACTGTTGTGGTCCATTCCCGAACCGATATCCATTCCCGTAGTGCCATTCTCGGCGTGCCATTCCCGGCGTGCTCATTCCCGAGCTGTCCATTCCCGGACTAAATCTCCATTCCCGGAGTGCCATTCCCGGCGTGCTCATTCCCGAGCGTGCTCATTCCTGAGCTGTCCATTCCCGGACTGTCCATTCCCGGACCATAATGATCTGACGTAATATGGGCCTCGCCCTCAGAATGCCATTCTCGGCAGAAACTGAAACTGATGTGATGTGGGCCTCGCCCCCAGAATGCCATTCTCGGCAGAAACTGAAACTGATGTGATGTGGGCCTCGCCCCCAGAATGCCATTCTCGGTAGAAACTGAAACTGATGTGATGTAAGTCTCGCCCCCAGAATGCCATTCTCGGCAGAAACTGAAACTGATGTGATGTGGGCCTCGCCCCCAGAATGCCATTCTCGGCAGAAACTGAAACTGATGTGATGTGGGCCTCGCCCCCAGAATGCCATTCTCGGTAGAAACTGAAACTGATGTGACGTAAGTCTCGCCCCCAGAATGCCATTCTCGGCAGAAACTGAAAATAATGTCAATGTGGGCCTCGCCCCCAGAATGTCATTCTCGGCAGAAACTGAAACTGATGTGATGTGGGCCTCGCCCCTAGAATGCCATTCTCGGCAGAAACTGAAACTGATGTCAATGTGGGCCTCGCCCCCAGAATGCCATTCTCGGCAGAAACTGAAACTGATGTCAATGATTCCACTCAGCGTATTGCAATTCCTCTCACGAGATCATCTCTGATAATTGGATATATTTTCGTCCTCAACGAATGCTTGATGTCGAAGCCAGAGAATCTTCAAAGTACTCGATATGCTCAACTCCGATCGTCTGAATAGGTGATCCAAACTAGACTCCTAGTGTGTGTGTGCCAAGGATCTTTCACAGCTTATTCCTTAAGCAAGCCAACTCGAAATTTCGCTTCGGAGAATCGGACCAGTGGGTCTAACCAACCTGAATGTCTTAATCACCTTCTGTGATTACTTCAGCATACTTAATCATGATATGGTCTTCTGTATTGCACTCTTGTCTCTTTCTTTTCATTCGGAACTCTCTCTCTCTTTTTTTTTTCTTTGCTTTTCTCTCTCTTTTTTTTTCTTTTTTTTTCTCTTTTTCTGACACACCTACCCTTTAAGGTAGCATTTCTCCTCATGGTGGTCCTAATACTCGCCCATGGGTAGCTTCACGCTTATCGGTTATAGGCGGTCTTTTTCTTTTCTTTTATTGCAGAGACATTTCTGTTATTTCTGACCATATCATGTATCATAGCGTCTGTAATCCAGGGTGGACATCCAGGCAAACGGTCATTCACCGATCCTCTGTCTCTTCAGCTAGTCATCTCATCAACCACTCAGGCTTCCATTGTTGAGATCCCGTATTCAGGTGCTTTATGAGTCTAGTCAAGATCAATCTATTCAGCATACCGGCGAAGAACACTTCCAGCACTCGTCGTTTCTAAGGCTTCTACCTATAGCACACAATGTCATCACCAGACATATATCAAATTACCAAAGACTTCTTCTCTCTCTCTCTTTTTTTTTTTTCAACTCACTCACTCACTCAAAGGAATTCTTCCTTTCTGCTGCCGACACTGTGGGCTTCGCCCCGGGATCCATCCCCCAAAACTCAAACTCAAAGCGGGCCTCGACCCTCAATTCACCATCTGAACCTTAACACTGATGTGGACCTCAGCCCTGGGATTTCTACCCAAACTCAATACAGTGCTTTCGCTGTTTCTGATTCCGCCGCTTTCACTTTTCTGTCTTTGAAACCTGTGAATACAAAACACAAAACACAAAACATGAAAACAAAAAGAATGCAGTAATGGGTTATATGTATGCATGGATACATGATTTTTTCTTTATCCTGTTGGGTTAGGTCTTCTGCAGGTGACCATCCAGTCTTCTGCCCCCTCAGGCAAAATACAGCTTCAATCTATCAACATTGATGGGCTCGGTGAACTCATTTCCTTCCAAGTCTGACAGTCTCACTGCTCCATTTCCCATTACCTTCTGAACAATGTAGGGCCCCTCCCAATTTGGTCTGAACTTTCCCCTCGGGTCTGTTGTTGATGGCTTCGACTGCTTGAGTACTAGATCGCCTTTCTTGATCTTGGTGGGCCGCACCTTCTTGTTGAACGCTCGAGCTAGCCTCTTCTGATAAATCTGCATGTGATGCAGGGACTTCATCCTCTTCTCATCCATCAGAGCCAACTGTTCAAACCTTTGCGAGGTCCATTCCTGTTCTGGCAGTTCTGCTTCTGCGAGTACCCGCATGGACTGTATCTCCATTTCTACCGGCAGTACCGCTTCCATTCCGTAGACCAAGGAATACGGCGTAGCTCCTATTTCCGTTCTCATAGATGTTCTGTATCCCCACAAAGCATATGGCAGCTTATCAGCCCAGTCTTTGTAGTTTTCAGTCATCTTTGCCAAGATCGTCTTTATTGTCTTGTTGGCTGCCTCGACTGCCCCATTAGCCTACGGCCTGTATGGTGAGGACTTGTGATGACCAATTCCGTATCTCTGTAGCATTGTCTTGGTCTCTCCCTGAAATTGGACTCCATTGTCCGTGACCACATGGTGCGGCATACCATACCGGCAAACGAGATTCCGTGCAATAAACTTTGCCATCTGCTTTGCTGTTACATTGCGGAAAGACTCAGCTTCTACCCACTTCGAGAAATAGTCAGCTGCCACCACTATAAAGCGGTGCCCATTCGAGGCATTCGGTCGGATTTCCCCGATCATGTCAATCCCCCATGCTGAGAAGGGCCATGGCTCTGACAGCCCATGCAATTCTGTGTGCGGCAGATGATTCAAGTTGCCGTTTGCTTGGCAGTCATGACAGTGCTTTACCAGTCTTACGCAATCAGCTTCCATGGTCGACCAATAGAAACCTTGCCTCACAATCTTGCGAGACAAGTTCAGTCCATTCATGTGCGGCCCACATACTCCGGCATGTACCTCGTCCATTACCTTCTGAGCTTCTTCTCTGTTCAAGCATTTCAGCTGAATTCCATTTGCCTGCCTCTTGTAGAGTTCTCCCTTCAAACTCACATACTGAGAAGCTAACTTCTGAATAGCCACTCGGTCCTTTCTGCTTGCTTCCTCTGGGAATTCTCCATGCTCCAAGTACCTCTGTATGTCATAATACCAAGGCTTCCCATCACTGACCTCTACTTCCAGTATTCTTTCGATCTCATAGGCTGGCCTACCTGCGGTTGTCAACACAAGCGGTCTCATCACCAGCTTCTCTGGATTTTCCCAAGTCGCGGCCAATGTTGCCAATGCATCTGCCATCTGATTCTCCTCTCTTGGCAAATGCTGAAACTTACAGTCAGGGATAGCATGCGTCAGATTCCTGAGGTGGGACAAATAAGGCTTCAGCCGTTCTTCCTTCAATTCCCATTCTCCTTGCATCTGTCGGATTACCAGCATTGAATCTCCGTAGACTTCCACATTCTTAGCACTCAAGGCTATCAATGTTGTCAATCCGAAAGCACATGCTTCATACTCAGCCATGTTATTCGTCACTCCGAAAGTTAGCATTTTGGCCATAGGCAGGGTTTCTCCCTCAGGGGTTACTATTACACTCCCGATTCCTGCTCCTTTGCAATTCACTGCTCCATCAAAATACATCTTCCATCCTTGGACGGCTATAGCTTGGATTTCCTCGTCGGGAAACTCAAACTTATACTGATCTCCTTCAACAGGTTGCAACACTAGGAATTCAGCCACGGCTCGCCCTTTGATTACCTTGGAGGTGAGGTACTCAATGTCAAATTCAGTCAGCAGCACTAACCATCTGCCTAACTTCCCAACCAGCGAGGGTACTGAGTGCAAGTACTTCAAAGGATTCTCCTTTGCTACTACCTGGATCTTGTAAGATTGGAAGTAATGGCGCAACTTTCTGGATGCCCACACGACTGCTAAACAAATCTTCTCCACCTCTTGATAACGGGCTTCGTACGGAAGCAGCTTCTTACTAAGATAGTAGACAGCATGTTCCACTCCCATCTCATCAGCTTGTATCATCATAGCTCCCAATGCTTCTGACTTTATAGCCAAATACAATACCAAAGGCTTTCCCGGTCTCGGAGGTTTCAACACAGGCGGCTTTACCAAATACTCTCTGATTCTGTCAAAGGCCGTCTGACACTGTTCATTCCACTTTACTGGCTGGTCTTTTCTCAACAGCTTAAAGATGGGCTCACAAACAGAAGTCAATTTGGCAATGAACCGAATGATATACTGAATCTTCCCAAGGAATGCCCTGACCTCCTTTTCCGTCTTGGGTGCTGGCATCTCGGTGATCGCTTTGATCTTCTCAGAGTCTACTTCTATTCCTCCCATTCCAACCGTATGTCCCAGCAGTTTTCCAGACGTTACCCCAAATACACATTTCTTGGGGTTCAGCCTCAAGTTGTACTTGTCAACTCGTTCGAGGAACTTTTCCAGTGCTTCAATATGCTCGTCCCTTGTCTCGGACTTGACCATCATGTCATCTACATATACCTCAATCTCTTTATGCATGAGGTCATGGAACAGAGTAGTGGCCATCCGCTGATATGTAGCTCCGGCGTTCTTAAGCCCAAACGGCATCACCTTATAGCAATAAGTGCCCCATTCTGTGACAAAGGCAGTCTTGTGCTTATCCTCCTCGGCCATGAGTACTTGGTTATACCCTGGGAACCCATCCGCAAATGAGTACATGGCTGACAATGCTACACTATCCACAAGCACATCTATATGCGGCAAAGGAAAGTCATCTTTCGGGCATGCCTTGTTAAGATCTCTATAGTCTACGCACATCCTGACTTTGCCATCTTTCTTCGGTACAGGCACAATGTTGGCCAACCACTCGGGGTACTTCACTACTTCCAGGAATCCGACATCTATTTGCTTCTTGACTTCTTCCCTGACCTTTTCGGCCTACTCAGGTCTCATTCTTCTGAGCTTTTGCTTTACCGGCTTCATGTTTGGGTAAGTCGGTATCGCATGCTGGGCTATACTCCTGTCAACGCCAGACATGTCCTCGTAAGACCAAGCAAACACTTTGGCATATTTTGCCAACTCTTCTTCCAGATTCTTCCGCTCTTCGGCGGTTACCTCACTTGCAATTAGAATCTCCTCCGGACTCTCAGATGTCCCAAGGTTAAAGGTGTTTGTCTTGGTGGAGTTGATATCAAATATACTCAGATCATGCAAGGCAAAAAGGGAAGACTCATCCAAGTAAGCGAAATTATTGTCTTTATTGCCAACAAAAGAAGGAGTACACTCAAACAAATCTGGGAGGTAAATACCCTCATCATCTACGGGTATTTCCTCCTCTACAACAAGGTCCTCTTCGGGTTTCATCTTTTCATCGAAGTTCAAGGCTTCCAGCTTCATAAGTTCCTCTTCCCACTTCTCGCTCTCTTCATTCTTCTCCTCAACCAGCGGCTTTTCTCCCAACAGGTCCTGGAAGATCTCAAATCCGGGTACCACTATCCGTTTTCACCTCCACTAGCTCAGGTTCTCCCTGATATCCCGAGGCCTTCACAAAGTACTCCTTTAGATCCGACCCTTTCTTCTTGGTTTTCGGCTTGTCCTCATCGGATCGGTACCCCAAGCCCCTTCGGGTCTTCTGCCCCTTAAAATCTGGCAATGCTGAACCTTGGCCTGGCTCAAACTTCATCTTCTCCATGATCTTCGCCATTTTGGGGTCCACCCATTCCTCAAATGTCACCGCTACTTGAGCTGTCACTTGGAACCTTGAAAAAGGTTGGATCTCCAAGGCAGCAACGGCATTATCTACTTCAGCCCGTATAGTGACAATTTCCCCTCCATGTGGAAATTTGACCATTTGGTGCAGGGTAGAAGGTACACCTCCGAGTCTGTGAAACCACGGCCTTCCCAACAGCAAGGTAAATGTGGCTGGAATGTCCAGCACAGTAAACTCCACCATATCTTCGACCGGGCCAACCTTGACCTTTGCAGCAAAAGTACCCTCGACACCTCTCTTACTATCATCATAAGCTTTGATAGTCATACTCGAAGGGTTCAAATCTGTCATCTTTACACCCAGCCTGGCCAAGATCTTCAACGGGCACACATTGATGGATGAGCCGTCGTCCACCATTACACACGAGGTCCTCTTTCCCATTACTTTAGCTCGAATGAAGAGAGGCCTGTTGTGATTTCTCCCTTCAACTGGGAGCTCATCATCTGAGAAGGTTATCTGGGGAGTCCCTTTCTGCGCAGATCCCACAAACATCGCCGGACTAGCATCTTCCGGTACCACTATCTTACTCAGGGCTTCTACCATAGCCCGCCTGTGCTCTCCAGATGCACACAATAACTCCCAGATGCTCAGATGTGCCCGAGTCTTCTTCAACTGCTGCAGCACTATACCACCATGAGCCTTCTCAGCATTCTCCGTTATCTCACGACCTTCTTCCAGAATTTCATTCCCCTTCTCTTTCTCAGTAGTATCACTATAGAAACGGCCACTTCGGGTCATTCCTTTCACTTCCTCCTCGTCGCTGCTTGAGAAGTCCTCCCAGAAATTCTTCTTCTGTTCCGCTTCATCCTCACTATTATCCCAGATCCCCAGGCAATAGGCTTGGTGGTCAAGTGTTTCAAGGACAAGGCTTTCTGGTAGTCCGGAGTTTATCATATAGGTAGGAGGGGGGACTGAGTGATAGTTGGGTAAAGGATTTTTGTGGGTGTTGGGTTATTCTCTTTCTGGGTCAGGTATTTTATGTGAGTCGATCAGGTCCTGAATCTCATGGCGAAGACGGGTGCAGTTATCTGTGTCATGGCCGTGCTGCTGATGGAAGCGGCAGTATCGGCTCATGTCCAGGTTTGGGGGAGGCGGATTTGAGAGTGGTTTGGGTTCTAAAGGCTTCAGCAGCCCTTGCCTCATCAATTTCTCCAGCACCTTAGACAAGGGTCTGCCAAGGTTAGAGAAACGCCTGTTCTTGATAGCCGCAACCTCCGCGGTAACAGGTTTACTGCCTGAGGACCCTCCAACAGTCCTCCGATTCAGATTGTAGAACTTCCTATTTTCGGCCTCTTCCTCCTCAATGTCCATAACGGTCTCTCTCAGCTGCCGAAAGTCCGCAATCATTGAAGTCATTCTCCTTAACTTCCCATAGATCGAGGGCTTAGTCCCCTTGATAATCATCTTGATCTGATCTTTCTCTGAAGGCCTTGTTTGCATCTTCAACAATTGGCCTCTCCACCGATCCACATACTCCTTAAAACTCTCCTCCGGTCTCTGCTTGACATTCTTCAAGTCACGGAGGGACAGATCAATTTCAAGGTCGGTAACATACTGTTTGAGGAAGGCGTCAGCCAGCTCCCTCCAGTCTTCTTTCACTTGCTTCTCTAAACTGTGATACCATACCACAGGGGCTCCTTCGAGCGACATTCCGAACATCTTATGGACCTGACGCTGCGACAAGCCCACCGAACTCATCATCGAGACATACTGCCTCAAGTGGACTCTCGGGTCTCCATTCCCGTTGAACTTAGTAATGTCGGGCATTTTGAAGTGAGCGGGCAACTGCTCCTCAAAAGTCATGGTATCATAGTCCACCAGGTCTTCGTTCTTTCCCTTCAACTTTCGGGTGACCGTTTCAACTTGGTCCCAAAGCTTCTGCATCTCGGCCTGAGTTCCGGCCACTCTACCGGCAGCATATTCGGCCATATCATCATCAAATTCTGGTACATCATCATTCAAACCAGTTGGCGGCTCCTCGCGCCTTTCATTCTCAGAACCTCCCGCAGCGCGGGACAAAGCAATGTTGGACATGGTGGCAGTCAGTGCCTGTAGGTGCTCGGCCATTTTTGCGAGACTGGCCTCAATCTGATCCATCCGAGACCCCTCGTTGACTGATTCGCTCATTCTTGCTATCGGTTTCTTGACGAGTCTGGTCCCCTCTCTAACCCAACAAGTATCTATCGTGCCTTATTAGTGCCATGTGTCAGTGCGTATGTGTGCAATGCATGCAATATATGAAATTATAAAATCATAAAGCAATAAACTATAGACTACTCAGCCCATTATCATTTTAAAATATTCAATCACACCATCGCGTGGTGCAAACTTGTCCCAGTTGAAAAGGCCCAACAGGTTTACACTTTGCGATGATATGGCTAAATGACTTCAAATAATAAGAGGCCCAAAAATGGCCCACTGGCATTTTAGAAGCTTTTGGCCCAACTGTTAAAAGACATGAACTTGCCCCAGTTTAAATGGCCCAACAAGTTCATACCCTTTGACAAAAGGTCCAACTGGATCCAAATGACGGTGGTCCATCAAACACCTAATTATAAAATGTCTAACTACACGTTCTTTGTGGCTAAATCTCATAAGTGGGTTCACGGGGCGCGGACAAAGGCTCTCGCTGACGAAGGTTTGCCCACAACTAGGACTCCCCACTCAAGGGTTCAAGCGACCAAGTAAGCGCACCTTTTTTATACCTTGCGCTACATGCCAACGAGTTACGGTGTGTGATTAACTGTCGAATGGACTTCCCGTTGTAGATTTCCCCAGAGGAAAGGTGGAGCGAGGCTCTCTTAAGTACCCAAGCCTCTTAGGCTCTTATCGCTTGGTGACAGGAATAAACAACGAGTCCTCCAATCTAGTCTATCACAACAAGCTACAAGTAATGATTATCCGGGTGCCTTCACAGCTTTTCCCCGAAGGGTAGTGAATGAAGGAAGACACCCAACCATCACCTAGCTTTAACTAAGCCTTTGATTAACCCCCTCAACCCACTAAGACACGGTCAACTAATGCACAAATTATACACAACACAAAACATGATTTCGAGGCCGATTCTCTATCCCCAGTGGAGTCGCCAGACTGTAGGACACAGAACTTGGGCGATGCATGCTGTTCTAGACTCGGGGCCTAGTTGAGAATACGGAGTAGTCCGCGGGGAACTAAACCGGAGAATAATGGAGTCGCCACCCGGTGTGAACCGGGACAAAGATTTAAGGTCGCTTTGGTCAAAGATTTAAACGAACTAAACCTTCGTTTCACCGCCGTTTGGTCGCTGCGTTTCAGGTCGCTGTTTCGGGCGTTTAGTGGACTGTTTTGGGTGATTTTGGTGGCTTAGGGAGGTGCGTTTGTAAAGATTTTTTAGGGAAACTTTTTGGGGATTTTTGGGATGGTTTCTAGATGGTTTTAGGGCTGTTTTGATGGGCTAAGGACGCACGGAACCTGGCCAGAACAGCGGCTAAAACACAGCAGTTCACTGGTGCAGTGAAGCCGTTTTCAGGGGCTGTTTTGGCGCTACTTTTTGCGGCACTTCAGGGGCTGGAAATAAGGTTTATTTTAGGGTAATTTAGGGCTGTGAATGGTGGTTGGAAGTTGGCAAAGGAAGGGTGTGATTGTGGGTCGTGCGTGAATGGTGTTGGTGGATGGTGGTGGATGCGGCAATGGAGGTTTCTTTGCTTCAAGAATGCGGCAATGGGGGGTCTTGGGGGATGCTTGGGGCGTGCAAGGATGCTTCACAAGATGCTTGAATGAGGTATTTGAGCTAGGGTTGTGTATGGGGCAAAGGTCTCTTTTTATAGACAAAGGGAAAAGGCTTTCCTTTTTAGATTAGGGAGGAATCTCCTAATTGATTTCTAATAAGGAATGCATCTCCTAATTAGGATTTGGGATTGGATTCGATTTGGTAATGATTTTATTTAATTTCTTTTACTTAGGCAAGGATTTAACAAGATTTAAACATGTGATTAATGTGCAATTACCTAAATAAAGGGCAATGGGCGTGAATCATGTCCAATGGGCATAGGTTTGGTTTGACTTGGTTTGACTTGGGTTGACTTGGGTTGACTTGGGTATTTGGGCTTGGTTTAGGTTAGGTATGTGGTCCATGGGAGTTTTGGGCCTAAGGTGAGCTTAGAAACGAAGGTATAACAAGCAACCGAAGCGAAACAACTCGGGTAAATCCATCAAAAATTGTATTTTCCAACTTTACCCTTCCAACGTTCTTTTCTCGCGGCTTTCATGACTAAGAGGGAGTTGTCTCCATATAAGACTCCTCATCGGGTGTTATGCAAAAATGCAATGCCTACACATACGAGTATCTCGGACATACTATGTATGTAAAATATCATTTATCCTTCATTTGCAAGTCACCATACTCCTATCCCAATCTCTGAAACCCCGCTCTGATACTATAACTGTAACACCCTACCAGAATTAAGATGTTACCGGTAAGAGACAGGATTAACCCGTCTCCATAAGCCTCTAATATTTTATAAAAAAAAAAAAAAAAAAAAAAAAAAAAAAAAAAGACATGACCCATCCTAAAACTAGACAACCTTGACCAAAATCAATCATCAAGACAACTCAAATATAATATTAAACACATTACAGGGCCTCGGGCCACTCATAACACATCCAAATCAAAGTAATCACTCAAAGGCTCTGTGCTTACAATATTGCATCTCATATAATATAATATAACCAAATATTACCAACTTTATTATTACATTTACCCATATAACTAACAATCCCAACATTCTAACGACCAAAAGAATAACCCATAGTGACTTCACAAAATAATATCTGTCATCCGGCATCATCTCCGTCAAAAGTAAAGACACTAGCAAAAGAAAAGAGAAACCTGCAATCATGAACAAACTAGGGGGATGAGTCTTGTGGACTTAGTGAGTATATACCAAAATAAGGCAAATTATAAAAGAAATCTAAAACATGTTTATAAAATAATTCCATGCATGCGTTATCAAAAATATAACAAGGGATCCACACCCAAGTCGCGCGCATAGACTGAGCGAGGAACGAACGATCCCTTGTCGATAAGGTAGCGGGTCAATCTATTTCTGATGGACGAGACCCTATACAAGCACCTCGACGGAAACATATGATAAGTCGTGAAACATAAAAACAGCAACAAGCATCAGGGCAGAAACATAGCATCAATCAAGCATCTCAGCGAAAACATATAGATAATTTAAAAATCATGAAAGCATTGAACAAGCGTTGAGACAGAAACATTTATTCATATGCATTTTCATTATCAAATAAAACTTAATCAAATCATAATTTTAAACACTAAAACCTTTGAAACTTAAACAAGGAAAACATAAAGTGAGGCATTTACTCACAGTGACGAGTTGCAAAATTTACTGAGAGATGGGCGGTTGATCAAGCTGCCGATCTACAATGAAATAAGGATAAGTAAGATTCTTGGCTTGCTCATTTAAAGAAAGTAAGAAAAGAATCATTTTACAAACAGGAACGAGTAAAGTATGATCTTATTATTCACCATACAATATCTTAACCATTTATAACTAATACAAGGAAATAGCCCTGAATGTCGAAATACACCCTCACTTCGCAAGCATTCAAAACTCCATCGAAGTAATAATATAATCATTAAACCTATTTTCCTATTTTTACCACCCTAATAAAAGTTCAGTTTTTCCCTAAAGTTCCCTTTTTGACCGAAAATTCAACTCCACCCTAGATCCCCAAAATTCTTCATCTAGTCGTCACACTCGTACACACACATACCCGTATACCTATCCAATTACTCATTGTACAGCCAAAAATTAATAGTCCTCTCCCCCTCCAAGTCAGTTCACCGAGAGCCTCACTGCTCCTTTTTTTTATTCTTTTTTGCATTAACACAACTACAATAACCACACCCTAACTTCACCTTGGCCGAAAATAATAACAACAAACAATCTCCGAATCCCCTACCCAAATGCGAAAATATCCATCTGAGCATTCCTAAATAGCCGAATAGCCCATTCCCCTAAACTATCGTTCATTACCCTAACTTACACCATACTACATTCTTCAAGCGTAGTAAAACAAATTAACAATAACACATCAAAACCCCTTATAGCACAAATAACATCAAAATAGAGAAAATAAAGAAGATCCATTACCTAGAAAATAGGAAAAATCGAGCCCCCCCCCCCCCCCCCCCCCCCTCTTAAACTTGAAATGGGTTTCACGCCCAAGCTCTTCTTTTCTTTTTTTTCTCTTTTTTTATTATTATTCTACGGGTATTACAAGAACATTTTGAGATTTTCTTTAAAAACAAATAAAGCATTTAACATTTTATACGAAATACCTTCCGAACGTTTCACATCCATGTCATAGATATATATTCAGAAACATACTTGATACGAATCAGAATCCTCATCCTCAAACTTCTTCGAAATGCTTAAACTCCTAATTACATACACACATATGCATATATACACATATATGTAGGAAAAGATTTCCCGCGCGGCAGAAGCCTGTTAGGCACCAGGATTTACCTGGATAAATTTTCCGCCCTTCCCTCCTTATTACTAAATCTGTCCAGCCCTCTTAGCAACTGTTTTGTGTAATTTTTTTATTATTATTTCTTATGAACAATAACAATTTTACTGTTCACGCTAGAGTGCTCGTTGTCACTATTTACTGATACAGTGCGCGCGGTTATTGTTCATTGCTATAGTACTCGTGGTTACTATTCACTGCTACAGTACACACAATAGTTCTGTTCACTATGCTAAATCCTCTGCAATAGTTATGAGTGTTTTTTAATCTCCAAAACACCCGAAGACAACCCTGAATCAGCCTCGAAGAAGAATGATATATGGTTTCGTCAACACCACTCAACCTTCTGTATATGGTTTCGTCAACACCACTCAGCCTTTTGTACTATTCTCGGTATCAATAAATTGAAGTGTGGGTTTCACTCACAATCTTTAATCTCTAAACTCTTTAGAGAAAAATGTCATACTATTTTTTTCTTTCTTTCAACACTTGAGAGAAAAGAAGATAAATAATGTGGCTAGGTTTTTTTTCAATAATGAGATTTTTTTCACAAAGCAAACAACTTTTGCTTTTAAATGCTAGTGTTTAGATTAACATAATTGAAATTGAAATTACCATTAAATCTCTAAACCCTTGTGTATTTTTTGCCAAACTTTTCAAATTTTATAACAATAAAATTTATGGTTAAATGTTTTCATAATGAAGACATTAAACCTCCACCTTAATACTTATTTTGTAACTACTTTTGAAATATTGTGTTTTGATATCAAATATTAATACACATTTTAATTGAAAATATTAATTAAATTATCATATAATTTAATATTTACAAAATATAAATATAAATGTATATAATTATCTCATAATCATTAAATAATGAAAACTTTATATTAAACTTATTTAATATAGTTTTCAAGTGTGACTTCAATTATTAATCACATTAATAATTTTAACATAATATATTATTATGCATGTGAGTTCATAATTAGATTATCCAATTATGATATGATTTGCTATAGTATATCGAGCTAGCACAAGGATGAAATGGACATATAGCTCCGATCTTCAATAATCCCAGAATATTAATTAAAACTCTTTAATCAAATATTTTGAATTATTAACTAAAGGTTATTCCACTAAATACCTAAAGTTGCACTCTCGTTACTGCAGATATATTTTATACCGAAACTCATCGACATCCACCGATAAAATCACTGCATACAGATCAACCCACCAAATGTATCTCATAATTTGAATCGGGTCATAATGTCTGTTATACCCTTCTAATTATTTTATGCCATAAGTGCCATTAATTATCTAATGAACGATTTATTCATAATTATTATGAATATTAATCTTTATATTCGTTATAGAAAGACTTGAGTGCTCTAACTGTTCAAGTGCTGAATCAACCCTTAAGGAAGATACTTATCTACTTCTCGCAAGAAGGAGTGGATTCCATATTTATGTAAAACGTCCACAGCCACACACCAAACAATGTCCCCAAAGTACATAGCTATTAGTCAGGATTTCTTCACCAACCTCACCTTTGTAAATCAAATGACATAACTTGCCATGCAGAAGTTCGTAGTACACTGAGAATTCAGATCAACCCATACATGATCATCTATTATATTGATATGAATTTCTTTATTTAATGGATATTAAAAGAAATTCAATTATGTCTTTGTCTAGTCCTATATGATCGCATCATATAAGGTGCCTTCATTCCCATATCACCGCATGAACGAGCCTAGATCAAAGTCGTCATACAATATGGAATGAACCGCAGTTGTATATAAACCACAAATAAAGTGTCTGTCTTTGTTTGCTCTCTATGGACTATTTAGGATTACTAATTTTAGACTTAGATCCTCTGGTGTATAACAATTATACACTAAGTCTGAAAGTACATTTAGTATTCAAGGGTATATATTATAATTTATAATATGCGACTTTAAAATCAATATTTTAATAAATGAATAACCGCATCGTTTGTTACTTAAAATAAAATCTTTTTTACATATTATATTATACTCTAGGGCATATATCCCAATAATATACATATTCATAAACGTATCTTACACATACTTCCAGATCTTCTTCCTATCAAACACTTTAATATTCTTCAGACAAACGAATCACACACACATGTCAACACAAATATCAAAAAGTCAGATTTATCCATACAATCCAGAACAAATCACATGCAAATAATCTCTATACAATCAAATGGCACTCAATACTAGAAACGAAACACAATACGAGTTCTTTACAGATAACACATACATTATCAAAGACGGAAATCAAAATAAATTGTTCATATAGTCCACTTTATCCATAATCAAAAATAGATATCTGAAAGCATATACCATAAACGAATCTCACTCATTGACAGACACGGAAAGCAGAATGCAAACTCATTACAGACAAACATGTTTATTAACAGTAACATAAATCATACTACAGACTATATATGGTCATTTCAAATATCATCAGAAATCAAAACACAATAATCATCTTTTGAAAACCCAACTTTTTCAAAAATGGATCTTTCTAAAAATTAGAAGTTTTTGAAATCTAGAATCATCAAAACTAATCAAACATCCATTACCCGAGTTACACGCAAGAACCGGGCAATATCTGAACATGACCATGTCGATAGAGGGTAATAGGTCAGCCATTTACTTAAGGTCAAGACTTCATAACAGGCACCATGAAGGGTTAAAATCCATAAAATAAAATCATCATACAAGCATCATGGTGAAAACGTATCGTGTAACATCAATCCGAAATATATAAAATAAGTTGTCCAAATTCTTTTCTCAGAAACTTTCAGAAAATTCATAAACTAAAGATGTCATCAAAATATAATTTGAAAGTATTAGAAAACATATGTAAATCAGAAACAATTGGAAGATAAAATATCAAAGAATAGATAATCTGATCTCAGTAATTGAAAATAACATTTGAAATCCATGTTTCATAAAACTATATCAAGCGTCAAGGAACTAATTCACAGGACGAAAGAAAACCAGACTTCCAATGCCCGATCGCGTACACTGACTGGACCATATCGACAGAGGGTAATAGAACGATCGTATTCATATGGGCATAACCCATAACTCTCATAATACATATTGTATTAGAATCTTTTCTTTTCGAAAGTGGAGTTAAAAACCTTATCGTTTATTTGTAAAATCTTTCCAAAACGAACATGCAAATCAGTTATTCAAACAGCCAGGCAAATCAAAATCGTCCACACATATATTTGACTCATCACATAACACACATCACACACTCATAATCCATTAACAAGAGCTTTTGATCTGAAAACATAAATCTTAATCATAAACTAAAAACATAAACTGATTTGCATAAACCAAAACATCATATGAAGGAACACACATAGACTAACACATGTACTAGCATATACATACAAGCTCATACATGATCCATTACCTATTTTAGAATATGTATGGGATGAATGTCGTCCAAACAGAATCATAATCAGTACTTCTAAATGAAAACTGGTAAAGAGGTTTCATGAGTTTAAAATTTATTGGTCAGACACATCACATAGCACACTTCAGATATGTCATAATTTTAACAAATGACCCATAATCCGAGATACACTATCATCACTTTACACTCCAATAACATAACTTTAGCTTACTACTTATGTCTACGCTCTCATAACACAAAATTGGTTATATTTTTACCAAACTACCAAAACTCGTGGCTATAACCATCCCAAACTCGTGGTGGTTTGCATCTACCTTATTCCATGCTAGAAAACACTCTTCTAAGTACTATTATTACTTCCCAATTCATGGATCTCATGAATTTTCAAAATCCCCAAAACCTAGGGTTTCACTATTTCTCACATATAATGGGTTTTAACTCTCTTCATGCATATTTCAGGGTAATACTTACTTGAATATGCACACAAAAGTTGCTAATCACTCAAAATCATACAAAATAAACTTAGATTGATTTTCACCCAAACGCAAAACAATAGTTAAAGAGGAGCTTAGAAGACTTACCTGAGCTTCCTAAAGCTTGGAAATGTATGAGAACCTTCAAGATACAAGCTTGATTTGAAGATCTCGCATTGGGATTTTTGAGATGAAAGGGACGTGAGTGAGAGAGAAGAAAGAAAATGAAGAAAAAAATCTAAAGGGGACTATTTATAGTAGGTTGAAATCTAGAACTTACTATTTAAAAATAGTTGGCCTGTCTGAACGTTCTATCGAATGTCACACGCACACGAGTATTCTACATGCCTGCTTTTGAACGAGTGATGAGCATATCATGAATGAAAACACTCTAGACAGTTTCATTCAAACATGTTGATGAATAGTCCACAAACACAAATGTTGAACGCGTTCGAGCGCCAATACGAGCGCGACACTAATGCAAAAACACTAAAATTTTCTAATTCCTATAGTGGATGAATGAACATGATTTGTTCAGGTCAGTCTACACTCAGAGACCCTACATATTCATGAAATGTCGCATGCATAACTTATGAGACCTTGATAACCACGCTAAAACTTACGGGGTGTTACATTATCCCTCCTTATAAAATTTCATTCTCGAAATTTCCCTATCCTTATATCTAATCAATTAGAGCTAAATGCATATATCGAAACCATCTTATCAGTGTCCTAGAGCTATCATACTCTATACCTTGTCAAAAGCAATCATTCTATGTCGAAACAGAAGACATCATATTATATCAAATTCAAGCTAAAACATATCGGATTAGATCAAACAATCCACATAAATCTGGTAATTACATCTTCGAAATCAAGTCAAAATTCATACATCATAATTCTATTAGATCTCATACATCTATGAGGTTTCAAACATATCTGATCATATTCGGTTCAGAACATATCAAATGAGATCATTCCAATTCAAATCACATCCAGTGACCCGAAATCATTCAATTAATATCAACCCATTCACATCATATTAAATCACATCAGATCGAATAGTAGCAAACTATGTCACATCAAATCACATGTAATTCATTTCGTCCTTATCAACGATCATAAACATCAAATGATTCTTACACACACTAAATTCAAATCACAATACATCATATCAAATACCAAATAGATCATAACAAATTACAAATAATGGACCTATGTGGTCTATACATGCCATAACATTTACTCGAATGATTAGATACCATGTAGTTATAGTCATCAACATCTAAACCATTTACTCTGATACCACTATGTAACATCCCGCCAGAGGTAGGACGCTACCGACAGGAGACAAGAACAACTCATCTCTTTGAGCCTAAAAACCCAAACAGAAGACGAACATGGCACATATTAAAATTGACAACCTCAATACATAAGGGTTATATGCCCATAAAACATATACCATTCAGATCTTGCATTTATATATATATATATATATATACTATTCAGATATTTTAGAAATGGAAACCTGAAAGCACATACAATAAACCAATCTAACTCATTGACAGACATAGAAAGCAGGATGCAAGCTCTTTACAGACAAACATGTTCATTAACAGTATCAGAAATCATACTACAGACTCCATATGGTCGTTTCAAACATCATCAAAAATCAAAACACAATAATCATCTTTTGAAAACCCAGCTTATTCAAAAATGGATCTTTCCGAAAATAATAAGCTTTCGAAATCTAGAATCATCAAAACTAATTAGGCGTCTATTACCCGAATTATGTGCAAGAATTGGGCAATGTCGGAACATGACCATGTCGACAGAGGGTAACGAGTCAGCCATTTTTTGATGGTCAAGACTCCAGAACATGCGCCACTAAGGGTTAAAATCCATAAAACAAAATTATCATACAAGTACCATGGCGGAAAACATATCATGTAACATCCATCCGAAATATATAAACCATGTTGGCCAATGTTTTTCTCATAATCTTTCAGAAAAACCATAAACTAAAGATGTCATCAAAACATAATTTAAAAGTAATAGAAAAGACATTTAAATCAGTGATCTCTGTAATCGAAAAAATTCTTCGAAATCCATGTTTCATAAAACCATATCAAGCGTCCATGAACTAATTCATTGGATGAAAGAAAACCAAACATCCACTGTTCAGATCACACGCACTAACTGGACATTCTCTGAAACAGGACCATGTTGACAAAGAGGGTAATAGAACGGCCGTATTCCGATGGGCAGAGCGCCATAATACTCATAATACACATTATAGCATAATATTTTATTTTCATCAAAGGTGTTGAATACCTTTTTGTTTATTTACAAAACCTTTCAAAACGAACATGCTAATCACTTATTCTAAAAGACAGACAAATTAAGTGCAAAGGTGTTGAATACCTTTTCGTTTATTTGCAAAACCTTTCAAAACCAACATACTAATCACTTATTCTAAAAGACAGACAAATTAAATGCATCTACACAAATATCATATAGATCACATAACACACATCACACACTCGTCATCCATTAACAAGAGCTCACGATCTGAAAATGTAACATCCCGCCTAAGCCGAGATGCTACCGGCAGGAGACAGGCTAATCCTGCCTCCATAAGCCTCTGACTCTGACGAAAATTCGGCATGACCTTTGATAAAAGTCATGAAACCTGGATCAAGTCCAGCACCTCAATACAACTTATAGGGCCCGACACAAATAATATACTCTAAATTAGTAAACTCAAGACAATACAACTGGGCTCCATGCCCGAAAATGCGTATAAACAAAAACTTTTACAAACTTTAAACTTATACAACTAAACTTATAAACAACTCAATTACTTTACAAATAAACTCATTAACAACTTGACTCTTATCCACCCAAGACCTGGTGACTGGCTGACTGCAACGCTGCTATCCGGCTCCTCAAGCTTTGGTGTCTGTGGTCAACCGATCAGGTCACCAACCTGCAAAACTCAAACACTGTTGTGGTGTAAGTCATAAGACTCAGTAGTAACTATGCCCATTCCTTGAGCATCAAACACAAGCAAAGTCTGAATTCCATTTTATATTAATCTAAACTTTTTGTGATCATGCACATATATCACAGTCTGATTTATTTTTCTGATTCCTTATCCATTTATAAACTTATTACTAGTTACTAGTCTTTCTAACTATTCATACGTGAATTTTAAGCTCTGTTTCTTATTTACAATCATATGTTAGCATTTTACAAATTGTTCCTTCTATGTAAACATATAATACACGCAGGCATCAATCATAAACACATAAATGTAATCATGCTATCATGCTTCAATGTCAACTCTATGCATCTCGTATTTAACCAGGATGTATGATTTATATGCACAACCTATAAGTTACACTGAACTTTGATTATGCCATACTTTTTAGAAAATACTTTCTGAAAACTCTTTTCTTGAAAACTCTTTATAAAAACTCTTTTCTGAAACTTTGTTTGAAATTTTCTTTATAAAACTTGTCTTTTGAAAACATGCTTTAATACTCTGATTTCTGGAAACTGTTTCTGAAATCTGTTTTCTGAAAACTGTTTACTAAAGTCTGATTTCTGAAAACTGTTTACTAAAAACTGATTTTCTGAAAACTAATTACTGGAAATCTGAAAATCTTATACTGAAAATCTGAAAACTAAAAACTGCTCTACATCCAGGACCATAACTCAACTGGATGTACTCTATGCCCAGGACCACAACTCAACTGGGCATCTCTGAGGCTGGCGGTGCCCTACGTCCAGGACAACAGCTCAATTGGCAACATAGAGCCCTACACCCAGGGCAACAACTCAACTGGGTGTAGTCACGTCCAGGACAACAGCTCAACTGCAACGCAACCACCACTAGAACTGGGGGAACGGATTAATGCTACCACTCAAGCTCTGAAACCAGGATTTCGGGGATCTGTCAACCCTAGTCCTGCTCGAGGATCTGAGAGCGTCCCCTCAGTCCTCCACATGTGCACGTCTCTGAATCCGTCAATTCCACTGTATCCGTCAATTCCAACTGAATCTTAGGTTACATACTGGGGTGAGATTTTCCCTCATGCCCCGAAAAGTCATAAACTCGTGCTTAAATCTCAAAATTGAAAGAAAATATTTTCTGAAATACTTTTCTTTCAAAACGTTTGAAACTTTCCTTTAAAACCTTTTTGAGTTTCAAAAACATTCTTAACTTGAACTCAATTTATGAAAATCATAAGGCACAAATATACATATGCAATTTATGCTTCCCTTTATCCTAGTCATGCTTTCTTTTATGTGCTTAAATATATATTATCTCATAAGTACATGCATACGTCCATGTATACCTATGATTAATGCCATACAAATTCTAATTTTCTCATGCTCCCGTCTAATAATTATCTTATGATCTATATGCTTATCCAATATACATTCGTTTTGTCGAAGATATACATATGCAAACATTTCTCATTCTAATATATCAATTCATATTTGTACTTAGACAATCTTATTTCTTACATTTACGTGTCACTTTCTTTATGCATATTCACAGTTCCATTTACACTTTTAGTAACCACGTGTCACACCATAAACTACAATCATAACTTATAAACACAATATGCATAACATAAATTGAGAGACAGGTTAAAACATGGATAAAATAATTAAGCCAAGATCACAATCTTGAACTTATGATTTAAAACATAATATAAAGTTCAAAACATAGCCCATAAGCTTACAACTTTTATCCTAACTTGTAAACGCACACGTACTTGAATCACAATATGTGACACATCTATATATATTTATATCATGAAATAAATAACAAACATGTGAGTTGCAACTGGATGGCATATAAGTATAACCCACATTTGAAATCACGTTCTTAAGCCTACATGTAGGTATAATCATCAAATATATACTTACACTTAAAACATGAGCATAATCATTTTATATGTATTAGTTTTCGATTTGAAACTTAAACCATATACCTAGTTTCATACTGTAGCTATATAATTTAATTATCATTCGACTATAAATTAAATCATTCTTTAAATTTTTTTACTCTAATTGTTCAAACATTATTCTTATTCTTATGTTCATATAATTCACATACATCATCTTTGCTAATAACATTATCACCCTCCACCTAGCTCTTTATTATCAATTTCACTTCCAATCGCAAATTAAATACACCATCAGAACAATTTAATTTAAATATTACATTTATGTTATTATTCTCATCAAACATTTATATATCTTCCTAAAATTAAACAAAGATTTCTCTGAAATTAATCAATCCAAAAAGCTTAATAGCCAGTGGAACACTAAATAAATTGACCATGCATCATAAATAAACAAAGAAAAGAAGGGTAATAAACAGAAAATTACACAGTGCTTTACGGGAAATGAAAAAGAAATGCTTCAAATAAAACTTCTGCTCATAAGATTTCTGTAACAGAAAAATACAAGAACAAGGTGAACTTACAGCACTAATCAAACCACTCCCTTAATAGACTTTCCAATTTCGTCTCACAGAAGCTATCTTAAGTAATATCTCCCTAAGAAATTGTATAATCCACAATCATTTCACCTACTCACCTTCCTAAATCATCAATCATCATCCACTTCAATTTCTTCACAAATTCCCAAATTTTCTAGGGTTACTGCCGTTTCTTCTTTTCCTTTCTACCAACTTAATTCTTTTTAAACTCAAAAAATTTCTTTCATTTTCATGCTAAATTACCTATTTTAATCACTCTAATCATAATTCCAATTCTTTTCTTTACCCAATTTGAATTTGATTTCAAACCCAATTTATTAAAGACAAGGAAATCATAACATAGTATACTTACCTCTACCTCTGCCCATGTTCTCTTCTTCCTCTCGCCGGCCTCTGCTTGCCATCACTGGCGCCGAAACTGCGCAGGGGCTCGCCGGTGACTAGGGAGTCGGCCAAAGCTGCCCCCACTTTTCTTTCTCTCTCGGTCTCACTCCTCTCTGCCTCGGGTTCTCTCTCTCTCTCTCAGATTCGACTTCGCTCTTCTCTCTTCCTCTCTTCACTCGCTCTCGGTTTTCCTCTCAACTTCTCTACTTCACTTTCTCCTCTCTCTATTCTGCGTCTCTCTCTTCTCTGTCTTCTTTTTGTTTCTGTGTGCAAATCGTGTGTGTGTGTAAACTGTGTAGGTGTATCTTATGCGTGTGTAATGTGTGCGTTCGTGTTTTTTTTTTAAAAACGTGCGTGTGTGTTATATGTGTACACGTGGAGGTGTGTAGAAATTTCTAGGTTCATTTGTGTTAGTATGGCAAATATCAATTTAATCCCTCAAGTTGGTTTAATATAAGTTTACAATTAATTTCATGAGAAAGTTTCCATTTAACAATAAAGATTAACCTCGCGTTCAGTCGCGGCCTCACGCTCGAAAAAAAAATAAAATTCACGCAACTCGCTATAATAACCCGGGATGTTACAGAAAATATAAATCTCAGTCATCAATTGAAACATAAAATGATATGCATAAACCAAAACATCACATTAAGGAATGCACATAGACTGACATGTGTATTGGCATATACATATAAGCTCGTACAAGATCTATTATCTATTTTAGAATATGTATGGGATGAACGTCGTCCAAACAGAATCATAATAAGTACTTCTAAATGAAAGCTCATAAACGGGTTTCATGAGTTTAATACTTACAGGTCAGACACATCACATAGCACACTTTAGATACTTCACAATTTGAACAAATGACCCCTACTCCGAGAAATACTATCATCATTTTACACATCAATAACATAACACTAGCTTATTACTTATGTTCTCTTAACACAAAATTGGGTATACTTTTACCAAACCACCCAAACTTGTGGCTATAAGTATCCCAAACCCATGGTGGTTTGTATATAACATATTTCATGCTAGAAAATATTCTTCTAAGCACTATTATTACTTCCCAATTCATGGATCTCATCACATTTCAAAATCCCAAAAACCTATGGTTTCACTATTTCTCACATATAACGGATTTCAACTCTATTCATGCATATTTCATGGTAATACTTACTTGACGAAGCACACATAACTTGCTAATCATTAAAAATCATGCAAAATAAACTTAGATCAAAGATTGGTTTTCACCCAAATTCAAAACAAGAGTTAAAGATGAGCTTATAAGACTTACCCAAGCTTCCTAGAGCTTGGAAATACATGAGAACCTTCATGATCCAAGCTTGATTTGAAGATATAGGCATGGGGATTTCTTAGAGAAAAATGGCATGAGAGAGAGAGAGAAAAAAAGAAAATGAAGAAAAAATCTAAAATGACCTATTTATAATGGGTCGAAATACAAAACTTTCTGTCTAAAAATCACAGGCGCGTTCGAAAGTCCAATTGAATGCCACAAGTACTCGAGAATTCTGTCTGCCCTCGTTTGAACGACTGAATCATGCATCACATATGAAAACACCCTAGACGATTTTGTTTGAACATGTTGATGAACAGGCCACAAACACAAATGCTAACTGCGTTCGAACACTAATACGAACGTGACACTAATGCAAAAATTCTGAAATTGTCTAACCCTTTACGGGATGAATGAACTTGATTTGTTCAGGTCAGTTTACACTGAGAGACCCTACATATTCATAAAATGTCACGTGGATAACTTATGAGACTTGGATAATCATGCTAAAACTTACGGGGTGTTACATACTCCTATCCTTATAAAATTTCATCCTCAAAATTTCTCAATCCTTATATCTAATCAGTCAGAGCTAAATACACATATCGATACTATCTTATCCATGTCCAAGAGCAATCCTACTCCATAACTCATCAAAACCACGCATTCCATGTCGGAACAGAACACATCACATTACATCGAATTTAAGCCATAACATATAGGATCGGATCAAAAATTCCATATTAATTACGTCATCACATCTTCAAAATCAAATCAGAACATATACATCAAAATCTTATCAGATTTCATACATCTAAAAGGTTTTAGACATATCCGATCATATTCAGTTTAAAACATATCAAATGAAATCATGCCAGTTCAAATCACATCAAGTGACCCAAAATCATTCAATTCATATCAACCCATTCACATCATATAAAATCACATCAGATCAAATCACATCAAACTATGTCATATCAAATCATATGCAATCTACTCTGTTCACACTGTCAGATCATACACATCAAATGATTATTACACACACTAAATTCAAATCACATTACAACATATCATAGTCCAAAGAGATCACACCAGATTGCAAACATAGTACCTATGTGGTCTATACATGCCAGTTGTCTTACTCAAACAATTAGATACCTTGTAGCTGTAGTCATCAACATCTAATTTTTTTTGCTTTGATACCATTCTGTAACATTCATGCCTAAGGCATGACGTCACCGAAATGAGACAAGAATAACCCATCTCCCAGATCCTCAAAACAAAAATAGAAAATGGACATGACACATACTAAAATGACAACCTTAATACATAAGGGCTATGTGATCACAAAACATATACTATTCAGATCTTTCATTTACACATATATGATACGTATTTTATGCGATACCAATATAAAATCAAAAGGTACACACATTTTATACATATATAATTTCCCATAACACTAGAATGGGTGACTATAACTCATATGATCTCTCATCTCAAACTTAAGCATCCCAAACTTTATGGTTGGCCGATCTGGTTGCCAACCTGTAAACTAAAAAATTGATGTGGTGTGAGTTATAAAACTCAATAAGTAACCATACACATTAGGAAAACATAAATAATTTCAGGTTTAGTGTGATAAACTCATATATATATATATATATATATATATATATATATATATATATATATATATATATATATATATATATATATATATATATATTTGGAAGCAATTATTAAAGCATGCTTGCAGACTGATAACTATATCAGTTCTACCGTTTAAATTGTTACTACTCCTCTGAGGCATAGAGACCAGATCTCTCCCCTCAGTTGTATTTTCTCTTCTCCCTCCTTCTTCAGAGCACCATTTCTGGGAACCAGATCTGGTACTGTGTTTGTTACCCCGGCCTTATTAAAATCTGATCATTGTGCATATTCTTGAGCATCGCTGTATGTTTGTGATCCTGTCTTGTATGGTATCAGACTAGGTGTGGTTGGATGTAATACTGTTTTAAAGATTTCATGTGTTCTTTCTTTTAGGTTATTTTCTGTGTGTCTGCTGAATTTCTTACTGGTTGTAAGCCCCGCCAAAGGATAGGATTCCGTTTAGGGCAGTAAACCCATACCTGTAGGCAAAACTCATAGGAATAGTCTATAGGAATAGTTCCTTATGGAGTCTCTATTCTGTAGAACATTCTCTCTCTCTAGCTCTTCTACTGAAAGGACTAGTGATTCCAAAAATATCGTGAACTCTGAAGATCTCATAATTGAAGATTTTAATAAAGCTATTGACTGCTGGAAATTACCAAAAATCTCAAAAGACGTGATTTACAAAACTAAAAAACTTGATTTTCTTAAAACAGATTATGTTATAAAAACTGAAGAACGTGATATTACTCTTACAAAGCCTTTTGAAACAATAAATTTATTTTCTGAAAGTGCCTTAAAACATTTAAAAGAAAAGAAATTTAATTATGTGCATGTTGGTTTAATCCAAGTTGGAATAAAGCCCCTTACAAAAGAAGGCTTAGATACTTCTATCTTAGCCATTTTAAGAGATGGCAGATTCGTCTCTTTTGACGATTCTTTACTCAGTAGTATTGAATCAAGTCTCTGTAAAGGACCAATCTCTTTCGACTGTTACCCAAACATCACAATCTCTTTACAGGACAAAAACATTCTCAGAAGCATGGTTCTTCAAATTAAAACCCATAACTACCATATGTTTGAAGGATCAATCCATGTTGCTTTGATCTACAAAATTTCCTACAAAGCTATGCATTCTGCGTTTAATACGCAACATAGGATCCAGTCAAAAAGAGATGAGACTCTTCTCTTACAGACTGATCTTTCCAAATCAAACATGGTTATTCCTAGACCTATCCAATGGAAAGATATCAATCTACCTGATGAATGGATTCTAGAAGGAGCTACTGAACCAGTAGTTCCAAAGCAACTTGAGCCTAATACAGAGTTACAAAATGTGACTCAGTATTCTGATGGAAAAGTCAGACTATCTTTCAAAAGAAGCACTTCATCTAGGTTCAGTGATAGGGAATCTATTTCTAGTATTTCTTCTTTAGAAAGAAAATTCTCTAAAGTCCCATCAGTCATAAATTTACAACCTAGATTCTCCACTTCAGATATTCCAAGTTCCTCCATACGTTCTGTTGACTATACTACTAATATCCCTCACCCTATATATACTAGTAGCCAACATGAACAAACTAAAGCCGATAAAGATCCTTCCCCTCCTACATCTCCTACATTTTCTGCTGTCACATAAAATATCATAAATGTCCTGCAAAAATATTTCAAGATTGATAAAGCCTCTTTGCACAACGATTTTTATTCTGATCTAAATAAAGAAAAAAGACTCTGGTTTTTTAAATATTTTTTAAACCAAAGAAAACAAATTCAAAAGTCTTATTATGAATTTATAGACTTGCATAGTATACACATCACATTTTTTGATTGGTTTGAAATGTATGCTTCTCAAAATGACATTTCTTACCCTTTTAAAGAATCAAATCCTATTACTGTTAGGAAGAAAATTCCACAATGGAATCTTTCTGATAGTGACAGGACCATTGAATCTGAACACCCTCCCTTGAGGAATATAACTATAGATCATGGTGAACCTTCAGTTCAGGTTAAAGCCTCACCTTTAAAGATTCATAGACCCAATGATACTGATAAAGACTTAGATAGTATTATTCAACAGAATAATTTCTGTAATACTAATCTAAATACAATTGGGAAACAATTGACTAGAATAGAAAGCCAAATCCAACAGTCCACAATTACTGTTTCTTCCTTAAAAACTATAGTAAAGCCTAATGAAGACAAAAAACTTAAAAAACCAATTTTTGAACCATTCCAGATTTCTAAAGATAGCCAGAAGATTGTCCATGAGTCAAAATCTGATTTTGTTAGAGCTATTAAAGAACAATTGGATAGGATAGAAACATCTTCTTCCTCTTCAAAAAAGAAAACTGATATTGCCCTAGATACTCCTCAATCTAGTAGTAGAATCGGAGTTCTAGACTTAGATAACTCTTCCATAGCTTCTTCTGACATAGAGGCCTTCCAAGAAAATTCCAAACCTATCTCTAAAGTAAATAAAGTCCACTGGGAATTAGCACTTTCTACTACTTCTTATTCTCCTCCTGATATAGCTGTTGATAATAGGCCTAGTGCAATAAGCCAATCCCGGTTTAATGCCTCTTCTGTCTATGAATGGAATATAGATGGAATGTCTGAATATAATATTCTTAGCCTATTACAACAAATGACCATGGCAGCAAATGCCTATAAAACCCAAACAGGAACTTCTGATAAAGCAATTACAGAAATTCTAGTTGCTGGTTTTACTGGTCAACTTAAAGGTTGGTGGGATCATCTTCTCACCAAAAGTCAACAGTTAGACATCTTAGATGCTATTCAAACTGATGAAGACAATGTTCCCATTCTAGATGAATATAACAGTCCTATCCAAGATGCTGTTGCAACTTTAATTTTGACCATTTCCCTCCATTTCATAGGTGACCCCTCTCACCTACGTGATAAAAATGCTGAGTTATTACATAACTTAAGATGTAGAAAGCTTAGTGATTTCCAAAGTTATAAAACCACCTTCTTTACACGACTCTTTCTAAGAGATGATGCTAACAATATAACTTGGAAAGAAAAATTCCTTGCTGGTTTACCTACCCTTCTAGGGGAAAAGGTTAGGAATTCCATTAAAGCCCTCAATGACAACCGTATCCCTTATGATAGACTTACCTATGGTGAATTAGTGAGTTTTATCAATAAGGAAGGTTTAAAGATTTGCCAAGACTTGAAATTACAGAAACGCCTAAAATGGGAGCTTAGGAAATCTAAGCAAGAACTAGGTAGTTTTTGTAAACAGTTCAACTATGATCCCTTTAAAGCTAGTACCTCTAAAGATTGTGAAGGAAAATGTTCTTCAAAACCTTATAAAAAGAATTACAGTTCTAGAAAATTTAAAAAATCGTTTCCTAGTCCTAAAGAAAATTTCTATAAAAAGCCTTCAAAACCTTATAAGAAATCCAATAGAAAACCTCACACTTCTAGATCTAAAGCCCCTTTTAATTATAAGGAAGCTACTTGTTATAAATGTGGAAAGAAAGGACATACTGCAAAATATTGTAGAATGAACAAAAAACTTCATGAGTTAGACCTTAGTGACGAAATTCTTTCCAAAATAACAAACCTGCTTATTGAGTCTTCTGAATCTGAATCTTCTGTAACTGAGAATTCTGATCCTTTACAAGTAGATGAGTTAGTTGACTCAGATACTTCTAGTCAAGCCAATAGTGATTCTGACACGGATTCTTACTTAAAGAATAAGAAACTTAATGTTTTGACTAAAGATCAAGAAATTTTTCTTGAAATTGTAAAACATATTTCAAATCCTGATTTGCAAAAAGAATATCTTGACAAACTCCTAAAGACTTTTGACAAAGGAGAATCTTCTAAAACTCCTATTTTAAAACAAAATACTTATGATCTTACACATATCCTAAGTAAAAAGAAAAATAAAAAAGAAACACCCAGTCTTCAAGACCTTCAAAAGGAAATTCAAGAAGTAAAATTTGAAATAAAAGATTTAAAAGAAAAACAGAAAAATGATTCTGAAACAATCCAACTTCTTCTTAAAAGTCAATTAGTTGATAATTCTGAAAAAATTCCAGATTCTGAAAATGATGAATCTGAAAATCAAAATCTTGAGAATATTGAGTCTCTTCCAAATGATTTTCTTTTTGTTTTAAAGCAAGTAACAACAAGGAAATACTTAATTTGGATTACCCTAATCCTTTCATCTGATTTCCAAATTGACACAGTAGCCTTATTTGACACAGGTGCTGATCTAAATTGTATCAAAGAAATTATTATTCCTAATAGGTTTCATAAAAAAACACATGAAAGACTTTCTGCCGCAAATAATTCAAAACTAAAGATTTCTTCCAAAGTTGATGCTTCAATTCCAAATGATGGTTTTGAATTTAGGACTTCTTTTCTTTTAACGAATGATATACATCATGCTGTTATCCTTGGAACTCCTTTCATAAACCTCATAACCCCTTATACCGTTGATTATGATGGTATAACCTTTAAAGCAAAGAATAAAAAATTAAAGTTTTCTTTTATTGAAAAACCTAAAACGAGAAATTTGAATATTGTAAAAGCTTGTTCCGTCTATCAGAACCATGTTAGTGTTTTATTAAAGAAAAAACAAAATGACTTACTTTATTTAAAAAAGGATTTAAATATTGAAAGAATTGAAAAACAACTACAAACTGACTTCACAAAACAAAAAATAAATGATTTCAAAGTATTAATTGAAAAGGAAATCTGTGCTGATCTACCTTCTGCCTTTTGGAATAGGAAGCAACATTTGATAGATCTTCCCTATGAATCCTCTTTTGATGAAAAGCAAATTCCTACTAAAGCTAGACCTATTCAAATGAATATGGACTTAGAAAAACATTGTAGAGATGAGATCAAAGATTTAGAGTCTAAAGGCTTGATTGTCAAGTCAAGGTCTCCTTTGTCCTGCGCCGCTTTCTATGTAAATAAAAATTCTGAAATAGAAAGAGGTACACCAAGACTTGTGATCAATTACAAACCTTTAAATAAAGCCCTAAAATGGATTAGGTATCCCATACCTAACAAAAAAGATTTGCTTCAAAAACTTCACTCTGCTTTCATATTTTCAAAATTTGATATGAAGTCAGGTTTTTGGCAAATTCAAATTCATCCAAAAGACCGCTATAAAACTGCTTTTACTGTTCCATTTGGACAATTTGAATGGACGGTTATGCCGTTTGGTTTAAAGAATGCACCTTCTGAGTTTCAAAGGATTATGAATGACATTTATAACCCTTACTCCGAATTTTGCATTGTTTATATTGATGATGTTTTAATCTTCTCAAAAGATATTGATCAACATTTCAAACATTTAAAGACTTTTTATTTTGCAACTAGGAAAGCTGGCCTAGCCGTTTCTAGTACAAAGATTTCTTTATTTCAGACTAAAGTTAGGTTCCTAGGACATTATATTTCCAAAGGAACAATCACACCCATTGAAAGATCTCTTGCTTTTACTGATAAATTTCCTGATAAAATCCTTGATAAAACACAACTCCAAAGATTTCTAGGAAGTTTAAACTATGTTCTAGATTTTTGTCCTAATATCAATAGGATTGCAAAACCCTTACATGATAGGTTAAAGAAAGTTCCTGTCCCCTGGACTAATGAACACACTAAAGCTATTAGATTAATAAAGGATACCGTTAAAGAAATCCCCTGTTTATATTTAGCTAACCCTAGTTTACCAAAAATTGTTGAAACTGATGCGTCTGACTTAGGGTATGGCGGTATTCTAAAACAAGTTGAGAATGGTAAAGAACAAATAGTTCAATATGTTTCTGCCCATTGGAATGATTGTCAGAAAAATTATTCTACTATTAAAAAAGAAATTTTATCTATTGTTCTTTGCATATCTAAATTTCAAAGTGATTTACTAAATCAAAAATTTTTGCTAAGGATTGATTGTAAAGCTGCAAAACATGTTTTAGAAAAGGATGTTCAAAACATTGCATCTAAACAGATTTTTGCAAGATGGCAAGCAATTTTGAGTGTTTTTGATTTTGAAATTGAATTTATAAAATGAGATAAAAATTCTGTTCCAGACTTTCTAACCAGAGAATTTCTCCAAAACAGATAATGCCGCCCAAGAAAAGAGACACTGGCAAAGCTAAGCTTATTGAGCCCTCTGTCCAAAGCCCTTACAAAGAATCCCAATCTCCTCCACCCATTCCAAAGTTAGCCTCAGGCATTCCTATAAAATCTTGGGTTGACACAATCCAATAAGAAGAAGAAGAATCTTCATCCAAAGAAATTACCTCTCAAGTCCAGGTAAATGAATGGATTGAATCCATTTCCAAATCTCTTGAACTCCTTCTTGCCTTACAAACTTTTTCAAAAGGTCAAGAAATTCAAAAGTCTTCTTCCAAAGAAATTACTTTTCCAAAAACCCAAAAAGAAGTTGTTTTAAGTGGAAGTTCATCTTCCCAAATTATTTCTCAAAAGCCTTCACAAAAATCGGATTGGCATAATAAAACCTATCACCAAAATATTTTGAGTGTTGAAGATGGGTTTTATAATCCTGATCCATTTATTACTCTTTCAAAGTTTTTTCCAAAGGGTTGGTTTTTCAAACCTTGGGATTTGTCAAAACCCCAATCCTTTTATCAAGACATTCTTGAATTCACAGAATCTGTGAAATTCAAACACTTTTTCCTTTCAGATGCCCATTCTGAGCCTGCCTATTCTACGGCCACTATCCTTAAAGTCATTTCTCCTAAACAATGGGGAGAACCCCTTCATAACCCTAAATTTTTCCCTGCCAATTTCCAAAATAGATTAAACCACAGTCTATCCTACTCTTATTGGGATTACCAACAAGCGTGGTTCAATACCTTCCTAGTTCAAAATCCAAAAAAAAGCCATTCATGGTTATTTTTCTTTAATTCCAAAATAACTGTTGAAAGCCTTCCAAACTGGTTCCAACATTGGTGGAACTATTATGGACCAAGCCCAGATATCCTAACCCCTAATGCAAAATCCTGTTTAACCCTTTTCAAAGCCCATTATGTTCCCTCTGCTTCAGAAAAAAGATTTCCCCCTTTTCTTTGTTTCTGTACAAATTTCTTTTTACCTTGGGTCTGGATGTGGAATCTTCAATTCCACACTCAAGAAACACATTTGCTTATCCAAAGAACCTTCAAGGTTAAATGGTGGTCCAAATTTGATGAAGACTCCAAACTAACCCAGCACATGATCCAGCAATGGCTCTGTGCTAAAGGCCATATTAAATCAAATATTGAAGAAGTCAAAGCCCAAAGCACGTTTCTCTCTCAGAAGTCAATGGCCCAATCTCTCCTTGCAGGTGCCAAGTCTGAAGAAGAATATTTTCAAGTTATGCAACAACTCATCGCCTCGAGACCAGCATCTTCTGCTGCCAGCTCTTCAAGTAGTGGGGAGCCACAGCCTTTTATTTCTCTTGGAGATGATAACGAAGATGACTGTTTCGGTATCCTCTCATCATTAAAGCATTAAAAAAAAAAAAAGTCATTGAGCACAAGAAAATTATTTTCTTCTCCCCTTCACTCACTATTCTCATCACGAGAAAAAAGCTGTGGGAAAAGTAATTTTCAAAATTTTTTTTTCAGCAACACACATGACAGGTACCGGTCGGACCATGAGAAAATTATGACAAACCCATGTGAAGAAAGCATCCAAAGCAAAGCATCTTACTATAGCCATGTGAAGAAAGCATTCAAAGCCACCCAAAGCACGAAAAGCAGAAGCATCTTACTATAGCCATGTGAAGAAAGCATTCAAAGCCACCCAAAGCAGCATCTTACTATAGCCATGTGAAGAAAGCATTCAAAGCCACCCAAAGCACGAAAAGTAAAGCATCTTACTATAGCCATGTGAAGAAAGCATTCAAAGCCACCCAAAGCACGAAAAGCAGAAGCATCTTACTGTTTTTAATAATTGTAGTTTGTAATAGTTGTTGGATGTTGGGTATATAGTTCCCATTCACCTTCAGTTGAAGGCATCCGTTGTTTTTAGAATCATCTTTCAATTTCTCTCCTTTCAAACTTTCTCTTTAGTCTAACTTTCATTTTGTTCTTCAAAGAAAATGTAAGCATTTGTTTCAAAGTATATGTAAAAGCTGTGTATGTTTATTTGGAAGCAATTATTAAAGCATGCTTGCAGACTGATAACTATATCAGTTCTGCCGTTTAAATTGTTACTACTCATCTGAGGCATAGAGACCAGATCTCTCCCCTCAGTTGTATTTTCTCTTCTCCCTCCTTCTTCAGAGCACCATTTCTGGGAACCAGATCTGGTACTGTGTTTGTTACCCCGGCCTTATTAAAATCTGATTATTGTGCATATTCTTGAGCATCGCTATATATATATATATAATGTACATTTGTTTTGTTAGAAAAACTTTAAACTTCAAACTGCCTTTTATCGACCTTAAACATAATGTCTTTCAAATAAGTGTTTAGTCTGATTCCAGAAACTGAGTTCATAATTCTTTTTTTGATACAAAATAAAAACTATAATTTCTCAAATCCTTTGAAATATCTTTAAATCGGAGCATTTTGAGATTTTTTTTTCAAAAACAAATCAAGCATTGAACCCTTTATATGAAATACCTTGCAAATGTTTGACAACCAAGTCATAGATACATATTCAGAAATATACCTAATATGAATCAGATTCCTTATACTCGAACTTCTTCGAAACGCTTAAATCCTAGTTACATACACACATATACATATATACACACATACACACATAAACATACCTTACAAATACTTCCAGATCTTCTTCGTATCAGACACTCTAATATTATTTAGGCAAACGAATCATACATACATGCCTACATGGATATCACAAAGTCAGACTTATCTACATAATATAGAATAAATCACACGCAATCAATCTTTATGAAATCAAATGGCACCCAATACAAGAAATGAAACACAATACTGATTCTTTATAGACAACACATACATTATTAGGGACGGAAATCACAATACAATGATCGTATAATCCACTTCATCCAAAATCAGAAATGAAAATCTGAAAGCACATACCATAAATCATTCTCACTCATTGACAAACACGAAAAGCAGAATGTAAACTCCTTACAGACAAACATGTTCATTAACAGTATCATAAATAATACTACAAACTCTATATTGTAATTTCAAACATCATCATAAATTAAAACACTATAATCATCTTTTGAAAATCCAGCTTATTTAAAAATGGATCATTCTGAAAATCAGAAGCTTTTGAATTCCAAAATCATAAAAACTAATCAGATATCTTTTACCCAAGTACGACAAGAATCGGACAATATCTGAATATGACCATGTCGATAAAAAGTAACAGATCATCCATTTTCTAATGGTCAAAACCCTATAACAAGCACCATAGAGGATTAAAATCCATAAAACAAAATCATCATACAAGCACCATGGCGAAAAATATATCGTGTAACATCCATTCAAAATATATAAACCAAGTTTTCCAAATTATTTTCTTATAAACTTTCAAAAAATCATAAACTAAAGATGTCATCAAAACATAATTTGAAGGTATTAGAAAAAAAAATATGTAATTCAGAAACAACATGAAGATAAAATATCAAAGTATCAAAAATATTATCCCTGTAATTGAAAAGAACTTTCGAAATGCATGTTTCATAAAATCATATCAAAAGTCCAGGAACTAATTCACTGGACAAAAGAAAACCAGGCGTCCAATGTCTGGATCGCTCGCACCGACTGGAAATTGTCTGAAATATGACCATATTGACAAAAGGTAACAAAACGGTCGTAGTCAAATGGGTAGAGCCCTATAATACTCAAAACATAAATTGTAACAGAATCTTTTCGTTTCAAAAGGGGGTGTTAAAACCTTTTCATTTATTTACAATATTTTTCAAAATGAACATGCGAATTACTTATTCAAAAAAGCACACAAATCAAGAACGTATACACACATATGAAACTCTTCACATAACATACATCACACACGTCATCCATTAACAAAAGCTCATGATCTGAAAATATAAATCGCAATCATAAACTTAAAACGTAAACTGATATATATAAACCAGAACATCATATAAGGGAACACACATAGGCTAACATGTGGACCAGAATATACATACAAGCTCGTACAAGATCCACTACCTATTTTATAATAGGTATGGGATGAACGCCAACTAAATAGAATCCTAACCAGTACTTCTAAATGAAAAATTATAAATGGGCTTCATGAGTTTAAAACATACAAGTCAGACACATCACATAACACACTACAGATACGTCATAATTTTAACAAATGACCCATAATCTGAGATGCAATATCATAAGTTAACACATCAATAACATAACTATATCTTACTACTTATGTTTATGCTCTCATAACATAAAATTGGGTATACTTTTACCAAACCTCCCAAACCGATGGCTATAACCGTCCAAACCCGTGTTGGTTTGGATCTAACCTATTCCTTGGTTATTTCATGCTAGACAATAATCTTTTACTTACTGTTATTACTTCTCAATTCATAGGTCTCATCATCTTTCAAAATCACAAAACCTAGGGTTTCACTATTTCTCACATATAATGGGTTTTTAACTATCTTCATCCATATTTCGTGAAAATACTTACTTGACTAAGCACACATAACTTGCTAATCATTCAAAATCATGAAAAAATAAACTTAGATCAAAGATTGGGTTTCACCTAATTGTAAAACAAGAGTTAAAGATGAGCTTAGAACACTTACTTGAGCTTCCTAAAGCTTGGAAATGCATGACAATCTTAAAATTCAAGCTTGATTTTAAGATCTAGCATGGGCTTTTTTTTTATAGGAAAATGGCGTGAGTGAGAGAGAAGAAAGAAAATGAAGAAAAAAATCTGAAGAGGCCTATTTATAGTAGGCCAAAATCTAGAACTTTCTGTCAAAAAATCATAGGCGCGTCCAAATGTCCCATCTAACACCACAGGCACGCGAGCATTCTACCTTCTAAGATTCAAACGGCTGACGCACGTATCATGAATGAAAACGCTCTAGACGATTTCATTCAAACGTGTTGACGAATAGGCCACAGACACAAATGTTGAACGCATTCGAACGCCAATATGAAAGTGACACTAATGTAAAAACACTGAAATTTTCTAACCCTCTACAAGATGATGAACTCTATTTTTTCGTGTAGTTTTACACTCAGAGACCCTATATATTCATGAAATGTCACATGTATAATTTATGAGACCGTGATAATCATTCTAAAACTTATGGGGTGTTACAGAGAATTTCATAACCCAATTACTCCCTTATTGGCAATCATTAAATGATGACTCGGGTCGGTATCAATGTTACATAACTTTCATACAAGACTAGAGAAATACATCAAGTCTAAGGGCTTTATACATTGTTACCAAGAGACATGTAAGGACACATGTGACAAAATATCTTCATAAGGAATCTATTAAAGGTCAGTTATGTGGACTTGTTAGCTGCCACAAGCACCTGTATGTCATACCGGGCATTCAGACCATGCTAGTAGCATATGAAATCGACTACCCCACTGTTGGATAGTAATAACTGTTGGATAATTATGACTCATAACATCACTATTTGTACAGAACATGGTGTTGTTGTACAAATTAATTATGTGACAAAGGAAATTGCTCTTTTATCATTTATAATTGGATTACCTGGATATATAAATGATAAAATTCCTATGATTAGTTCCAGATTAATAAGATATGAGACAGTATTAATCCACAAAGGTTTAATCATTAAATATCCCTAGTCGTAGTATTATCGAGACTGAACATCGATAATGCGGAATAAACTAGTATTACACTTGTGCGTGTTATGGAAGCGTAACGGCATGGTTCTCATATATTTAGGTATTTGATACTCATGCAAGTGTAATAAGAGGTTCTGTTTACCGATGGTACAGAAACAACTTCGCTCTAGATAGACCCCTCAGAATCCCATTGGTAGTATGACTATGTGTCTATGAGAATCCGAATCAAGGTAGGTGTATTTGGTCTTAACCTGAGACTTGCATCGCCAATACTTGCGACAATCAATATACTTTGGTTTTGGTCGTCCAGGGCTTTAACAGGTTCTGTGTACGCCTCTTATGGGTATATTTTAAATAAATAAAAAGACAAAAGAAAATACTAAGGAAAATAACAAAAGACACAAAGATCTAGGGTTGTGAATCCTTCTAATATCTTTTAAAAGATGAAGTGATTATTTTATGTTTGTGTAATAAATCAGTTTACTAACCTGGAACACTAAATTATGAAAAAGCCTCTGTCGATGGTCAGACGCAAATACCCAGTTTAACCCAATAGAACCATATGTCTATGTCAACCAAATTATCTGGATTCATTAAGTTTAAGTTCCAATTATGGCTACCCCCGCCCGACAGGTATATTCCTATCCTGTAAGAAAATCTATTAAAAGGTTATCTATCCTCAAGGAAGATCGTGGGCTATTAAGTCTAAGGCTGAAACCTAAAATCCCTATGTCTAGTTCATTTTAGATTTACCACATCAATCTTATTGGTGATCAGACAACAAGAAGCATTAAGCTTAAGACTTAATAAGTAAACCTTTAAATTACCCAAACTATAAAATAACCTCTTATAAACCGGTGATATTAAAAGTTATCACAACCCCAGATAACTAACACATAACTAGGGCTAGTAAAAACATAAAAGTAAAAGACATAAAGTAAAAGCTGAGAAGTAAATTACAATAAAATGCTAAGGTAAAAGGAATTACTTTTACTACTACTAATTTAGATATCCCCCATAAAATAATATATAAACTTGTGATAATATTACCAACCGACCAATCTGGCGGTATCCTGATTAAGTCAAATTAAGTCCAACCAGCCATAAAGGCGGAACCAAAATTAAATTACCAACCGACCAATCTGGCGGTATCCTTTTTAAGTCAGTATTTTAAATAGTGAATATATTATTTTTTAGGGAGATTAATCTAAATAGTAACAGTAAAAGAATTACCTTTCACCCTAGCATAGGGAAGTTACCTCATCATGGTGAATAGTAAAAACTGTAAAAAGTAAAAAGTAAAAATTAAATTACTATTATTACAAAACGTAATTAAAATTATTTACAAAAACTAAAAACAAAATAAAAAAAAAACTAAAAAACTAAAGAATCTAAAGAGAGAAACTCTCTCTTTAGATAGAATTTGAGAGAGAGAGTGGTGTCCTCAATTCTAAAATTCGAAGCTGAATTTATAGGCGCAGATAGGCTTCTGGCGTCGCGACGCTGGAACAGTGAGTCGTGGCATGTTCTCGGCTTGACACGTGGCGATTCGGATAAGAGGATAAGACGACACGTGGCGAGGCGGCTAAGAGCTCAATTATTGTGCTGACGTGGCGATGACGTGGCGCTGACGTGGCAAGGCGGCTGAGATCAATTGTCGGCACCGTAGGATTGCGACACGTGTCACGGCGTGATTGGCTGATGATGACGTGGCATGTTGACTCGGTTGACCTGCTGACGTGGATGATGATGTGGCAAGACGCGTGGAAGAGTTGACCCGTTGACCGGATGACGTGGCGACACGTAGGATGACACGTGGCACACGTGGAAATTGTGAGTGTCGGCACCGTAGGATGACGACACGTGGCACGACGCATGTTAGCGGATCGGCTGTGATGGTGACACGTGGCACGGCGTACGTTAGCAAAGTCAAACTTCTCAAATTCTGACCCGTTGACCCGGCGCACGTTAGCAGATCTGGTGCATGTTAGGCGTCGCGACGCGGATGACTTGGGCGTCGCGACGCGGACAAATTACCAAAATGCCCTTTTTTGCCAATTTTTCCTGTTTTGCCCCAAATCACCTCCAGAATGTCCTGAAACTTTATTTATCTACAAAATAACACAAAACACATCAAAATATTCACATAACTCAAGAAACTATACAATATATTAGGTTAAATGAGTGGGAAATAGTGATAGATTTACCACTCATCAATCGTAATACGCAATACTACGTATATTACGCTTGACAAAGATCTTGTATTTAGTAGAAGAATATTTCTGGAGAATTGGGTAGGCACAGTGCTTTGCTAAAAGCCAATCATGTCTTGTAAATCGGTAGAAATGTGGTACCGGGTACGCACGTGTTCAGATAGTCCGATGACCGAATTTACTGCCAACATATCTAGGGATCTCTTGGGTCGCATCCCAAAGATTCACCGATGATGTTTGACTCGAATAAAATTAATCTGAGATTAATTATGAGAGAGAATATTAATCTGGGATTAATTTAGAGAGAGAAAATTAATATAGGATTAATTACGGCAAGAATTAATCTGAGATTAATTATCAGAGAAAGAATTAATCTGGGATTAATTGCGTCGAGAATTTATCTGGGATTAATTGCGTCGAGAATTTATCTGGGATTAAATTCGTCGAGAGGAGAGAACGCGATTATTTTGGAATTAATCGGTACAATAAATTTAATAGTTAAATTAGATTTTACTATTTAATTTATTTAATTGGGCTAAATAATATATTAGATATATTAATTGAAATTGGATTTCAATAGGAAATTAAATTGGATTTTAATTTTAGCGAACGAATTAATTTGGAATTAATTCGCGAGCGATTTTCGTAATAATTTTACTGGGTATTATTATTTAATTAAATTAGATTTAATTGTGCCACGACAGAAAATTCGTTTAATCGGATTAAACGAATTCGAGCCCGAAGTGTGTTGAGCAAGCCCACTTGAATTTTGAATTTAAAATAGGGCCCACTTCACTTACATCATTAGTTATTTTTGGTGATAGATATGAGTGATGAATTTTGATGGAATATTATAAAACACTCAATATATTTAATTTTAAAAATTAATTTATTTCTCTCTCTCTGGCATTTTGGCCGAATGGCCATTAAATGTTTTTGGGCGAAAGGCCATTTGCCTCTGACATTTGCTTTAAAAGGTTGAAAAAGAAAAAAAGCATTGATGGCTCTCTTTTTCTATATATAATGCCGAAAAAAAAAGGAATAGCAATTGGCTTGCTTCCTTTTGTTATATGGCCACTGATTTCATTTTAAAATAAATGAGTTGAAAAAATACCAAAAAGTAAAAGTACTTTCTGCAACCAAAAGCTTTTTGACTTTTCAAAATGAATGGAACAATAGCAGCTCCCTTTTTGGCGCACAAGTTGGCCGAATTAAAAAGATCAAAAGCTCTCTGGGTTGGCCGAATGGCCTCTGCAATTTTTGTATTGGCCGGAAAAGCAATTGGCTTTTCTTTTGAAGATTGGCCGATTGCTTCCCTCTTTTTCTTGGGTAAATTTGTTTCTCTTTGATAGATCAAATTTATTTCATTCGTTTTTACTAGCACATTTGGGAGTCAAATGAAGGTGATATGGATACTCACCAATGAGCTTGGAAGCTTCAACATCCATGAAAAATTTTGAACTCAAGCCGATCAATGTAAGTCATCTGTAACTTATTTTTGATTTTATTCACACACGAATCACACTTAGAGATCTCGTGATATGTCTAGGACACTAACAATAACATCATTTTAGTCTATTTCAATTATTAGTGCATTTGTTGATGATAATCCTATGACTATGAATGTTTAGGAATGATATGATCTCATACACTAAACCTCCATTGGGTACCTATATAAATCATTATAAGGATTTTATTATATAAGATATCTAACAAAGGTATATGGATAAGTGCTCATATAATAAATAATTGCTATTTATTATTATTTAGTATTTATTACAATGATTTACCAGCCTTAAACAATTGATCTGAGGCACAATACCTACAAATGGACTGGTATAAGTATTGAAAATTCATTTCAATTTAGCATTCGAATGAAACTTCTAGTTGTTTGAACATTTTGTCTAAAGGCTTCTATTTGAAGCTCTTTCTCATGCGTTCGAACAGAGTGTGTCTGAACTAAATTTCTAATTGTTCAAATGTTCTATCGAAAACCTTCTCGTTCGAATCTTATTCTTTGATGTTTAAACAAGAAGCATCGGGTCTGTATTCTTAGAAAGTTTGTTCTAATACATTATAATGGGATCGGGATTTCCAATAATCATTTTGAACTAAAAAGTAGGTGATGAAATACATCTTTTTATGATGTCTTCTCATTATTATTACACGTTTTTTTCATTTGAATTGTGAATGAAAGGTTGAGTCTATTGAATATAATTGGTTAACTCTTCACATATGACTTTTCAATGTTATATAATCCCACTGAAGTAAAGCTATAGAAGATTCCACACGGAATTTCTTATTCTTTCTCTTTTCTCTACTTCACTTAGTTCACAAAAAAAAAAAAAAAAAACAGTGCACTTTGGTTGTATTGACAATTACAAATCAATTGTTGTTTCATGAAAGAAATCTTACATATAAATCTCTTTGTGATTTTGAAAAATTCTTTCCACTATAGTGAAATCCTTCTACATTTACCTGTGGATATTTCCCTCACATTGAGGGTTTTACCACGTTAAACCTGTGTCTCATTACTTTATTTTATTGTTAAGATTTATAGTATACTAAGACTCTTAATTGTTATTGTACTGTTATATAATAGGCAAAGCCTCATGAACTAACAATTATTCTCAATTTCACTTTACTTGCGTGCCAACTTCAGCTCACGATCCCCTAACTGTGGTATCAGCACTTCAGGTTCATGGTTACTATTCATGGAGACTATTCGCATATACGGTATAATATTATTCATATATACGGTACTATTTATGTATATGATACTATTCATGTATTCGGTATTATCCATGTATATGGTATTATTCACGTATACAGTATTATTCATGGTGAAATAGTAAAAAGTTGATTCAAGTGAGAAGCTGATCGTCATCGGAAACATGACAGGAAAGTTCGAAATTGAGAAGTTCAACGAGAGCAACTTTTCCCTATGGAAACTTAAAATAAAAGCAATCTTGAGAAAAGACAATTGTTTAGCAGCAATTGGAGAGAGACCAGATGGAATGACTGATGAAAAATGGAAGGATATGGATGACAACGCTATAGGCAACTTGCATCTAGCCTTAGCAGATTATGTGTTATCTAGTGTTGCAAAGAAGAGGACTGCAAAAGAGATTTGGGATGCACTTACCAAATTATACGAGGTCAAGTCAGTACACAATAAGATCTTCTTAAAGAGAAGACTTTACACTCTTTGAATAAGTGAGTCCACATCCTTGATGGATCACATCAACAACTTGAACACACTATTTTCCCAACTCACTATGTTGGATTATAGTATATCAACAAATAAACATGCGAAGATTCTACTTCAAAGTCTGTCTGATTCGTATGATCAACTTATCATCAACTTGACAAGTAATGTTGTCACTGGTAATCTAGTCTTTGACGAAATTGCAGCTGCTGCTCTGGAAGAAGAGTCTAGACTTAAAATAAGGAAGACAGATCATCTAGTTCACAATAATTAGAAGCATTGGCGATGACAAGAGGGAGAACAATGGAACGTGGCTCAAGTGTGAGTCAAAACCATGGCAGATCGAAATCAAAAAGTAAGAAGAATATTAAATGCTATAACTATGGCAAGAAAAGGCACGTCAAGAAAGATTGTTGGAATCTGAAGAATGGTATAGAAAAAGCTCATGTTGCAACAAAATCTCAAGGATGTGTTACAAGTACTTCTAAAGAATATGGCGCATTTTATAGTGAAGTAGCATTGATGCCCAATTATAGCAGAAAACAACTAAGTGATGCATGGTTGGTTGATTTTGCAGTAACATGGCACATGACCTCTAGGAGAGAATGGTTTTATATTTATGAACCTTTCTCTGGAGGATCGATTTTTCTAGGCAATGATCATGCCTTGAAAATTGATAGGATTTGAGCCATCAAAATAAAGATGTATGATGGTACTATATATACTGTACAAGATGTTCGACATGTTATGGGAATAAATAAAAATCTTATGTCAGTTCGACATTAGATGACCTCAAATACAAGACCGTTGTTGAAAACAGGTATTAAAAATGGTGAAAAGAGTACTTACAGTCTTGAAAGCTGAAAAGAACTCAGCAAACTTGTAAATGCTCTTGGGAGGCTCGATTCAGGAAGCAACTACATCGGTAGCATCATTGGATTCTAGAAAGAGAGCTTCTATATTGTGGCACCAGAAACTATGTCACATGTCAGAATAGAGAATGAAGATTCTCTTCAATCAAAAGCTACTCCCAGGCTTGAAAGCAGTTAGTCTACCGTTTTGTGAGCATTGTGTTACAAGTAAGCAAAATAGATTAAAATTCAGTAAGTCAAGTGCTTGGAGTAAAACTATTTTAGAGTTGATTCACTCTGATGTTTGTGATGTTGGACAGTTATGGCCCATATCATCACTATTTGTACAGATCATGGTGTTGTTGTACAAATTAACTATGTGACAAAGGAAATTGCTCTTTTATCATTTGTAATTAGATTACCAAGATGTATAAATGATAGAAGGTCCATATGATTAGTTCCGGATTGAGATGATATGAGACAGTATCAATCCATAAAGGTTTAATCATTAAATATCCCTAGTCGTAGTATTATCGAGAATGCGGAATAGACTAGTATTACACTTGTGCGCGTTGTGGGAGCATAACTGCATAGTTCTCATATATTTGGGTATATGATACTCATGCAAGTGTAATATGAGGTTGTGTTTACCGATGGTACGGAAACAGCTTCGCTCTGGATAGACCCCTCAAAATTCCATTGGTAGTATGACTATGTGTCTATGGAAGTCAAAATCAGGGTAGGTGTATTTGGTCTTAACCTGAGACTTGCACCGCTAATACTTGCGACAATCATTATACTTTGGTTTTGGTCATCCAAGGCTTTAACAGGTTCTGTGTACGCCTCTTCTAGGTATATTGAGAATCGTAGTGTATTGGGTGTGATGTCGAGATGGAAGTATCACTCCAGTCATAGTGGAGATGATGATCACGTAGGATACGGAACTAGTTCTCTTATATGCTGCAGCTATCGGGATATTATGACTAGGTCATGTTTATCCGATTATAGAGACTAGTTACCAGAGATCCGATATGTGCTTCGTACGGGGCAGACACATTTCCAGCCCCAGGCCTTGCACGTGACATCCGATGATGGATCGTAATACGCAATACTATGTATACTACGCCTAATATAGATCACATATTCCAGTAAGAATATTTCTGGAGAATTAGATAGGCACGGTGCTTTGCTAGAAGCCAATCATGTCTTGTAAATCGGTAAAAACGTAGTACTAGGTACGTACGTGTTCAGATAGTCCGACGACCGGATTTACTGCCAACATATCCGGGGATCTCATGGGTCGCTTCCCGAAGATTCACCGATGACGTATGACTCGCACTTTATTAATCTGGGATTAATTATAAGAGAGAGAAAATTAATCTGGGATTAATTACAGAGATATTTTATATGGGATAAAATATTATTTAAAGAAAGAGAACGATTAATTTGGAATTAATCGATAAAATTATATATTCGATATATTATACGAAATTGGATTTCGACACGGAATTAAAATTACATTTTAATTCGGGCGAACGAGTTAATTTAGAATTAATTCGTTAGTGACGTGAATAGTAATTTTGCTAGGCATAATTATTTAATTACGTCGCAACGAAAAATTTGTTAATTTGGAATTAGCGAACTCGAGCCCATGAGTGTTTGTGGGCGCACTCGTATTTCGAATTCAAGTGCGGCCCACAAGTCACATCAAGCGTCAAATCACTAGTCAATTGATTGATGTCATGTCTAGTCACTTTGAGTGATCTGAAAACATGTCAATATTGATTGATGGTGGTAGTTGGAAGGCATTAATTATTTTTTGCCTTTGACTTTTTGAAATTGAAAAATGGTATATGTTTAATTGATTTTGGAAATCAATTAACTAATACACAACACATTTTTTCTCTCTTCTCTCTTCTCTCCCTCACGCCCAATGGGCCATTTTCTTCTTCTATTTTTCTGGTTTTGCCGAGAATGAAAGAGAAACTTAGGTGATTTATTTGGCAAAAATTACCGAGTGCTAGCACACACTTCCGGAGTTTTGCGAAGGTGATAGGGAAACCGACTTGTGAGCATGGAATCACCATTCGAAAGCTTGGAGCTTGGACCGAATATGGAGCAGAAAAATCAGCCCAAAGCCGAGACTTCAATGAAGGAAAAGCTTGAAGATTTTGATGTTCCTCGCATCGCAAAAGCCGATCGTTGTAAGTATGATTCTGCCATGCTTTTACGACTATTCACATATATATTTCATTGCTTGAATTGATCCTTGTGACTTAATAGAAACCCAACAATGGTATCAGAGCCATTTTGAGCATGAAATGAATTAGGGTAAAATTCGGGTAAAATCAATTTGAGCATGATTTGATAAAATTAATTGATTGAGTATGCTTGAATGATGTTGTATTGAAGTTGTATATGATCAATTTCATGAAAAGTTGATTGGATCAATTTTTGCCCAAAATTATGGCTTGGCCGAAACTTGGAGTATTGCCCTAAGTCATGGTATTTTATGTTTTTGATCATTGGATGAGTTGGAAAACATTGGGTAATGTTGATTTGAGATTTAATTGCATTGAATTTTGAATTGGACAAATTACCCTAAATGCCGTGAATGAGAAGCATGTAAAATGAGTTGATTTTTTGATTCAATTGTGTTGGACATAAGTTGATGATAATGAGCATAATTAATTAAATGAATTAGTATTTTGGAAATGTTAATTTGGTTAATTAATTATAGCATACACTTTAAATTAATTAATTGTGAAATTTGGAATTTTTTAAGTTAATTAATTGGGCTTAAATTTGGAATTGGGCTTTTAAAGTTGTAATTGGGCTTAATGGGCTTGGTTGGGCCAAGTTTGGTTTAGGCTAATTGGTTGGATCCAATTGGGCCCAAAACCATATCCATAAAGTCCAATTATGACTTAATGGACCTTTAATTTTAATTGGGCCTAATGGGCCTAAATTGGTTTCTTGGCAAATAAGGGTGATTCCTTAAATGGGCTTTGGTATTTGGGTTTGACCCATATTGACCAAAAGTCCATTCCTTTAGAAATTAATTAAAAGCCCATTGGACTTTAAATTAAATTGACATTGGATGTTAATCGGGCTTTGAGACCCGTAACGATTAGATTTGAAATTTAAGTCGTAAAGGTTCATTAATAAAGTGTAATTATTTAATTTGGAATTAAATAAATGAATTAGTATTAAATACAAATTGAATTGGATTTAATGTTGTAGTTTAATATAATTCAAGAATTCGTACTTTGAGTACTTATTCGCAAAACGAGTTGGACTCGCGCAAAATCAAATCGTTGTTTGAACATTTGATGGTCATTAATATTCAGATTAATTAATTGGATTAGATTGATTGATAACATGCTTGTGTGAATACATGGATGCGATGTATGAATAATGTATATCGGATGGATATTAGATGGGTGAGGGCAATTTTGGAAATTGTTGTAATAAATTTAGAATTTATTAATTGGACCTGCGTGTCCAGCCTATTACCTCTTGAATCTGTGTATTTTTCTTCTCACATATTCCCCTCAATGTAAATGAGGTTTCTTTAGAAGTGTTATGTAATCGGGTAGAAGTAATACTTGTGCTAGCGGGAGAGAGGAAATGGAGAGATTTGTTCTAGGAACAATGTTTAAGTATTCATTCGCATATCATTATTATTTATTTACTTACGCGCCTTATTATGTGTTTAGAATGCATCTTTAAGGGTGTATGATGATGAGACCTTAACAAAGATAATTAATTGGTTGCCAATTACGCGAAAAACCCTCACTACATATTAAACGTTTTTCCTTCCATTGAGTGATTCTTACTCAAGATCCAAGACTGACACTGGTTTGTTGGCCAAAGTCAAGACCTTTGTCCGCCGTGGATGTGTTTGAATCATGAAGGCTTTGTTCCATATCGGTGTCTTGTCCAAGTTGTGATTTGTTGGCCAAAGTCAAGATCACTTCTTGTCCATCGACATTGATTACGAAGCTTTCCATAGTCAATGGGTGCCGCTTAACTGGGATCACTAACTTTGTTGTGCCAAAGCCAAGGCTTAGTTGATTCAGAGGAAAAATGTTAGGCAATATATTGGATATATTGGCATATATAAGATATATGTTTCGGACTTGGATGTCCACCTACTGGATCTATGAATTGGATGGGATCCAATTGATCTTAGAGATCTATCTAGTTAATTATCATACAATTTGTTGGCCAAAGTCAAGATTGTGTGTTATTTAACGGGATCCTAGCCCACTAGGAAACAAAGTTTCCCGAGTACTACACGGAGGGTTAGAGGCTCGCCGAAAAATAGTGGGAGGCAAGTATTAAATTTGCAATATTCGTTTAGTTACTTGCCATACGCGCTCATTACAATTTTTCATCAAATAAATTAATATATTAGTTGGACTAATAATTAATTGTTGTTTTAATTAAACAATTGGACTGTATTCAAACTATTTCATTATAGTTGATTATATAATTGGATTATAGTAATCAATATATTTGAATTAACTACTTCAATTAATAGTTGATTTTATAATTGGATTATAGTAATCAATATAATTGAATTTAACCTGTTAAATTATAGTTGATTATATAGTTAGACTATAGTAATCATTATAATAAATAGTACCTAAGATCGTTGATTGGATAGTTGGACTATTGGAATCAAGATAATTGAAAGATTAGTGTTTAAAACATAATCCTGTGTGAAAGTGTTTTTTAAACGACTTTAATTTTCAAATTGGGAATAAAATCTCAGGATAGTCCTGGGTGACCGAGAAGTTACTTTATTTGATATAGTGACGTCTCGAGCCTAAGCCCGAAATTGAGCAAATAGTAGAACATGATATTTGGAATATTCATGTGATGATAACTTAAGTGCTTAATCCATTAAGCTTGCCAAATAGACTCATTAATTTCTTAATCAGAATTAAGGATTAGATCCTTATAGTATGATATTGAAATTAAAGGATCTTCATAGATCTATCATTAGATCTTAGAAGTACTAAATTACAATAGAAAACTCTTGGAGAGTTAATGGCTATACTCAAGGAGTCAAAACCAAAATTTGCAATAGGGGAAGAAGCGCAATGCGCATCTTATTTCGACATTCCAGAAGGCCAAGGCTTGGCCAAAGGCTTCTGGGGTATGGAAAAATGGGCAAAGGCAAAATCATTATAATCTTCTGGGAAGACAAAGGACATATCCCAAGATGTCAGCCTAAACTGTGGCAAACGGGGTCACGGAAGCATGACTGCCGTATGGACAAGGCAGACATGAAGGAAAAGAAGACGGTGCAAAGCTCCGAATTCAAATATGTTTTTCATAAACATGTTCACTACTAGTATTAAAATTGGATTTTAGATACTAGATATGGTACATATATATGTACTGGTGTGCAGAATCTGCTAATAAGCGGGATACTGACTTCAGTTGAGATTGATATGCGAATTGAAAACGGGACGAGAGTTGCTATTTTAACCATAGATACCTAAGTTTAGGAACTACCCTTTGGGTATGTACTTAAATTAGGAAACTGTTACAATGTAACTAGTTTGACTAGAAACATTATCTCTATATCAGAGTATAATCCGTTGTGGGTATACCTTTATATTCTATAACACTAAAGTGTTTTATTTTATAAAGATGATATTGAGATAAACACATTAGATGAGAATAACAGTATTTATATTTTGAATATAAATAAATCTCAAACGTATAACATGACAAACAAATAGCTCAAACTGATTTGATCAGAAGAGACTTAAATGTGGCATTGTTGTCTGTGACAAAATTAAACAAGACTCGTATATCCACACTTTCAGAGAGTGGGTACTAGGACAGATTTGATTCTATTCAAATGATGTCTACGAATCTAGTTTATTAGGCAAAGTGCCTGAAACACATTTTACTTGGTAAAAGTGTAACTGCCACCGATCTGTTAGCCCTTGTTCATAGTGACGTAAGTGGGCCCATGTCTAGCTAGGCTAGAGGTGGATATGAATATTTCGTGACCTACACGGATGTGGCATCGCGTTATGGTTATGTGTTTCTTTTGAAACACGAATCAGAAACTTTTGATGAATTCAAAGATTTTCGACACGAAATAGACAAACAGATCGGCTAAAGTATTAAACACCATGATTGGATCATGATGAAAATACTTAAGTAATAAGTTTCTCAAATACTTGAAATAGTATAGTATTCTTTCAATGAGGACTCCTCCCGGAACACATCAGTTTGACGGTGTGTCCGAACAGAGAAACCGAATTTTGTTGGACATGGCATGGTTAATCATGAGTCGCTCTGAGCTACCATTTTCTTTAAGGGATAAGCTTTAAATATTGCAAAACTTATTTTGAATAAGGTTCCATAAAAATCTGTTTGACAGACTTCATATTAGATATGAACAGGAAAGAAACTGTGTTTTCTCATTCCTGTAGATTTGGGAATGCTAGGCATATGTTTGGATGATACCAAGCTAGAACCCAAATCGGATAAGTGCCTAATTGTGGGTTATCCTAGGGAAGTCAAAGTATAGTACTTATACAACTCACTAGAGAACAATGTAATGGTTGCTCGCCATGCGGTTTTCCTAAGAGGATTACCTATATGCAGTGATAAGTGGGAGGAAAGTAAAACTCGATGAAAATCAGAGTAATACTATTCCAGGCAACGATTCCTTAATGGAACACCGATAGTTCATCAAGGATGAAACTATACCAATAATCTTCAAATACACAAGAACCACGTAAGTCAGAGAGAGTCAGGAAACAACCTGAGAGGTACGGGTTTCTGATCTCACCTCATAAAGATGTCAATCTTATTGAGGAATACGAACTGACTACGTATGAGGAAGTGATACAAGGTATCGACTCCCTATTATGGCAAAGTGTCATGATGTCCGAAATGGATTCCATGTATACCAACCAAGTTTGGATACTGGTTGTTGTACCGAAAGGCATTGTGCCTATTGGTACTATATAAGTCTTCAAGGAAGACATACATGGAAGGCAACATACCAACGTACTAAGCTGGGCTTATAGCGAAAAGGTATCGTTATCAACATTGTGTCGATTACGACGAAACCTTTTAATCGTTGCCATGTCTGAATCCATTTGGATAATGCTTGTTAATTATGCATGTTTCATTTATGAAATATGGCAGCTGAATATCAAAATCGCTTTCCTTAAATGGAAACCTTTTGGAGGATGTTTACAACATCCTAACGGTTTTGTCGTACCAAAACGAGCAAACAAGGTTTGCAAGTTACTCGATCCATGGATGGATTAAAGCAAGCATAGCGTTCTTGGAATTATCGTTTTGATGTAATCATAATGGTATATGATTTAATTCAAAACGAAAATGATTCTTGTGTATATAAGGAGGTTAGTGGGAGCGCATTGACAATGAATGTCCTAAGTAATGATGACATATCATTTCTTGGAAATGATATTCCCATAAGACTATCGGTGAAAGCTTGGCTTTCATGAAAATTCTCCGTAGAATTCTTGGGAGAGACAACCTTTATTCTAAGAATAAAGATCTACTGGGATAGATCTGAAGGTTGTTCGTACTCTCCGAGTACTCGTACATTTATAAATGTACGTGACCTGGTGTCTCATACGCTTTGAGCATATGGAGTCACAATCGGGCCAATCCAAGTGATAGTCATTGGATTGATGTTAAGAACATCCTTGAGTATCTTAGATGAACTAAGGATGATTTCTTATACTATGGAGAAGGAGAACTTGAAGTGACTGGGTTCACTGTTGCAAGTTTCCTAACCGATAAAATGACTGTAAGTCGTAACAAAGGTACTACACAGTTTGAATAACGGGACAGTGAGTTGGAAATCTTCCAAGCAAGATACTGTTACCGAATGAACAACAAAAGTGGATTATTGATGCAGCTGAGGCAGCAATAGAAGCCTTCTGGATTGATAATAATCCTAATTAGATTAGGAGTAGTTCTGTTAGCAGCTGAGCTAGGCTACAACACAGGATAAAGAATTAATGATCTCATCAACGATCCAGATATATACTTCAACTATTCATCTGATTCGTTCGGATCATACATCGTGGCAATATGATGATCGAATAAATCGCATCAGATGATAACCCTGCAAATCCGCTGACGAAAGTGTTTCCTCAGCAGAAATTTGAGCGAACAGTACATAGTTCGGGTGTAGGACACTTGAGTGATTGGCTATAGGCCAAGTGGGAGATTGTTGGACAGTTATGGCCCATAGCATCACTATTTGTACAGATCATGGTGTTGTTGTACAAATTAACTATGTGACAAAGGAAATTGCTCTTTTATCATTTGTAATTAGATTACCAAGATGTATAAATGATATAAGGTCCATATGATTAGTTCCGGATTGAGATGATATGAGACAATATCAATCCATAAAGGTTTAATCATTAAATATCCCTAGTCGTAGTATTATCGAGAATGCGGAATAGACTAGTATTACACTTGTGCGCGTTGTGGGAGCATAACGACATAGTTCTCATATATTTGGGTATATGATACTCATGCAAGTGTAATAGGAGGTTGTGTTTACCGATGGTACGAAAACAACTTCGCTCTGGATAGACCCCTCGGAATTCCATTGGTAGTATGACTATGTTTCTATGGAAGTCCAAATCAGGGTAGGTGTATTTGGTCTTAACCTGAGACTTGCACCGCTAATACTTGCGACAATCATTATACTTTGGTTTTGGTCGTCCAGGGCTTTACCAGGTTCTGTGTACGCCTCTTCTGGGTATATTGAGAATCGTAGTGTATTGGGTGTGATGTCGAGATGGAAGTATCACTCCAGTCATATTGGAGATGATGATCACGTAGGATATGAAACTGGTTCTCTTATATGCTGCAGCTATCGGGATATTATGACTAGGTCATGTTTATCCGATTATAGAGACTAGTTACCAGAGATCCGATATGTGCTTCGTACGGGGCAGACACATTTCCAGCCCCAGGCCTTGCACGTGACATCCGATGTTGGATCATAATACGCAATACTACGTATATTATGCCTGATATAGATCACATATTCCAGTAAGAATATTTCTGGAGAATTGGGTAGGCACGGTGCTTTGCTAGAAGCCAACCATGTCTTGTAAATCAGTAAAAACGTAGTACTAGGTACGTACGTGTTCGGATAGTCCGACGACCGGATTTACTGCCAATATATCCGGGGATCTCATGGGTCGCTTCCCGAAGATTCACCGATGACGTATGACTCGCACTTTATTAATCTCTGATTAATTATAAGAGAGAGAAAATTAATCTGGGATTAATTACGGAGATATTTTATCTGGGATAAAATATTATTTAAAGAGAGAGAACGATTAATTTGGAATTAATCGATAAAATAATATATTCGATATATTATACGAAATTGGATTTCGACGCGGAATTAAAATTAGATTTTAATTCGGGCGAACGAGTTAATTTAGAATTAATTCGTTAGCGACGTGAATAGTAATTTTGCTAGGCATAATTATTTAATTAAGCCGCAATGGAAAATTCGTTAATTTGGAATTAGCGAGCCCGAGCCCGGAAGTGTTTGCGGGCGCACTCGCATTTCAAATTCAAGTGCGGCCCACAAGTCACATCAAGCGTCAAATCACTAGTCAATCGATTGATGTGATGTCTAGTCACTTTGAGTGATGTGACAACATGTCACTATTGATTGATGATGGTAGTTGGAAGGTATTAATTGTTTTTTGCCTTAGGCTTTTTTGAAAATGAAAAATGGTATATGTTTAATTGATTTTGGAAATCAATTAACAAATACACAACACATTTTTTCTCTCTTCTCTCTTCTCTCCCTCACGCCTAAGGGACCATTTTCTTCTTCTATTTTTCTGGTTTTGCCGAGAATGAAGGAGAAGCTTAGGTGATTTTTGTGGCAAAAATTACCGAGTGCTAGCACACTCTTCCGGAGTCTTGCGAAGGTGATAGGGAAACTGACTTGTGAGCATGGAATCACCATTAGAAAGCTTGGAGCTTGGACCGAATATGGAGCAGAAAAATTAGCCCAAAGCTGAGACTTCAATGAAGGAAAAGCTTGAAGATTTTGATGTTCCTCGCGTCGCAAAAGCCGATCGTTGTAAGTATGATTCCGCCATGCTTTTACGAGTATTCACATATATATTTCATTGCTTGAATTGATCCTTGGGACTTAATAGAAACCCAACATGTGAAGCATTGGTTCAATCTCTGGGGAAAGCAAAATATTTTGTATCATTTATTGACAACTTTTCTAGAAGATGTTGGGTGTACCTGATTAAAAACAAGTCAGATGTGATGCCAGTTTTTTAAAACATCAATGCACAAATTGAAGTAGAAACTGGAAAGAGAATCAAGTGTTTGAGGACGGATAATGGAGGAGAGTATTGCAGCAAGGATTTTGATGCATATTGTCAACGAGAAGGCATTAAAAGGCAAACTACTACATCATACACTCCTCAACAAAATGGTGTGGCATAAAGGATGAATAGAACGCTACTGGAAAAAGTAAGAACTATGATCAGAACAGCTAGTCTATCAAAGTATTTTTTGGCAGAAGTAGTTCATACAACATGCTATGTTGTAAATAGATCTCCATCAACAGAAAATTATTTGAAGACACCGATGGAAATGTGGAGCAGAAAGCCAGCTGATTACTCATATCTTCATATTTTATTGTCTTGTATATGTGATGTACAACGCTCAAGAAATAACCAAACTAGATCCAAAATCTAGAAAATATATTTTCTTGGGTGGTATCACTTGTGGGATCGCACTATCCACAAGATCATCATCAGTAGGGATGTGATATTTGCAGAAGATCAACTGCAGAAATAAGAAAATGATAGCACTTCAAAATAAAGTACAGAGACTACAATAGTACTGGAGGAAAATAATCCAGAACGAGAAAATTCAGATTCTTCTGAAGCAGCATCAGAGTACGAGGTATCAGAACTAATTGAGTTTGAAGCTTCTGAAGTCTGTCGATCAACTTGAGAGAGAATATCTCTAGGTTGGCACTCAGAGTATGTTACAGAGAGTAACATTGCATAATATCTTCTAACAGAGGATAGGGAGCCATCAACTTTCCATGAAGCTACAAATGAAGTAAATGCATCCTTGTGGATGGCAGCAATGCAAGAAAAACTAGAAGCTTTACACAGAAACAATACATGGGATCTAATACTATTACCACGTGGAATAAAAGCCAATTGTAATAAATAGGTCTATAAGATCAAGCAAGATGGCAATGATCAAGTGGAGCGGTATCGTCCACAATTGGTGGTGAATGGATATGTTTAGAAAGAATGGATTGATTTCAACGAGATATTTTCTCTGGTGGTTCGACTTACAACAGTCAGAGTAGTCTTGGCTATGTGTGCTACTTTTGACCTACATCTAAAAAAGTTGGATGTAAAAATTATATTTCTTCATGGAGAACTTGAAGAAGAAATTTATATGCTCCAACCAGAAGGTTTTGTTGAAATAGGCAAGGTGAACATGGTTTGTATGTTGATCAAATCTCTATATCGTCCCAAACAGGTGCCGAGATGTTGGTATAAGAGATTTGATTCCTTCATTATTTGCCTTGTGTACAACAAACTCAGTTCAGATCATTGTACATATTACAAGAAGTTTGGAAATAATGACTTTATTATTTTACTGTTGTATGTGGATGACATGTTATTAGTAGACTCTAACAAAGATCGAGTACAAGAATTAAAGGCACAATTAGCTAGGAAGTTTGACATGAAGGATCCGGGACCAGCAAACAAGATTCTAGGGATGCAAATACATCGAGATAGAAATAACATGAAGATTTGACTTTCTCAGAAAAATTACTTGAAGAAAATCTTACGGCAGTTTGACGTGGAGGATCGTAAGCCAATTTCTACCTCACTTCCTGTTAATTTCAAGTTATCCTCTTTTATGTGTCCTAGCAATGAAGCTGATAGGAATGAGGTGTCTCGAGTACCGTATGCATCAGCAGTGGGAAGCTTAATGTACGCCATGATTTGTACAAGACCAGACATTACACAAGCAGTGAGAGCGGTTAGTCGTTTTATGGAAAATCCTGGTAGAAAACATTGAAATGCTGTTAAGAGGATCCTTATATATGTCAATGGAATCTCAGATGCTACATTATGTTATGGAGGATCAGAATAAGTTGTCAGGGGCTGCGTGGACTCAGATTTTACAGAAGATATTGACAAAAGAAAATCCACAACTGGTTTTGTGTTTGTACTTGCAGGAGGAGCAGTGAGATGGGCATCCAAGTTACAGAGTGTTTTGGTTTTTTCTACAGCAGAAGCTGAATACATGGTAGTTACACAAGCTTGCAAGGAAGCTATTTGATTCCAAAGGTTATTGGAGAAGCTCAGGCACAAACAAGAGAAGATTCAATTATTTTGTGACAGTCAGAGTGCTTTGTATAATGCAAAGAATCCAGCCTTTCATTCAAGAACAAAGCATATACGGGTAAAATATCACTTTGTTCGTGAAGTAGTGGAAGAAAGCAGTGTTGACTTGTTGAAGGTACATTCCAATGAGAACCTTACAAACGTAATGACCAAGCTTATCAATACAGACAAGTTTGTATGATATAGATCCTCTTATGGCTTAGCAGAAACGTAAGCAGCTTGAAGACTGCAAAGTGGAATGGATGGTGTGGAAACTGATTGGTTCTCAATCAAGTTTCTAAGTGGGAGAATTGTTAAACTCAAAAGAGGTGCCAGCCCTTGAAAGAAGAAAAAATATTTAATTATGTGGGTGAGTTCTACATACATAAAAATAATAATAAAAAATTAGAATTCACTATTTGCACAATGAATCTCATGTCTATAAATAGAAGATTCATTTTATTATTTTCTTCATTTCATGCTCAAGCAAATCATGTGTATCTTAAGAGAGAAAAATATTATTTCTTCTTAAGAATTGGTGAGAGAGTTGTAGTTCTCATATTCTAAGATAGTGTGGGATTGTTTACTTCTTATGTTTAAAGAGAAATTATAAAATTCTTTCCACTATAATGAAATCCTTCTACATTTGTCTGTAGATGTTTCCCTCACATTGAGGGTTTTACCACGTTAAATATGTGTTTTATTGCTTTATTTTATTTTTAAGATTTATGGTAGACTAAGTCTCCTAATTATTATTGTACTGTTATTTTGTAGGTAAAGCCTCATAAACTAACAATTATTCTCAATTTCACTTTACTTGCGTGCCAACTTCAGCCCACGATCCCCTAACAAATAAACGTGTTTTAGAGAATCATCTTTTTTCGAGTATTCCTCAAATTTGGTTGAGCATCTTACACTAGTAAAACAAGAATAATGTTAAAAAAAAGAGGGAAAAAAAACACATGAAGTTTCTCAACTATGTGATATGCATGCGATCTCATAAAATTCGTCATTTAGTAATGAGCCAATAAATAAGTAATTATTTAACATAAATTTTATTATAATATAGCTGCAGTTGTGATATAAACCTTGTATCGCAATTTCTTAAGAGTATAATTCAAACCTTACAAAGAATTGCTAAGACCTATAATGCGGTAATAGTATTTACCTAATAAAATATAAATTTCAGGTTTAGAATAAAAAAAACCTTAAACCCAATGCTTATGAATAAACAAGACATAAGGTATAAAGAAGATTGTAGACCCCACAATCAAGAAGAAGAAAGAGATTTGTGAGAGATTGTAATAGCTGAAATTTCGCCATATAGTTAAAAATTAGAATTACGATGTCCTGGGTAAAAATGTTTCCTAAACATCAAAAAATTAATTAATTAAAATATGGAATTAATTTTTGTGGACTAATGGGCTCTAGGGTTGATGAGCCTAAGTTATTGTATCAAAATGGGCCAAATTAATAAGCCCATTAGAGTATGATTTGGGCCAAGTTCAATGTGCTAATTCAAGTCCATAAATCAAATGAAAACCAAGCCCAAATCACTTCACAAATTCGGCCCATGAGAGATTAGGAGCTCAAGATCTAGACTTTTCTTGTAATTTCCCCTATTTAAAAGCCAAAAATATATAAAGTGAACAAAAATGACTTCATTTTTGCCCTTGCTTTGCCGAGAGTGGGAGTGGTAAAGAAAGAGTGAGGATTCCTTTGCAATTTTATAATTTAAGCTTGATGTGTTGAGGATTTATGTTATTGTTGTAATATCCCAAATTTTAAAAAATAGTTTTGGAAGGTTTTCGAATTACAGTTAAGGTTTCAGAATAAGACGATGTTGGAGAATAAGGGTTTAAGTTTTGAATAATTGGTCGGAATATTTTAAAATGGGATCTCATTGGATTGGAAATCGTGAAATTCGAAAGAATTGGTTACACGATTTTTATATACGGAGAATATTACTCAATTCAGCTATAAAATAGCAAACGAACTCCGATTGAGGTGATTCTTAAGCCATTGGATTCATTTTTCCGAGATGAACAAAGTTTGAGTTTGGCACTTTCCGAAATTTTAAGCTGAAAGGCCTTAATTTTGCTGGTTTTAGTCTCAGCCTAAGAAAAAGACAAAAAAAAAAAGAGACCTGAAATAAATTTCAAAATATTTATTAATAAACCCAGAAGTTTCAGCTAATTGCAAATGAGTCTTTAAAGTATAACACATATGCAACTAACAGGGGTAAGATCGATGGGGAGAGAAGGAAAAAAATAGGGGTCACCAGTGGCCACCTTACCGGCGCCGGAGGGGCACGACCCCCCAGACTGATTATCCGGCCTTTGTGCGTCTTCCGGTGGCCAGTGATCGCTCTTGTACGGTGGGGAGGAGGCGTTGTGGAGAGAGAAGATATGAGTGTGTTTGAGTTCGTCTTTGCTCATTGAGCATCTTCACAGGTCGATCTATATACCAAATCGAAGAGCTTGGAGAATACTACAAGATGGTGTGACAGTTTCTCTGATCCTTGCCTGATTGTACATAAATCGAGGAAAGAAGTAATGTGAATAAAAACACTCATTTGAACAGTAGCTTTAATTTGAATTCCATCAATTCTTACACGTTCGTGGGAGCGTTGGGAGTTTGTATATACTCTCGAAATCTCAGTAAGACATCATGGTAAAATTCACTATTTTTCAAGTTTCTCTTGTTGAATTCAGATGCTTCTTGTAGTGTCATAGTGTAATGTATTGACTTGTATTGAATTGGATAGGTTAGAATATATCGAAATTGTGCTATTGGTATAATCAGGGTGGAATCGAAATGAACTGGATCGATCCGGCAGGATTAACGAGTTTCTGGTAAAATTGAATTTCACGCTTATCTATGCTTTGATGAATGAAAGGATAAATATGAGTTAATTATGATGATATGATAATGTATAGATGGTTTCAGAAAGTTTCGAAGGGTCCAAGATCCTTTCGTAGTGTTATCGGAAGCTTTTGTGGAAGATTTTCTGAAAACACGTAATTTGCATATTCGAGCTACTGAATTGACATAATATAGTGTATAATGATGTAATATGGGTATTTAATGTGTTCCGGGTGGAATAGGAAAGACCCAAAAAGTTTTGAATTCGTTCGTAATGTTTTCGGACTTTTTGGAAGGTTTTCTATATTTGAGTCGGAAACTAAAAGTTATGCTACGAATATGTTATATTAGATATGTTATGGGTAACAACATTGAAGTTGTTGAAATCAGACTTGAATTAAGTGTTCCGGGAAAGTATGGAAGTTTGTTAAAATTGAGTCAGAAATTCAGCATAACAACAATTCTAATCATTTTCCACCGTTTGTTTTGATAGATTTGACTAGGTTCATGAGTTTTCGTAAAGACCAGGTAAATATTCCATGTGGTAACTACTTGACGTATAGTTAATTTTTTACATGATTATTTCATACCAGAAATATGTGTGCGTATGTATCTATATATAAAAAAATGTATAGCTTAAGTTGACTAAACAACCGCAGGTTTATGATGGTTATAGCCACGAGTTTGGTTAGTTTGGTAAAACTATGTATGATTCCTATGTTATGGATATGTATGTGTGTGTTTGTGTGTGTATTAGATAAGTGGCATAATGTGATTGTTTTTGTAATTTGAGAGTTATTTATCAATGGATGATGGAGTTGATGCGTGATATGTGATATGTCTGACGAGAGTGGATACTTCGATTTTTGACGAAAGTATTCGGATAACTAGTTTTTGATTGTATATGATGATTATATGTTTCCATCTCGATGCTAGATTCATATTTTTATGTTTTATGATATTTCATTATGTTTCCATCGAGCTGGTTATCATAGGGTTCTCACCATCAGAGAATGGTCACCCCGCTACTCTGTCGACTTGGTCTTGTTTCATTCATTATCCGGTCAGTGCGGTGGACGCTTGACATATTTTAATCATGTCGAGATGGATGCTGGATGCTTAATACGAATTTACGATGATATTGGTTTTGGAGTTTAGTTTCATTTTACATAGACTACTTTTCCAATATATTTTGGATACTTTTGTTTCATAGTTTTTTTGAAAAGGTATTTCAAAATGTTTGTTTTCGAAAATATTCAATTCTGAAAAAGATTTGTTAAACGCACTTGATTTTGTTTCTTACTTGATATGAGCTTTTGATGAGATATGATATGATATATTTCCGTCTCGGTGCTCGATTCATGTTTTTGTGTTTTATAATCTTTCATTAGGTTTTCGATGAGGCTCTTGATGATATGTATCCGTCAAGGAGCTTGATAACAGTTTTAGTTTTAAAACCTCAGTGGTGCTTGATATGAGGTCCTAACTATCAGAAAATGAATCGTTCACTATCATTTATTGACATGAACTTGTTTCTTTCATTGTTCGGTCAGGCACGACTTAGATATCGGACGCTTGATTAGTTTTATGATGTTTTCAGATATTTTTATTTTATTGTCCTGAAAAGAGTTGGTTTCAAAAAGATAATGAGATTAAAAGGGTTACCTTATCTTTCAGGGTTTGAATGATGGATTAGATTGATTGAACAGGGCTTGTGTTTGTAATATGTATATATGAAGAGATTGATTGATGAGTTAGTACTTATATTTGTTATGACTCGGATACATATTCTTTACTTATTTTGACTTCTAATATCGTCATATGATGACTTTGATCTCTGGAAGTTTTGTATGTATTTATTGTTGGTTATCCTATGTTCTAAAGTTTTGGAATGAGATTAATTTCTTAGATTTGTACAAGGTACATATTTCTAGAAGGTTTTTATATGAAATGTATGTAATGGTCAAATGTTTATATGTGAAAGATGAAAGTTCTTATATTTGAAATGTTTGCCGTATATGTATGAGTACAGTGAGTCTTAGAGAGTCGTGTGTACGACTGTTAAGTAAAAGATTGAGATTATGTATAAGCAATTCTTATGAATTTGTATATGTAATTATATATAACTTGGATATAGAATACAAGAGTTTAGCTTAGAAATCATTTGCAGTCCTCATTACGGTTTTATTTGAAGTTTGGGTTCTTGGATAAGTATGACTTATGAACTTAGTTCTTGAAGAAGACTTGATATTTCAGAGTGTAAGTGACAATACAAAGTTTGAAAAGTTTTCAATGTATGTTTAAGTGTGTTGTTTCTATTAAGTTATAAATTTGTTTGTCCATATCATTTTCCAATGATCACTACAAATTTAGGTTTCCATAGATTTTAGTTTCATATGAAAAAAGGCTATCTGACAAATTACATACATATGATATATGATTATATATAATATTTGTAAAATGTATTTTTGTCTTTTATGGTTAAGCGTGGTTACTTGTTAAGTTTTATAACTCACACAATAACAGTTTCCTAGTTTTGCAGGTTGGCAACCTGATCAGTCAACCATTCAAGTTTTGGAAAGTCATGCTCAAGACATCGAATTACCATAGTTACAGTCAACCACTTTAGAGTCATGGGAACATGTTAAAGAAGTCAATGAGTTTTGTTAGTTATGTTTTAAATCATGCAATACATGTTATTATATATATGTAAGTAAAGTTTTGAAGTGTAAGTGTAATTATGGGCACAAAGCCCTTGAGTAGTGATGTTGATATTTGTTTAGTTTGAGTTGGATCAGAGGTCCTTTTTGCTAATTCAATTTTTTGACAAGTCATTCGGTGTTGGACTGTGATCCAGGTTGTCCATTTTTACGATGAGTCTTGTCCAATTTTTTTATTAATTTTGAGGCACAGGGAAACGGGTTATTCTTGTCTCATGTCGATAACATCCTGCCTTCGGCGGGATATTACAAAGTGGTATCAAAGCAAAAAGTATAGACATCGGTGACTGTAGCTACAAGGTATTTGATCATCTAAGTAAGTTTTTTCTATTTTGTCACCTAATTTGATTTTGTCTATATATGGTGTGATGTGTTTTCATTCTGGTTTGATATGAGTAACACTCATTTAATGTATATATCTGGTGTGGTATGACATGGTTTGTATTTATTATATACATAATGATTCTTATGTGATTTGATATTATGTGTTTTGATGATATTTGAATTCATTTGATCAAATGTAATTTGAATGAGTTTGTTAATGATTGAATGATTTCATATGATTTGACATAACTTGAATTGATATGTTATGATTCGATATAGTTTGATCCGATTTTGATCTGGATATGTCTAAAACTTCCCGGATGTATGAGATCTGATAAGATTCTATTTTGGTGAGATCGAAATCCTTCGAAAGTACGAGTTCTGGTTTGGTTTTGGTGATGTATCGATTTGATTTGATATGAAATGATTGATTTGATTTGTGATATTTTGACTCAAATTTGATACGATGTAATACAATATGTTTTGACACGGAATGCGTGAATTTCGACAATATCTAGAGCAAGATAACTTTTGGATATAGATGAGATAGTTTCCATATGTGCGTTTGGTTTCGAATGATCAGATAATATAGATAGGAAAATTTCGAGGACGAAATTTTATAAGGAGAAGATAATGCAATATCCCGAATTTCCGGACAATTTTTGAATTCTAGTTAAGTTTCGAAATGAGACAATATTAGAGGATAAAAGTTTAAGAGTTGAATAACATGTCAAAATATTTTAAAATAGGATCTCGTCTGATTCAAAATTGTGAAATTCGAAAGAACTGGTTATGTAATTTTTATATACAGAGCAATTTTAATTTTTCGGCTTGAAAAATAAAAATCTAAAAAATATATTTTCTTGGGTTATGCTGATGGAGTAAATGGGTACCCACAAAATCATCATCATCAGGGATTTGATATTTGCAAAAGATCAACTGCAGAAAGAAGTAAATGATAATATTTCAAAAGAAAGTACAAAGACTACAACAGTATGTTGGGGTTGGTGCTCAGAGCGCCAATCCGGGCCGTATTTATGTCTGATTCATGAATACGAACATCCCCTTATTCCATAATATTACTTATTTATGGTTGCACCTCTTGTTCTTATATACGTATTCGATCTGATTACGATTAGATTGAAACTAAATGTGGTTTAGTGATATGTATATATTAGACAAAGGCCCGATAATATATAATGCAGTACACAGTTACAAAGTTAGTTTGTAATTGACATTGGGAAGTGTCACTGCTACATGTATATTATCAAACATAGTTCCTGGTCAAGATTTGCTAACACGGGTCGGTTAGTCAAATCCGTTGAGACCAGTACATGTCGTATATCGAGACTTGGTCCGATGGTTTATCCCAATGAACCATGAGTCTATGGAGACTCGTATAGACGTGTAGGTGTTTATAGTGGATAAACACTGAACGGCTCACCGAAGATTCTTAATGGATGGTACGCCAACGTCAATAAGAATCTTCTCGGGTTGAGTAGCATAGTGGTCCTTCGACTTGAGACACCACTGTGGATGTATGAGACATCCTCCACACTTAGATGGCAGTCACGTCACCGATCTATTTAGATCAGACCTCCGCCTGTTCGTTGGGTGTGGATCGATCCTCAGGATATCCTGTGTGTGTCAAGATAGGATCCGTCAGTTCTGTGTACAGAGCATAGGTAGTCCATATATTATTAGCAGTCTGTTAAATCTGTGGCCACAGTATACATCGGAAGTAAGTTTCGAGTGTTATTTAGAGATTGCTAATAGATACGTCGACGAGATAATACCTATAGAGATTTGACGTTTACATCTATATCTCTGGGATTATCTGGATACCTGTGACGGAGGGATTATACGTATGCAATGACCTCGACCTGTATGATTCAGCGAGATTATCCGTGATCGTCATAATCTACGGGTGGATAGATTATGGACACGAAATTGGATTTCGTGACGGATATACCTGAATCTAGAGAGTCTCAATAATGAAACATACTCGTAGAGCACTAGAGCAACATTTATGAATAATGATGATTATTTATAAATCGTTTAATCGTTAAACGAAAAATACATGCGAACGGGCCGAACCGTCATTTCCTAATTAATGTGTATTTGTATTTAATATATGATATTATTAAATACACATTAATAAATGGTCAAATAAAGGTATTTGACATATATCATCAATATATGTATTTGAGATATTTAAAGTAAATATAATACATATATTTGATATATTTGTATTTAATTAATTATTTAATTATTTAATTGTTAAATAATTAATATAATTAAAATATAAATATATCACCAAATGATAAAGTTAGGAAATGATTATAAGTGTAAATGTTTGACTTTACATTAAAGGAAAAGGTTGTCAAATTGATTTTGACTTCTTAAGATATTTGTTCAAAATTGTTTGAAAAATAAAATATCTTTTTTCTTTATTTCTTGCTAATTTCGGCCATGACACTTTAAAATATAAAGAGTTATATTTTTTCTAAGTTGCATTTGTTGACTAAATTAAATATCTTTAAAGTTGTTTTAGATATTTAATCAAGTTGAACAAATGAAATTCAAATGAAGATGAAATTAATATTTCTTGTATTTGCCTTTACCATTTTCGGCCTAGGGTTTTTCCAAGCATGTATATATTGTTTTTCATTTCATTTGGCATTAACCTAATTCACTTTAACCAAAAACTCCATTAAAGGAAGGCAAAGAATGCTAGAGAGAAAAGAAAGAAAAATCAAGAAAAGCTTGGAAAATAGTAAGTATTTCCAACCTTCCATTAGAGAGTAATTTGTTCCTCTTGTTGTGGGCAACATCTTGTGATGTTCTTGAGTTTTTCTATTCTTTATTCTTTGTGTTTTTTGATGGATAAATGTTTGGTGAAAGTGTAGAGCATGTATAATGGAGAAAGCTTGTGACTAGTGTAGTTATAAGTGTTCTTTTAAGGTTTTGGAAACCATGTTGCTAATCTAGAGTTGTTGACCCACTCTTAGATGACCTAGATTTGATCTTAAGTTGTTTCATTGTGTTGAGACTTTGATTGGATGGAAGAAACATGATTGAAGTAGTTGATTTAACCAATTTGGTCTAATTTGTCCAATTTGAAGAAATTGAAAAATTAGGGTTCATGACCAATTCCAAATTTGGGGGTTTTCATATATGTTGTGTATTTGGATGTGTATATGATGCATATAAAGTTTCATGTTCATTGGATTACATCTTGATGTGTTTTGATGCATGAAATGACAAAGTGCACAAAATGGCACCTTGGAGATGCATTCGGCCAAGGATTAAAAAATTTGGGATTTTTGGTGCTTTTGGTGTTTTGATGTTTTGAACATGCTAATTTCATCTTAGAAATGATTTAGAATCATTCAAAATTGATTAGATCAATTTCGGACTAAAATGGACAAAATACTAAAGTAAGGGTAATTTGGTAAATTCACTTAAATATGATTTACTTGAATTTTATTTCATAATTTGATTATTGGATAATTAAATAAATATGTTTATTTAATTAATCCGAGAAAAAGTTTCGAAATCGGAAGATACGATCTTCCGCCGCTTCCGCTGCGTTACCGGATTCACCCCCTAAAAACCCCTACACAGTATTGGTGAAAATTAATCCAGAACAAGAAAATTCAGATTCTTCTAAAGCAGCAGCAGAGAACGAGGTACCAGAACCAATCAACTTTGAAGCTTCTGAAGTTCATCGATCAACTCAGAGAGAATACCTCCAGGTTGGCACTCAGAGTATGTTACGGAAAGTAACATTGCATATTGTCTTCTAACGGATGATGGAGAGCCGTCAACTTTCCATGAAGCTACAAAATATATAAAAGTATTTTTATGGATGACAGCAATGTAAGACAAAATAGAAGCTTTGCATAGAAACAATACATGAGATCTAGTACCATTACCACGAGAAAGAAATGTTATTGGTAATAAATTGGTCTACAAAAAAAAGTGAGATAGAAATGATCAAGTGGAACGGTATCGTGCACGATTGGTGGTAAAATGATATCCTTAGAAAGAATGAATTAATTTCGACGATATATTTTTTTCTTCGGTGGTTCGACTTACAACAGTCAGAGTAGTCATGACTATGTGTGCTATTTTTGACCTACATCTGGAATATTTGGATGTAAAAACTGCATTTCATCATGGAGAACTTGAAGAAGAAATTTATATGCTCAAACCAGAAGGTTTTGTTGAAATAGGCAAGGAGAACTTGGTCTGCATGTTGAATGAATCTCTATATGGTCTCAAATAGACGCCAAGATGTTGGTATAAGAGATTTGATTCCTTCATTGTTTGTCTTGGGTACAACAGACTCATTTCAGACCATTGTAAAATTATAGAAGTTTGGAAATAATGACTTTATTAATTTACTGTTGTATGTGGATGATATGTTAGTAGCAGGCCCTAACAAAGATCGAGTCTAAGACTTAAAGTCACAATTAGCTAGGGATTTTGACATTAAGGATCTGGGATAAGCAAATAAGATTCTAGGGATGCAAATAAACCGAGACAGAAATAACATGAAGATTTGGCTTTCTCAGAAAAATTACTTGAAGAAAATCTTACGGCGGTTCGATATGGAAGTTTGTAAGCCAATTTCTACCCCACTTCTTGTTAATTTCAAGTTATCCCCATTTATGTGTCATAGCAATGAAGCTGAGATGAAGGAGATGTCTCGAGTACCGTATGCATAAGCAGTGAGAAGCTTAATGTATGTCATGATGTGTAAAAGACCATACATTGCACAAGCAGTGGGAACAATTAGTCGTTTTATGGCGATTCATGGTAGAGAGCATTAGAATGTTGTTAAAAGGGTCCTTAGATATATCAAATGAACCACAAATGTTGTATTATATTATGGATGATCAAAATTAGTTGTCAGGGGCTACGTGGATTCAGCTTTTACATAAGATCTTGACAAATGAAAATCCAGTACAAGTTATGTGTTTGTACTTGCAGGAGGAGCAGTGAATTGGGTATCCAAGTTATAGAGTGTTGTGGCTTTGTCTACAACAGAAACTGAATACATGGCAGCTACATAAGCCTGCAAAAAGGTTGTTTGGTTTCAAAGGTTATTGGATGAGCTCGGGCACAAACAATAGAAGATCTCATTATTTTGTGACAGTCAGAGTGCTTTGTATATTGCAAAGTGATGAACACTAAAAAGTGCACATTTATTAAAAGAAAAATCAATCATTTTATACTTTAAGTTTCATTAATCCTCTTAATTTAGCATAATAATTAAATTTGTGTTTTATATATTTTTATTGTGATTTTTATCTTTTATGTAGGTGAAATAATACTTTGGATCATATACAGAAAAATGGACTTGACATTTAGATTTTGGAGGCCAGAAATTTAATAGGACGTTCTAACAGTATACAACTTCGGAAATTTTAAACAAATGTTCTTATTTTGGCCATAACTCTTTACTCCGATATCAGATTGAAGTGATTCTGGTTCTAGATGAAAGAAAACTCAAAGATCTACAACTTTACTGCTGATAAGAGTTTCTAATTTTGAAGTATTTAAGACTGAAATTGATAAATAAAATAAAGTGTGTTATATGTAAAAGTCATTGTCAAATCAAAAAAATAAAAAAATAAAAAAATATTTGTCAATTTCTCCACCAAACATGCTTGCACGTTTGGTGGAGAATTTGGTGGAGCATTTGGTGGAGCTTTTTGTGGAGTAATTGATAGAAGCAATTGCCAAATATATGGCAAGAGGTGTTCTGCACTTCATTTTCTTCAATTCGAATTCCATAGTTTTCTCTGAAAATTTGTGGATTTTCAGCTCTTGTGTGTTTTATTTTTCTAAAGCTTTCTTGTAATTTCTTTTTCTTTTAGTAATAAAATTATGTGTGCTTTTATTCAAATTATGACTTGCTAATTTTTTTTTTTAACTTGGGAAAAGGGTGAAGCTTTTAAAATGAAAATATAGATTAATCTCACTTATATTATAATATATAAATTATAATCTAATTATTAGTACTTAATTTAAATCTGAATTAATTATTGACAAACTTTGATACCGACTATATGACTGGTTTTATTTATTTGGTATAATTGAGAACCTAATTGGACTTGTTATAAACAAAATTTATCAACGCCTTTTATGGATGGTTTTATATGTTTTGGCATAATTAATTCCTAGAATAAATTAATTTTGTAATAATGACAATTTATATATTATAAAAAGTGAGATTTCTATACTTAAAATATTAAAAGTGGATCCTCTAACCCCAAATATTTTATTTTATTGTTGCAGTCCAATTTAAAAGTATCCAATCACTTCAAACAAATCAAGTCTTTTTATTTTTACTCAAATTGTTATTTTATTTTACTAAACATATTCCCTGTGGATCGACCCCGGTCTTATCGAGTTATTTTATTACTTCGACACTGTTATACTTCGGAGTAAAGAACCACTTTTTGAGTATGTCAAGTTTTTGACGCCGTTGCCGGAGAATAAATTTAGTAAATAAAATAATCCTTGTATATTTTTTTTCTTTTTTCTTTCTTTTTCTTTTTATATTTTTTTTATATTTTTTTTACTTTTGTATTTTTTTGTGTGTATATATATATATATATATTCTGCATTTCATTTTCTTTCTTCTTTGTATTTGTGTAGATCTAAAATGTCATGATTGATCCTAAATGAATCCTGAACCCGGAAATCCCATATACAGACAGACTATGTTCTTAATTCTTCAAGGTTATAGGAGACAGAAAAATCAATTAAAATGGAGCTTGCATTTTGGCAAAGAATTTCTTGAACCATCCTCATCCAGAGATTCTTTCATAATTTTTTATGAGAACTTAATTCGAGAGATTGAGACAGCTGAACGAGAAATTCAATTGAGATCTGAATTGACAAGAATCAGATGACATTTATAGATCTAATCACTACATTTTTATTTTCTTTCTTTATTTTTATTTTGTTAATTATTTTTTATTTTATTTTATTTTTCTTTATTTCCACGTGTTTATATTTTTTGTAAGTATTATTATTATGCATTTTTAAATTTTAGAATATAGTTTGAATTTAGGTTGCATGAAACACTGATCTCGATCATCTAGCGGTAGATTAAATAGAGAGTCTTCATCACCTTCATCATTTGTCAAAATTGTCGAGAACCAAAATAAAAATCCACATATCCGATTAAAAAATCCAGTTGATCTGGAAGAAAACGAGTCTCAGCATGGTGATCTTAATCATCCTAGGACACTCAGACAATTCATGAATCCGGCTAGGACAAGATCACCATCTTGCGATGTTTTTCCCCTAGATGCAACACGTTTCAATTTTAAGTCAGGTGTCATCCAACTTTTACCCACATTCCACGGTCAAGAATCAGAAAATTTTATCAGCACTTAAGGGAATTTGAAGAGGTATGTAACACATACACAGACTAAAAATTACAGCATGAATATAATTCGAATAAAATATTTTCCCTTTTCTTTAAAGGGGAAAGCTAAAATTTGGCTATAGAACCTTAAGTCATGATCCATCCGAATATGGGATGATTTGCAAGAACAGTTTCTAAGACAATTCTTTCCCCCTCACATGACAAAGTTCTTTACCAGGAGAATCATAACTTTCACACAAGAGTCGGGGGAAACACTTTGCCAATGTTGGGAGAGGTTTCGTAACATCACACCTTAGCAGCGATGTTAACGGCTGGAGACAGGCTAAACCCATCTCCATAAGCCTTTGATTCTAGAAAATTTCGGCATAATATATTCGTAACATCATGCAACCTGGCCTATAGCCAACATCCATTTACAACATGAAAATAAAATCTCGGCCTCAGGTCGGTATCTCAACATTAATGCAATCTAAGGGCCCAACTAATATACGATGCAGACATAATACAACCAGGGCTCCGTGCCCGAAAATACGTATATACAAAAACTTTTCTAAAATAAACTCGTGCTCTACACGTTACAACTTATACAAACTAAAACATAAAATACTAGACTCTTTAATTCCCCCCAAGACCTGGTGACTGGCTGACTGCAACGCTGCTATTCGGCTCCTCAAGCTCTAATGTCTGTGTTTGACCGATCGGGTCACAAACCTGCAAAACTTAAACACTGTTGGGTAATGAGTCATAAGACACAGTAAGTAATTATGCTCATTCGTTGAGCATCAAACACATGCAAAGTCTGAATCCTATTTCTGTATAAACCTAGCTGTGTATGTGGCCATGCAAATATAAAATTAAGTCTAATCTTATTATTTGGCCCCAACCCGTTTAGCAAACATGTTACTTTATTATTAATCCTCTTTATCTGACCACACATATACTTTAAATCATGTTTACAATTTCCACTATCAAATATCTATAGTAAAATACATTAAGTTTTTACATTACTATCTATCTTATCAACTTTCACCTCGCTTTTACTGCGCTACTCTGATCTATTTACTTCATATGCACTCTTTACTAATCTAGTTCAAGTATTTATTATAACTCTTTTTTAAACTTTCTTTCACACCTTGAAATATCATGAAATCGGTATTAATAAAATATTCTTTCTATCTCAAAACATTCAATACACTATCATCAATCATGTATCCATGAATATGTAATCATTCTATCATGCACCAGTGTTTTACAAAATACTTCTTTTACTTAAACATGCTACACACACAAATATTAATCACATATACATATCGATGCAATCGTGTCATTATGCATTAATGCCAACTACATGCATTTCAAATGATATCCAGAATATTTGATTCATATGCATAATTAGTAAATTACACTCTACTCTAGCATGCAATGCTCTTAAAATACCTTTCTTAAAAATCTTGTCTGAAAAACTGTTTTTCTGAAAACCCTTTTTCTGAAACTTTAGTTGAAAATCTCTTTATAAAACTTGTCTTTCCGAAAACATGCTCTGAATCTTTGGTTTCTGGAACTGTTTCTAAAATCTGATCTCTGAAAACTATTTTATGAAAATCTGATATTTCGAAACTCATTTTTTTCTAAAACACTGGTATCTGAGTGTCTGCTGAAAAACTGACGCATGGGGGCGTTACGTATCGTTGTCCCCCCATACGCCCTAGAGCCAGATATGCAAACCATGACATTGGGGCATTACGTATCGCCGTCCCCCAAAGCATGCCATACCTGCCGTCAAACTGGTGGTCTTGGGGCGTTACGTATCGCCGTCCCCCAAGCCACAAACTGGAGCTGGGGGTGCGGATCTATGCTACCACCCAAGCTCAAAATGGGGTCTATGGCGTTAGTATCGCGTCGTCCCCTAGCCCCGGCCGGCCGGATCTGAGGATCCTCGAGACGTCCCCCGAGCGTCCCCTCAGTCCTCCACATGTGCATATGTCTCTGAATCCGTCAATTTCATAGTATCCGTCAATTCCAAACTGTCAAGTTACATACTGGGGTGAGTTTTTCCCTCATGCCCCGAAAATCCATAAAATTATATACTGTGTCTCAAAACTGTAAAAACATTTTTCTGAATACATTTTCTTTCAAGATATTTTAAACTTTTCTTTAAAACTCTTTGAATTTCAACATCATTCTCAACTTTAGTTCTGGAAAGATATTACAACGTGCATAAACAATGCATTATTCTTTCATTCATTCTTATCATGCTAATGCTTGCTCTTCTTTGTGCACCATATGCTTATATCCTCGTTATACAATATATTTACCCTCATACATAAAACCACAATTCATAACGTATAAACATAAGCTCATAGTACGTACCTGTGTTCTATGTATAACATGTACTCCCAAACAGTTCGTATATCAAACATATATCATAACTCATATTCATGCATATTCCATATTAACCATAATTCATATCACCAAAATTACATCACCATATATGTGTATATATATATAAATATACCCAACATATACATTCATACTTTCAAGAGTTATCCTCTTAAACTTTTTTTTTTTCCGCACTTTACCTAGTTTACGAAAATGTCCAGATTCTCATGATTTCCATGTTTCAGCATTCACTAAATCCCCTCTCTTTTACTTTCTTACTAATGGAATCTCTAAAATTACCTAGCACATTCTTTATCAAGTTCAACTTTCATCTTTTCAGATTCCTTAAATCCTATCGTTTTAAAGTTTACAATCCCAAGGAAATCCTAGCATAGTGTACTTTCTTGGACTCCAACGTTATCCGAGTTTGATACTTTCTATTGTCACCTATTCAATTTCTCGCTAAATACTGAAATCAGTAAAGTCACGCAGAACCACCAACTTAGAAAATTTACTGCTCTTAATTGAGTTCATATCAGGTCCTGAAATTTTTATGATAGGATCTCTTATGTGTATACTTTATGCCATTTTTTACAGATCTCAGTTTCGATTCCTATAACTCAAGGTACAGCCCATTTTCTGCACCTTACTCAGTAAGGACATGACCAGTTCGTCCCTGCAGTTCACCCAACTTTGAAAATTCGTCACGACTTCGTTTCTTATCGAAAAATTCTAATTTTCGAACCCGACATTCCTTGACCTGTTTACTTTACCTAGAATTTTACTGTTTGTCAAACGGACTTCTAAAACTCAAGTTATTAATTTCGTAAGACAGACTGTCCAGAACAGGAATGGTTCAAATCCCAAATCCCGAATCCTCCACAATTACTATTTGCATTTGATTTGATTTCATACATTCATAGCTTACTGTCATTACTATCCCTTCTTCTGCCCTCGCCACTGCTACTGTTTCTGCTACTGGTATATATATATACTATTACTACTAATACCTCACTTCTACCATAACTACTGCTACTGCTTCTACTTCTGCCTTCATTTCTGTTCCAACTCCAGACTTTTCACAACACACAAATACATTTACACGTGATTACCAGAATCCGAATTCTAGGGTTTTTTTCAAATTTTTCCCCAAATTTCAAATACTTTGATTCTATAAATTTCTTCAAAATCTATACATAAAACTACTTCCGAATCATTTTAGCATGCTATTTATCATCACCTTTAATCTAATTATCCAGATTCAAGACTAATTCTAGATATGTCAAAAACCAAACCAATCCAAGATAGAGGTCATAGTGTACTTACTTGGGTTTTCCTTATTCATCTATGAGCCCTAGGAAGCACTGGGATCGAAATTAGGGCTTCTCACTTATGTATTACTCTTCTTCTTCCTCCAATCCGCTCTCTTGTTCTCCCTGTTCTGCTCCTTATCTGCTTCTGCTCTCTGCCCAGCCTCTGCTCTATCTGCTCAGGATAATCAGACGTTGCGAACTCGTCGGAAACTCGCCGGAAGTTGCCGGAGTTACCTACCGCTCTGGTCTCTCTCTCGAACTCTCTCGATCTCTCTCACTCTTTCTTTCTTCTGTTCTTTTTGGTTTCGTGTGTGTCTATTGTGAGAACACGTGTGTGTGTTATAAATATTTAGAATTATTTATACTATTGGAAAATTTCACTTCAGCCCCTCTTGTTTTGGTCAATGCTATATTATAAATAATCCTTTAAAAAGATTCTAAATCACCACAATTTATCTCGCGTTTAGACGCGGCCTCACATGAAATTATAACTTGCACAAATCATGCTAAAATTACCCGGGATGTTACATTCACCCCTCCTTATATAGGATCCGTCCTCGAATCATGATCTAAGCATATCAGGTGTAAAACACATATATACATTTTCTTATCCACTCATCGTACATAGACATGTTACATTCATACACACATATCATTCATAGTTATTAGGCATTCACAGTCATCATACATTCATTCATTTTCATTATCATGCTTATCAATTTCATTTTAGTAGTGCAATCATCCATAACAAATTTATTCTCATATGAGAGACCGATATGGTCTACATAAAATACATACTTACTGAGATCGTCGAATAGCCAGGAGCTGCAGTCACCGACACACACAAAAAACCTATGCTCTGATACCATCTTTGTAACATCCAACCTTAGCAGCGATGGTACCGGCTGGAGACAGGCTAAACCCATCTCCATAAGTCTTTGATTCTAGAAAATTTCGGCATGATGTATTCGTAACATCATGCAACCTGGCCTATAGCCAGCATCCATTTACAACATGAAAATAAAATCTCGGCCTCAGGCCGGTATCTCAACATTAATGCAATCTAAGGGCCCAACTAATATACGATGCAGACATAATACAATCAGGGCTCCGTGCCCGAAAATACGTATATACAAAAACTTTTCTAAAATAAACTCGTGCTCTGCACGTTACAACTTATACAAACTAAAACATAAACTACTAGACTCTTTAATCCCCCCAAGACCTGGTGACTGGCTGACTGCAACGCTGCTATTCGGCTCCTCAAACTCTAATGTCTGTGTTTGACCGATCGGGTCACAAACCTTCAAAACTTAAACACTGTTGGGTAATGAGTCATAAGACTCAGTAAGTAATTATGCTCATTCCTTGAGCATCAAACACATGCAAAGTCTGATTCCTGTTTCTGTATAAACCTAGCTGTCTATGTGGCCATGCAAATATAAAATTAAGTCTAATATTATTATTTGGCCCCAATCCGTTTAGCAAACATGTTACTTTATTATTAATCCTCTTTATCTGACCACACATATACTTTAAATCATGTTTACAATTTCCACTATCAAATATCTATAGTAAAATACATTAAGTTTTTACATTACTATCTATCTTATCAACTTTCACCTCGCTTTCACTGCGCTACTCTGATTTCTATTTACTTCATATGCACTCTTTACTAATCTAGTTCAAGTATTTATTATAACTCTTTCTTTCACTACCTTGAAATATCATCAAATCGGTATTAATAAAATATTCTTTCTATCTCAAACATTCATACACTATCATCAATCATGTATCCATGAATATGTAATCATTCTATCATGCACCAGTGTTTTACAAAATATTTCTTTTTACATAAACATGCTACACACACACAAATATTAATCACATATACATATCGATGCAATCATGCCATTATGCTTTAATGCCAACTACATGCATTTCAAATGATATCCAGAATATTTGATTCATATAGCATAATTAGTAAATTACACTCTACTCTAGATAATGCCATGCTCTTAAAATACCTTTCTTAAAAATCTGTGTTGAAAAACTGTTTTTCTGAAAACACTTTTTCTGAAACTTATTGAAAATCTCTTTATAAAACTTGAATCTTTTCGAAACATGCTCTGAATCTTTGCTTTCTGGAACTGTTTCTAAAATCTGATCTCTGAAAACTATTTTATGAAAATCTGATATTTCGAAACTCATTTTTTCTAAAACACTGGTATCTGAGTGTCTGCTGAAAAACTGACGCATGGGGGCGTTACGTATCGCCGTCCCCCCATACGCCCTAGAGCCATATATGCAAACTCATGACATTGGGGCGTTACGTATCGCCGTCCTCCAAAGCATGCCATACCTGCCCTCAAACTGGTGGTCTTGGGGCGTTACGTATCGCCGTCCCCCAAGCCACAAACTGGAGCTGGGGGTGCGGATCTATGCTACCACCCAAGCTCAAAACTGGGGTCTAGGGGCGTTACGTATCGCCGTCCCCCTAGCCTCCCCCCAGTCCTCCACATGTGCATATGTCTCTGAATCCGTAAATTTCATAGTATCCGTCAATTCCAAACTGTCAAGTTACATACTGGGGTGAGTTTTTCCCTCATGCCCCGAAAATCCATAAAATCATATACTGTGTCTCAAAACTGTAAAAACATTTTTCTGAAAAAATTTTCTTTCAAGATATTTGAAACTTTTCTTTAAAACTCTTTGAATTTCAACATCATTCTCAACTTTAGTTCTGGAAAGATATTACAACGTGCATGAACAATGCATTATTCTTTCATTCATTCTTATCATGCTAATGCTTGCTCTTCTTTGTGCACCATATGCTTATATCCTCGTTATACAATATATTTACCCTCATACATAAAACCACAATTCATAACGTATAAACATAAGCTCATAGTACGTACTGTGTTCTATGTATAACATGTACTCCCAAACAGTTCGTATATCAAACATATATCATAACTCATATTCATGCATATTCCATATTAACCATAATTCATATCACCAAATTACATCACCATATATATGTGATATATATAAATATACCCAACATATACATTCATACTTTCAAGAGTTATCCTCTTAAACTTTTTTTTCCGCACTTTACCTAGTTTACGAAAATGTCCAGATTCTCATGCTTTCCTTGTTTCAGCATTCACTAAATCCCCCTCTTTTACTTTCTTACTAATGGAATCTCTAAAATTACCTAGCACATTCTTTATCAAGCTCTACTTTCATCTTTTCAGATTCTTTAAATCCTATCATTTTAAAGTTTACAATCCCAAGGAAATCCTAGCATAGTGTACTTACTTGGACTCCAACGTTATCCGAGTTTGATACTTTCTATTGTCACCTATTCAATTTCTCGCTAAATACTGAAATCTAGTAAAGTCACGCAGAACCACCAACTTAGAAAATTTACTGCTCTTAATTGAGTTCATATCAGGTCCTGAAATTTTTATGATAGGATCCCTTATGTGTATACTTTATGCCATTTTTTACAGATCTCAGTTTAGATTCCTATAACTCAAGGTACAGCCCATTTTCTGCACCTTACTCAGTAAGGACAGGACCAGTTCGTCCCTGCAGTTCACCCAACTTTGAAAATTCGTCACGACTTCGGTTCTTATCAAAAAATTCTAATTTTCGAACCCGACATTCCTTGACCTGTGTAATTTACCTAGAATTTTACCATTTGTCAAACGGACTTCTAAAACTCAAGTTATTCATTTCGTAAGACAGACTGTCTAGAACAGGAATGGTTCAAATCCCAAATCGCGAATCCTCCACAATTACTATTTGCATTTAATTTGATTTCATACATTCATAGCTTACTGTCAGTACTATCCCTTCTTCTGCCCTCGCCACTGCTATTGTTTCTGCCGCTGGTATACATATATATATATATATATATACTATTACTACTAATACCTCACTTCTACCATAACTACTGCTACTGCTTCTACTTCTGCCTTCATTTCTGTTCCAACTCCAGACTTTTCACAACACACACAAATACATTTACACGTGATTACCAGAATCCGAATTCTAGGGTTTTTTTCAAATTTTTCCCCAAATTTCAAATACTTTGATTCTATAAATTTCTTCAAAATCTATACATAAAACTACTTCCGAATCATTTTAGCATGCTATTTATCATCACCTTTAATCTAATTATCCAGATTCAAGACTAATTCTAGATATGTCAAAAACCAAACCAATCCAAGATAGAGGTCATAGTGTACTTACTTGGTTTTCCTTATTCATCTATGAGCCCTAGGAAGCTACTGGGATCGAAATTAGGGCTTCTCACTTATGTATTACTCTTCTTCTTCCTCCAATCCGCTCTCTTGTTCTCCCTGTTCTGCTCCTTATCTGCTTCTGCTCTCTGCCCAGCCTCTGCTCTATCTGCTCAGGATAATCAGACGTTGCGAACTCGTCGGAAACTCGCCGGAAGTTTCCGGAGTTACCTACCGCTCTGGTCTCTCTCTCGAACTCTCTCGATCTCTCTCACTCTTTCTTTCTCTGTTTCTTTTTGGTTTCGTGTGTGTCTATTGTGAAACACGTGTGTGTTATAAATATTTAGAATTATTTATACTATTGGAAAATTTCACTTCAGCCCCTCTTGTTTTGGTCAATGCTATATTATAAATAATCCTTTAAAAAGATTCTAAATCACCACAATTTATCTCGCGTTTAGACGCGGCCTCACATGAAATTATAACTTGCACAAATCATGCTAAAATTAAAATTACCGGGATGTTACATTCACCCCTCCTTATATAGGATTCGTCCTCGAATCATGATCTAAGCATATCAGGTGTAAAACACATATATACATTTTCTTATCCACTCATCGTACATAGACATGTTACATTCATACACACATATCATTCATAGTTATTAGGCATTCACAGTCATCATACATTCATTCATTTCTCATTATCATGCTTATCAATTTCATTTTAGTAGTGCAATCATCCATAACAAATTTATTCTCATATGAGAGACCGATATGGTCTACATAAAATACATACTTACTGAGATCGTCGAATAGCCAGGAGCTGCAGTCACCGACACACAATAAACCTATGCTCTGATACCATCTTTGTAACATCCAACCTTAGCAGCGATGGTACCGGCTGGAGACAGGCTAAACCCATCTCCATAAGTCTTTGATTCTCTAGAAAATTTCGGCATGATGTATTCGTAACATCATGCAACCTGGCCTATAGCCAGCATCCATTTACAACATGAAAATAAAATCTCGGCCTCAGGCCGGTATCTCAACATTAATGCAATCTAAGGGCCCAACTAATATACGATGCAGACATAATACAATCAGGGCTCCGTGCCCGAAAATACGTATATACAAAAACTTTTCTAAAATAAACTCGTGCTCTGCACGTTACAACTTATACAAACTAAAACATAAACTACTAGACTCTTTAATTCCCCCCAAGACCTGGTGACTGGCTGACTGCAACGCTGCTATTCGGCTCCTCAAACTCTAATGTCTGTGTTTGACCGATCGGGTCACAAACCTTCAAAACTTAAACACTGTTGGGTAATGAGTCATAAGACTCAGTAAGTAATTATGCTCATTCCTTGAGCATCAAACACATGCAAAGTCTGATTCCTGTTTCTGTATAAACCTAGCTGTCTATGTGGCCATGCAAATATAAAATTAAGTCTAATCTTATTATTTGGCCCCAATCCGTTTAGCAAACATGTTAATTTATTATTAATCCTCTTTATCTGACCACACATATACTTTAAATCATGTTTACAATTTCCACTATCAAATATCTATAGTAAAATACATTAAGTTTTTACATTACTATCTATCTTATCAACTTTCACCTCGCTTTCACTGCGCTACTCTGATTTCTATTTACTTCATATGCACTCTTTACTAATCTAGTTCAAGTATTTATTATAACTCTTTCTTTCACTACCTTGAAATATCATCAAATCGGTATTAATAAAATATTCTTTCTATCTCAAACATTCAATACACTATCATCAATCATGTATCCATGAATATGTAATCATTCTATCATGCACCAGTGTTTTACAAAATATTTCTTTTTACATAAACATGCTACACACACACAAATATTAATCACATATACATATCGATGCAATCATGCCATTATGCTTTAATGCCAACTACATGCATTTCAAATGATATCCAGAATATTTGATTCATATGCATAATTAGTAAATTACACTCTACTCTAGAATGCCATGCTCTTAAAATACCTTTCTTAAAAATCTTGTCTGAAAAACTGTTTTTCTGAAAACACTTTTTCTGAAACTTTAGTTGAAAATCTCTTTATAAAACTTGTCTTTTCGAAAACATGCTCTGAATCTTTGGTTTCTGGAACTGTTTCTAAAATCTGATCTCTGAAAACTATTTTATGAAAATCTGATATTTCGAAACTCATTTTTTCTAAAACACTGGTATCTGAGTGTCTGCTGAAAAACTGACGCATGGGGGCGTTACGTATCGCCGTCCCCCCATTCGCCCTAGAGCCAGATATGCAAACTCATGACATTGGGGCGTTACGTATCGCCGTCCTCCAAAGCATGCCATACCTGCCCTCAAACTGGTGGTCTTGGGGCGTTACGTATCGCCGTCCCCCAAGCCACAAACTGGAGCTGGGGGTGCGGATCTATGCTACCACCCAAGCTCAAAACTGGGGTCTAGGGGCGTTACGTATCGCCGTCCCCCTAGCCTCCCCCCAGTCCTCCACATGTGCATATGTCTCTGAATCCGTAAATTTCATAGTATCCGTCAATTCCAAACTGTCAAGTTACATACTGGGGTGAGTTTTTCCCTCATGCCCCGAAAATCCATAAAATCATATACTGTGTCTCAAAACTGTAAAAACATTTTTCTGAAAACATTTTCTTTCAAGATATTTGAAACTTTTCTTTAAAACTCTTTGAATTTCAACATCATTCTCAACTTTAGTTCTGGAAAGATATTACAACGTGCATGAACAATGCATTATTCTTTCATTCATTCTTATCATGCTAATGCTTGCTCTTCTTTGTGCACCATATGCTTATATCCTCGTTATACAATATATTTACCCTCATACATAAAACCACAATTCATAACGTATAAACATAAGCTCATAGTACGTACCTGTGTTCTATGTATAACATGTACTCCCAAACAGTTCGTATATCAAACATATATCATAACTCATATTCATGCATATTCCATATTAACCATAATTCATATCACCGAAATTACATCACCATATATGTGTATATATATATAAATATACCCAACATATACATTCATACTTTCAAGAGTTATCCTCTTAAACTTTTTTTTCCGCACTTTACCTAGTTTACGAAAATGTCCAGATTCTCATGCTTTCCTTGTTTCAGCATTCACTAAATCCCCTCTCTTTTACTTTCTTACTAATGGAATCTCTAAAATTACCTAGCACATTCTTTATCAAGCTCTACTTTCATCTTTTCAGATTCTTTAAATCCTATCATTTTAAAGTTTACAATCCCAAGGAAATCCTAGCATAGTGTACTTACTTGGACTCCAACGTTATCCGAGTTTGATACTTTCTATTGTCACCTATTCAATTTCTCGCTAAATACTGAAATCAGTAAAGTCACGCAGAACCACCAACTTAGAAAATTTACTGCTCTTAATTGAGTTCATATCAGGTCCTGAAATTTTTATGATAGGATCCCTTATGTGTATACTTTATGCCATTTTTTACAGATCTCAGTTTAGATTCCTATAACTCAAGGTACAGCCCATTTTCTGCACCTTACTCAGTAAGGACAGGACCAGTTCGTCCCTGCAGTTCACCCAACTTTGAAAATTCGTCACGACTTCGTTTCTTATCGAAAAATTCTAATTTTCGAACCCGACATTCATTGATCTGTGTAATTTACCTAGAATTTTACCATTTGTCAAACGGACTTCTAAAACTCAAGTTATTCATTTCGTAAGACAGACTGTCTAGAACAGGAATGGTTCAAATCCCAAATCGCGAATCCTCCACAATTACTATTTGCATTTAATTTGATTTCATACATTCATAGCTTACTGTCAGTACTATCCCTTCTTTTGCCCTCGCCACTGCTATTGTTTCTGCTGCTGGTATACATATATATATATATATATACTATTACTACTAATACCTCACTTCTACCATAACTACTGCTACTGCTTCTACTTCTGCCTTCATTTCTGTTCCAACTCCAGACTTTTCACAACACACACAAATCAATTTACACGTGATTACCATAATCCGAATTCTAGGGTTTTTTTCAAATTTTTCCCCAAATTTCAAATACTTTGATTCTATAAATTTCTTCAAAATCTATACATAAAACTACTTCCGAATCATTTTAGCATGCTATTTATCATCACCTTTAAACTAATTATCCAGATTCAAGACTAATTCTAGATATGTCAAAAACCAAACCAATCCAAGATAGAGGTCATAGTGTACTTACTTGGTTTTCCTTATTCATCTATGAGCCCTAGGAAGCTACTGGGATCGAAATTAGGGCTTCTCACTTATGTATTACTCTTCTTCTTCCTCCAATCCGCTCTCTTGTTCTCCCTGTTCTGCTCCTTATCTGCTTCTGCTCTCTGCCCAGCCTCTGCTCTATCTGCTCAGGATAATCAGACGTTGCGAACTCGTCGGAAACTCGCCGGAAGTTGCCGGAGTTACCTACCGCTCTGGTCTCTCTCTCGAACTCTCTCGATCTCTCTCACTCTTTCTTTCTCTGTTTCTTTTTGGTTTCGTGTGTGTCTATTGTGAAACACGTGTGTGTTATAAATATTTAGAATTATTTATACTATTGGAAAATTTCACTTCAGCCCCTCTTGTTTTGGTCAATGCTATGTATAAATAATCCTTTAAAAAGATTCTAAATCACCACAATTTATCTCGCGTTTAGACGCGGCCTCACATGAAATTATAACTTGCACAAATCATGCTAAAATTACCCGGGATGTTACATTCACCCCTCCTTATATAGGATCCGTCCTCGAATCATGATCTAAGCATATCAGGTGTAAAACACATATATACATTTTCTTATCCACTCATCGTACGTAGACATGTTACATTCATACACACATATCATTCATAGTTATTAGGCATTCACAGTCATCATACATTCATTCATTTCTCATTATCATGCTTATCAATTTCATTTTAGTAGTGCAATCATCCATAACAAATTTATTCTCATATGAGAGACCGATATGGTCTACATAAAATACATACTTACTGAGATCGTCGAATAGCCAGGAGCTGCAGTCACCGACACACAATAAACCTATGCTCTGATACCATCTTTGTAACATCCAACCTTAGCAGCGATGGTACCGGCTGGAGACAGGCTAAACCCATCTCCATAAGTCTTTGATTCTAGAAAATTTCGGCATGATGTATTCGTAACATCATGCAATCTGGCCTATAGCCAGCATCCATTTACAACATGAAAATAAAATCTCGGCCTCAGGCCGGTATCTCAACATTAATGCAATCTAAGGGCCCAACTAATATACGATGCAGACATAATACAATCAGGGCTCCGTGCCCGAAAAATACGTATATACAAAAACTTTTCTAAAATAAACTCGTGCTCTGTACGTTACAACTTATACAAACTAAAACATAAACTACTAGACTCTTTAATTCCCCCAAGACCTGGTGACTGGCTGACTGCAACGCTGCTATTCGCTCTCTCAAACTCTGTATGTCTGGCCGTCTCACAAACAACCTTCAAAACCTTAAACTAAACACTGTTGGGTAATGAGTCATAGACTCAGTAAGTAATTATGCTCATTCCTTGAGCATCAAACACATGCAAAGTCTGATTCCTGTTTCTATATAAACCTAGCCGTCTATGTGGCCATGCAAATATAAAATTAAGTCTAATCTTATTATTTGGCCCCAATCCGTTTAGCAAACATGTTACTTTATTATTAATCATCTTTATCTGACCACACATATACTTTAAATCATGTTTACAATTTCCACTATCAAATATCTATAGTAAAATACATTAAGTTTTTACATTACTATCTATCTTATCAACTTTCACCTCGCTTTCACTGCGCTACTCTGATTTCTATTTACTTCATATGCACTCCTTACTAATCTAGTTCAAGTATTTATTATAACTCTTTCTTTCACTACCTTGAAATATCATCAAATCGGTATTAATAAAATATTCTTTCTATCTCAAACATTCAATACACTATCATCAATCATGTATCCATGAATATGTAATCATTCTATCATGCACCAGTGTTTTACAAAATATTTCTTTTTAACAAAACCATAAAAGAATACTTATAACTACAATAGTCATAAGCTTCCTTCATCATACATGCTCAATACTTTTAACAAAACTTCCATCATCAAAAACACAAAGAATAAAGAAAAGAATAACATAAGAACATCACAAGATGTAGCCTAGATCCTTAGGAACAATTTCCTTTCTAATAGTATGTTGAGAATACTTACTAAAACCAAGCTTTTTCCTTTGTTTTTCTTTCTTTCACTCTAGCTTCTTTTGATTTCTTTAATGGAGTTTTTGTGTGAAAAGTGTATTAGGTTAGAAATGAAATGAAATGAAAAATAATATATACTTATTTGGAAAAGCCCTTGGCCGAAAATGGTAAAGGCTAATACAAAAATATTAATTTCAATTTCATTTGCAATTTCATTTAATAAACTTGACATAAATATCTAAAACACTTTATTGATATTTATATTACGTCAACAAAGGTAACTTAATCATTTTAAATCAAATATCCAAAGTTAAGATATTTATATTTTAATTAATTTAATCATTTAACAATTAATTAATTAATTAATTAAATATAAATATATTAAATATATGTATTATATTTACATTAAATATCAAATACATATATTCATTTAGGATATTAGTCAAATATCTCAATTTGAGTATTAATTAATGTGTATTTAAATTAATCAAGTATTAAATGTAAATACACAATAATTAAGTAAATGACTATCGGGTCCCTTTAGCATGTATCTTGCGTTTAACCTTTAAACGACTTTATAAATAATCAATATTATTTATAAATGTTGCTCTAGTGCTCTACGAGTATGTTTAATTATTGAGACTCTCTAGATTCAGGTATATCCGTCACGAAATTCAATTTCGTGTCCATAATTTATCCACCCGTAAATTATGACGATCACGGATAATCTTGCTGAATCATACAGGTCGAGGTCATGGAAAATGTATAATTCCTCCGTCACAGGTATCCGGATAAATCCCAGAGATATAGATGTAAACATCAAATCTCTATGGGGATTATCCAGTCGACTATTCTATTAGCAATCTCTAAAAGAATGTTTAGAACTAGCTTCTAAAATTTACCACGGGCCCATGGTTTTATCTGATTGCTAATCATATGGACTACCTATGCTCTGGTACACAGAACTGAAGGATCTTATCTTGATACACATAGGACACCTTGAGGATCTATCTACACCCAACGAACAGGCGGAGGTCTGATCTAAATAGATCGGTGACGTGACTGCCATCTAAGTGTAGAAGATGTCTTATGTGCCCACAATGGCATCTCAAGTCTAAGATCACAAGTGCTACTCAAACCCGAGAAGATTCTTATTGACGTTTGGTGTACCATCCATTAAGAATCTTCGGTGAGTCGTTCAGTGTTTATCCGCTATAAACACCCACACGTCTATACTAGTCTCCAAGACTAATGGTTCATTGAGAAACCATTGGAATCATATATTCCAGTATACGACATGTATCGGTCTCAACGGGTTTACTTTACTGACCAAGTAGTGTGTAAACCTTGACCAGGAACTGTCTGAGAATGACGACGTCATGATACTACTCAATGTCAGTTGCGACGCTTTTGCAACAGTACCATGACTAATCATTCTAAGGTCATTACGTCTTTACCATATAAAAAGATAGATTATATTATAGAAACTGCATATATTATTCATAATAATAATGTTTTACAGAAGTATTCAAAGAAATACAACCGGAAATTGGCGCTCTGAGCACCAACCCAACAAAATCTCCCATTTTCTCTAGTGCTAATAACGATTGTATCTAATACTCATCGACTCCACTGTGTTTATCAAACAACTTCGGAGGTATGGCCTTCGTCATCGGGTCTGCTACATTATATTCACTTGGTACCTTGCACACGACAATATCCCCTCGTGACACAATCTCTCGAATGATGTGGTACTTGCGTTCCACATGCTTCGACTTCTGATGCGCCCTCGGTTCCTTTGCTTGCGCAATGGCTCCAGTATTATCACAGTATAACGGAATCACATTCTCGATACTTGGGACAACTCCCAATTCTGTGATAAAGTTCTTTATCCACACACAGCCTCTTTTGCAGCTTCAGAAGCTGCAATATATTCCGCCTCAGTGGTGGAATCTGCTGTCGATCCCTGTTTGGAACTCTTCCAACAAACTGCACCTCCGTTAAGGGTAAATACGAATCCAGATGTAGACTTTCTATCATCGGGATCCGATTGGAAATCAGAATCCGTATACCCGTAACTGGCAGTTCGTTTCCTCCATAAATTATTAACTTATCCTAGTACCTTTAAGATACTTGAGGATATGTTTAATGGCCATCCAATGGTCATTACCTGGATTGGACTGATACCGACTAGTTACGCTAACAACGAAACTGATATCAGGCCTCGTACATAACATGGCATACATTATGCTACCCAAACACGAAGCATAATATTGGTAGACATTCTAACATTCTCATCTTCTGTTTGTGGACACATCTTCTTGGAAAGATGAATCCATGTCTGAACGGTATATTTGCTGTCTTACAGTTACCAAAACTATACTATTCCAAGATCTTATCTATGTATGTTGATTGGGATAACCCAATCAGCCTCATTTGTCTATCTCTATAGAGTTTTATCCCTAAAACATAGAAAGCTTCTCCCAGGTCCTTCATGGAGAAATTCTT